>CM062810.1:38714355-39102389 GCA_031772625.1 Pinus tabuliformis | reverse complement strand
CCATTGAGGCATGCAAGCTTCAAAGTACTGAAAGGGTTGTTCCTAGATCAACTTCATGGATAATGAGCTGATGTCGACAAGAAGCGATCCGTCAAAGGAGGGACTTAATGAATCCCACATCAGTGACACGGAACGGAGCTAATGATTTTAATGGAGGTGAAAACGATCTGTGACATATGATTCAGGGTGGCAGTCATGAAAGGATGAAGGATAATGTATGGCAGTGGATGGGACACGGTTGATTTTTCTGAACGACTTCTCTTGAACATATGGCGACACTGATGCGATGGATTGGTAGCATTACCCCAAATATGGATGGTATGGCGAGACCATGGATGTGACCGGTGAATGAAACAACCCAACCCGATTGTGGTACGGAGGAAAAGTGTCATGTTCAAGAGTGACTTGCTACCATCAAAGTTTTCTTTAGTTTCTCCCAATTTTTCCCCAGTCATTGTTGATCAGTACCTCTTTATTTTTGTCAAGCTTGAGGAGGATAACATATGCTTGTTCTATAACCTGCCCTTCGGGCAAGCCCATCGCTATATTTTAACGAGCTTAGCGATAGTGAAACTCGTTCTCGTCTAAAGACAAGTTTGTCGCTATTTAATGATTTTAACGAGTCTAACGACAAAGATAACTCGGTCCTTTTCATTTTTAAAGAGTCTGAAAAGGTACATAAAGTTAACTCCAAAAGTCCTTTTTCGTCATCTAATCCCTTAAGTCCGAAAAAGTATAAAACAATACAGAAGGGATGAGTTTTCGATAGTTTTAACGAGCCGAATAAAACAAGCGCTCGATCTTTTTGTGCAATAATCCCTCAGGTCCAAAAAGATTAAAATCTAGAGGAGGGATAGCTCTTCCTGTCCCTTTAATGAGATGGAAGGCCAAGGACTCGGCAATCTTTTCATATTTTACGAGTCAGTTGAAAAGAGCTTAAAGAAGACTCGTCTTTTGAGGAACGAGTGATAAACAGGGTTAGCAGCTGATTCCAGGTACAGGTTGGAATTTTCCAATCACGGCAGTGTCACAAGGATGTCTAGGTGAAATCATTCTTCGCAGCTGTTCCTCAAAATGGGTAAACAAACATATGGAGGTGAATGATCGGCCAAATGAAAAGTGGAGGTGACGGTGCAAACATGACCAAGGCTTTAATGGCTGATGATATTACATTCACAGTGGTTATTTACTGGGATAGTTCATTTTTTAACGAACTTAAACGCGGGTGGAAACATTTGCTCGGTCTTATGTTTATTTTTTAACGAGCATGAACTATGTGCTAAAACTGCTCGGATCTTGCGTTTATTTTTTAACGAGCATGAACTTTGTGCTAAAACTGCTCGATTCTTGCGTTTATTTTTTAACGAGCATGAACTGTGTGCTAAAACTGCTCGATTAACCCAGTCATATGATAAGAGTGTCTCATCAAGATTCTATTTTTTATGGAGCTTCATCTCAAAAAGCTATGCCCCACATCCTTTCTTTATGCAAGTTCGGAAACGACTAATCCTACGAGTTTAAAGGGTTAGACCTACAGGTTTAAAGGGAAGGACCTAAAAATTTAAAAAATAAACAGCCGCCCCTTGCTTGCACTCCAAAAGGTTTGCATGCCCTCAGGCATAAAGTACGATTTCAAGGTTACCTCTACTTCTTTTCCTTCAAAACAATTGTTTTAAAGAGAGAGGCTTAACTCTTTCAGGTTACCCAAAGATTGTCTCGTTAATCTTTCAAACAAAACACTTCCTCAGCAATGTCTACCGAAATAGACAAAGGCGAGCGATGATGCCTGCCAACTCACATAACTTTGACAAAAGAATCTTATTCTAGAATAACCCTCTTCCAGCATGGGCGGGGTACAGACTAGTCATATTCTCCCACGGAAACCTACCCTATACCCAAAGTTTTCCTGCCGAAGCAGACCAGGACGCATGCCCCCTGGGTTCCAGTCATATCCTCCCGGATTACTCGCGCTCATCAGGAGGACGGACCGTGGGTTGAGACACTTCTTGCGTGAATAGACCATTTAGGGATGGTTCATGACTATTTGCGATGCGTGATCCGGGAAACGAAAGTTGGTCCACGAGCTTGACCATTCTTCCTTCATGCGGAAAACACATTACTCTAAAGAGTGAGGAGACGAGGGCCCCCATGCAATATATATAGTCTCGTCCAAGGAGTAGGTTATAATCCAAGGGTCCTTGAATGACCATCACGTTCATTTGAACGGTCTTCCCTTTCAATGTTATGGGCACATTGGGGAGGATCCCTAAAGGTCGACTGGTTCCTTTATCAAAGCCTGATAGATTTCTCATTTCAGGCAAAAGCGCTGGCGAACCAAGCGCTTTCCAAGCAATAGAGGAAAGGATACTCACAGATGCCCCCTCATCAATGATAGTGCCAGCCATTACCATTCTGTATATTTGAACGATAATTCTGAATGGTATGCTTGCTGGCAAACGGGGTCTGCCTAGTTGGTTCCAGTCGAACGAGACAACCAGGTTGCTTGGTGGTGGGACCGAATAGACGGCCGGATATGACTCTGACGAAGTTCCTTCCTGCGATAAAGGAATGGGCAAATTGCCCCCTTGTTCATCGGAGTCTGTGTTGATGAAGAGAATTTGGACGGTGTCGTCTTTATTCTCCTCTGTGATGGTATCATTCGAAGATAGAGCCTCTGAAGGCAAAACCGGGTCAACTGCCACCTCAACCTTTTGACTTTTTTCAGGTATGGATTCAGACGGTTCATCTTCAATGATAGGTGCTTCGGCTGACCACCTGGGTGGGCCAGCCGGGTTCTCAACTAGTGAAGGACTTGGCAGGAGTTTTTGATATCCAGGAGGAAGCTGCGCTCGTAAAATCGGGCGATCTTCCAGAACTCTTTTAGCCTCGTCTAAGAAGGGACAACGGTGGATGGCATGGTCGCCTTCACACAGTTTACAGGGAAATCTAGCTTTCCCTCTCTGTCCTAGGACTTCACTTTCACTAGTCGACGGTGAGCAGTCAACATGGCTATCAGAGGTTGATGCTACCGAATTGTGCAAATGGGGAGACCAGTCCCTTAGTATCCGAGGGATGTAGGGACAATCTCTGTGGAAGTGGTCTCCCTTGCATATGACACATGGCGATTTAGGCCTGGTCAGTGCTGTGTGTGGATTTTTGTCAGACGACACTTGTTTGCCCCCAGTCGCTTTTGGCTCCTTCTTCTTCTTTTCTTTCTTCTTCTTTTCCTTCTTCTCCTTAGGAACTTGGTTTTTTGTTTTACCAGTTCCGTCAAGCGAAGAGGAAGGAGGAGAGGAAGAATTAGATGAAGTATAAGGCTGGTGGGCAACTCTGGTCTGGTCTAACTGTTGACTCGACTGTTCAGGAATGGTGGTGTTCTGAACGACATTGGTTGAAAAGAGCCAGACCGGCAGGCCAATTGTCAGTCCTGGAAGCGACAATGTGGCCATATGGGGCGCACCAACATCTCCCCAAGAGGAGAAGGGACTAGGATTTCCACCAAGGGGAATTCCTTGGTTGGTGTGCTCCATTTTTTCAACCTAAAGCTCAACGCAGGAATAGGGGTGATTGTTCCGTTTAAAATAAATTTTAACGATGCTTTAGACACAACTTGCTTTTTCAATTTTAAAGAGTCGAGAAAAAGCTAAAGATGACTCTAGTCTCCTTCGATGTTTTAATGAGCCCGAAGTGACAAATGCTCGGATGGACTTTTTCGGTTATAGAGTCTGAAAAAGGCCAAAAGGAACTGCTCTAGAGTTCTAGGCAGAGGGTGTGCCAAACTTTTCACAAAACCACAGAATACTTTTTAGGGTACGGGCAGTCGATCTTCCTGAATGTTGTGTTCAGTGCATTGCGATCAGTAGGGCGGCCGACACGGCTTCCTAAGGATAAAGGTTTTATGCCTATAGGGGTCTCCCAATATATACGCGACGGTACGTGGGAGCACAATCCGTACTGGCGCTATCGTCCCTCAGGAGGAATCACCCACCATCCACGAGATCGACAGTCACCAAGCTTAACGACGCCGGAACACATCTCTAGCCTAGACCTCTATGTTGTGCGTTATGTTGCAAAGCGTTGTTAAGTTCATTCAATTTATTTTAGGTTGATCTTTTTAGAAGTTTTCCTTTCAAGGTTCACCACGATATGTATGATACAATTCCTAAATGCAGTCTAAAGATGATAAGCAAGCTTTATATCTTTTCAACTTTGAAAATCCTAGCTACTAAGGGAAAAGAAAGACACCATCTTTTCTCAAAGAGCAATCAGCACACTCTAATGCACTTTTCCTAAATCCAACATGCAAACTATCAAGATGCAAATGCACAATGCAGGTGTTTGTTTTCCGCTTTCTTAGTATTGATGCCTACAAAGAAAGCTTTTTGTACAACTTTGAATTTGCTTTTAAATGACAAATACAAACAAGTTTACTTTTTCAAAATCAGAGAGGGTAGAAGATATTACAACACTTAACGATTTTCGAAATGAATACTTGTTTCGACACTTAAAAGAGACAAACTCAAACCAATAAGCAAAAGCAAATGTATAATCAATTGTAAACAGCCAATGAACTCTCTCCTAAGATCACAATCAACAGATCTGAATCAAGGGCTACAGGATGATTATTTCACTCATGCAAAGGAAAACTGTAAATGATGCCACAAACACATAAAAACACTCACAGTCTTTTTGCACAAAAGGAGGTGGAATTTAAGCAGAGAAAAGGAGTTATCAGACTGGTACCTATGCTGGTTACAGGCTGCAAAAATCAGAGATCAAAACAAGGCAAAACATAGCAGAGAACCCCAGCTGCACAAGGGCAAACTGGTTCAGCGCAACCTCAACACAGGGGTTTTGACATTCAGTGCAGGTAGCCTTCACGGGACCTGCGTTGAAATACAGAATCCCTTCACTGGGTCTGCGCTGAAGGAGAAACTCTCGTTTCTCACTGGTTCTGGGTCACAGATTGCTATTTAATCCACTGTTTCAGGCCAAATAAAAGAAACAAGCAAGGTGTAATCAAAGGGATGCTTTGAGGGAGTACTAAGATCTATCACAAAGGATCATCAAATCATTTGTGAGTCCATTGTTCAGATCATAGACAAGTCCAGTGATTGGATCAAAGCAGCAACTGTCTACTTTGCATCCGGGAATAACAGATGCAGTTCGATTGTTGCTGTCAAGTCTATGAAACAAACAATGATAGAAACAAAAATAAAATGACTAAACAGATCTCCCCAGTGGAGTCGCGAACTTGTTGTGGGGAAAAATGCCTATGCAGGACGATCCTATCCACCTAAGGTGTGACAGTGCTTTAGCAACAAATAGAAACAGCTATTCTAGTATTCTTCCTTTATGAATTAAGAATGAAGAGAGAAATGGATGGACTAACCGGTGTCTTCCGTTTGTCCCTCGATCCGGCTTCTCTTCTCTTGGAGAGTTCCCAGCTACTTGCCTTCTCGCTTGCCCAGCTTCAAGAGGTTTCTGCAAGATCACAAGAAGAGAACACTACACAAGACATGGATTCATATTCATAACTAGTTCAGGATTAGAAATAAACTAAATATACTAATGCAATCATACATCAAAAATACATCAGCATATAGGAGAAACCAAGATAGCTTTATTGATGAATAACAAGGTTCAGGAAGAGATATAACCCAGAGGCTCCAATCCAGCATCTCCTTCCCAGCAAATGGAATTCCTATCTTCACCCCCTTCAAAGCATTAAGCACCCAATGATTCCAATCTCAAACCAACAGCAATTCTTTGCAATAACAAAATTCCAGCCTCTAGATCTCATGGAGGAGAGATCCATATATAGATGTTTGGAGAGAGGATGAGTCAGCTTGAGATCTGACTAGTGTCCTCTCCCTCTGTCAGTTCTTGATTCCACTTGGAGGTTCTTGCTTCCACTTGGAGATTTGGAACCTCTTACTCATCACCAGTCGAATTCCCTGAGGCAAGTGTCATTTTGGAAGCTTTCGGGGTTTTGACACCTTGTGAAATGAGCCTGCCACATGTCCACTCTCGTTCAGCGCAGGTAGCCAGTGTTCCCTTTGACATTCAATGCAGGTAGCCAGTGTTGGCTTTGACATTCAGCGCAAACAGCTAGTGTAGCCACTGAAATGATCTTGAATTGACTTGTTTTTGAGCAGTTTCTGGTGGAGAACTTCTGTGAATTGCTGTGGTTTGTTAGCCTTGTTCCTCTAGGGGTAGGAACAACATGTTTAGGGACTTTGGATCCCTTAGATTATGGACATTTCATGCTCAATGTTGTAAGGCACAAAAATGTCTATAACAGTAGCTAGTAAATCTGATCAGGGGGTAGGATCTCCCTTTCGGTGAGTGTCGATAAACGATATCAAGGGGCTGGAGATCCCTTCTAGTAGGTGTTGGAGAATGAGAGAAGGTTGTAGCCTTCTGCTGGTGGGTGCCTGTGTGCTGGTATGAGTCTGCACTAGTACAAGATTGTACGAAGTCTTTCATTATAATAAAATATGAAAAAAAAAATGACAACAATGGTGGTTTTCTCCCACATTTGGTTTCCACCTAAACATCCTTGTGTTCATGTGTGTTGATGAGTTTCCTATGTGTGATGGTTTATTCTTCTCTTATTGCACATGGTTACTGTTTAATTAATGCATAATGAAGTACTCATACATTGGTTCAAGTTAAACAGATGATGAACTAACTACAAAGTTAGTTAACTGGATATATGTTAGTTGTAAGCATAACATCTGCGTACATACACATGTTTACTTCATCGTAGTCGCATACAAAAATCTGAATAAAAAAGGAAAAGTTTATGTGAGTTTTTAAAATACTAATTCAGCCCCCCTCTCAGTATTTTTCCCAAGAGATGAAAAATATTATAATGATCCAATTCATATCAACCTAATATGAATTTACTAATATTCCATATTTATAATTTGACTGTCTTCTTTTATCGTCCAATAGGTAAGAAAGCTCAAAATATCTACCCCAATTTTTTTAAGCATGTGGTTTCAACTAATCATAGTAGAAATAGTAATAAGCAACTTATCTTAGCTTAAATTAACTTGAATAAAATTATGCTTATAGCCTATATATCTAGTCATTATTGTATGCTCCATGGAATTACATCTAGCTTCCATCAAGAATCTGGAGTTAAGGAGGATTATATATAGTTTAAAATTATAGGTTATGGAGTATTTTTAATTTTTTCTCAATTTTATTTCATGTCTCACAAGGGACACTGAATGAAAAACATTTATATTTGCAAAGAATAATTATGATAACTAAATTGTTGAAAATGAATTTTTATTTGACATGATCTCAAAGCTCAACATCTCTACAATTGTTTTCAAGAATATAATAATCCTTCCAACCACTAATGATTATATTTTAATAAATATGCTTCTAGTTAAAATAAAAACCAAATTTAGTATCTAAGTACTTGTAAGATTGTAGAGTAAGTTGATTTTGTAATAGATGGACCTCCTTTCTATTTGTTATAGCAGATTTTTCCACCTCAATATTTGAGATGCCTTTGATTGACATTCATCCTTTCTATATCTATATTTCATATCTTGGTCCCACTCAAAACACTATTTAAAAATCATTCCTAGCAATAAAGCCACTCTTTTTTCTCATGATAAGAGAAATTACTCACCCCTTTCATAAATCAAACGAGCCGGTGCACTCAAAAGTCATTAGAAATATAAAAAAAAATCATGAAAATTACAAGCTCCTAAGTTGAGTTTCTGTGAAATATCATTTCATAAGTACCAAAATCCCAATGAAAATGGTCTCAACCATATTGAAATGGTATAAATGAGATGAGGATGGAGAATGATACACACAAGCATTGTTGCATTAGAGTTATCATCCAACTCTTAGAAATTAGAGTCATCATTCCTCAAGGTTTTTGCAACAGTTGTCTCCTTTAAAATCTTTAATTTCAACAATTCTCGACACCCTAATCATGTGATTTAGTTCTAAGACATATTTGTCTTCCTCTTCCTTAGTGGAGAATAACTGAGGAGGTGAAGCAATCTCGATTGGCCCAAGAATAGGGGAATCCAAACAATGCTTGCAAATGGTGGTGATAATATATTTGGGTAAACTTGTGTTATATTGTTGTTTATTATGAATAACATGGAGACCTCTCTTCATTCATGCCTTTAAATTTTTATTTTTTTGTATTTTTTTTAGAGATTCTTTTCATTATTTAGTGGTTGTTATACTCTCTTGACTAAAGTTAGCTAGATTATTTATTTGTTAATTATTTTATTGTTTCCAATTGTTTGAGAAAGTTTGCTTGTTTCATGTGTGAAATCATACAATCTTGACAAAGAGAAAAGACTGTGGAAGCAAGGATAACTCATGAAGTTAATCTCCAACTAGATATTAAACCTAGTGACTCACTTCAACAAAGAAGTAGTATTTTGAATTATTATAAATTACTCTAGCGAAGGATCAACATTATTATCTTAATTTACTTCCTATTATGGATAGCTCTAGCCATAAGACAAATATGTTTTATCGACAACATAATTGGGAAAAAAACGTTGAAGGGTTAAGATCAACTCAATACTCTTGGAATAAGGTGTTTATCTAAGAAGTATTAGGAGAATTTTGAACATTTGGAGTGGTGCACAACAAAGCCAAAACTCCCATAATCACTCCAATAATGTTTAAGGTATTCACCAATACTCACACTTTGAATGTGGGACTACTCCAGTGGTTGTAGACCATTGTGGATGTTCTAAATTCTCCTGAGGATTCTCAAATTAATCACCTTATGCCAAGAGCAGAAAATTGATCTCACCCGTTCACCTTCTTCATAAATTATATTTCAAATAAAATATATTTATCATATGGCTATGGATGACCATAATATATATGAAAAATCTAATGGTAATGCTAATATTTTCCTATAGTAGTTTATGACAATTTAAAATAACTACCAGTTGGTTAAAGGTAACCACCAAGTTCAATACCTAGTTGGATATGAACTTCATGAGTTATCCTCACATCAATCCTTATTACTCTTTATTGAACTTATATATCTCCAAAAATGTAACACATAATCTTTCTCAAACAATTGGATGTAATAAAAGAATTACAAAATAACCACTCTAATGAATTTTAATAATGAGAGTTACCAATGCTACTAAATACTAAAAATAATATAAAAAAGATACAAAAACCTCATATTTTAGGGAGGGAAAGAAGAGAGATATCCATTTTATTCATAATAAATAGAAATATAACACAAGAATACCTAACCCTTGATAGCACCATTTGTTACCGCCGTCTGAATTCTTCCAAACCCAATCCATTCAGGTATGTTTCACCTCCTATTTTGTTCTCCATGCAAGGAAAAGGAAAACAACTATGTATTACGAATCAACCACATCAAAAGAGAGATAGGAATTATATAAAATAAGGACTTTCAGGGAGAAGATAGTCATAAAAACGGTAGGGAATGATGGATCTAACTATTCGAGGCTATATGATAACTTTTCTAGAATAGTACTTGTGTATAACATTCCTTTCCTTTGGGTCTCATTATACCATTTCAAGATAGTTGACATCATTTTCCATGGGATTTATGGAGTTATAAAATTGTTTTTCCTATAAAATCCACTTCTCTTATAAAATCCACTTCTCTTGTAACTTTCATATTTTGTATATGTTTTAATCACATTTTAGTAAGCTCATGCCTTTTATAAAGGAAAAAGGTGATTACTGGCTCTTATTATGAGCAAACATGATGAGTGGTTTTCAAGAAATAATTTCTAAACAAAGTTTTTAGTAGACCCAAGCTACCAAAGATAAATATAAAAGAGATAAAGGTCTAAAAAAAATATAAGCTATTGAAGTGAAAAAAGATCCTATAACACTTACCACAAATATGATTAAAAATCAATAGAAATTTCAAACATGAAAAGACTTCTACCATAATCCAAAACCTATAATTGATAAAATAATATTCTCAAGACTTTTACCAAATTTTTAAATGACTTATATCATCAAATTCAATCAAAATTATAGATAAGTGGAAATTTTGAGTTTTTATAGGGTTGAATTCTAATAATTGAAAAAATAGTTTATTGTATGATTGACAACTCTATAAAATTGTGTCTCCTCAAAATATTATCCCCACTAAAAATTGGAAAATAAATTGTATTTTAAAACTTAATCATCACAATTTTGATTTTATTAATTTAACTCAAAGTCTTTACAAATTACTAAATTAAATATTCTTTGTTATGCATTGAATTCAGCAAAAAAAGTTTGCAGACTTAAATGGCACATTGAATGGTAGGGATTACTTTAGAAAATAAGGGTACTGATCGATTGATTAATTATTTATAATCGATTTGACTATTATAGCCCATTTGACCAAATGGAAAGATGGCAACGATGATGATGATCGATTTGATTGACATTTATATGTATCTATTTTAAAATATTCTTTTTAATAAAATATGGTTTGTTTACCCAGCTTATCATAACAAGGACAATGAGTATAATTTGTTTTCATAAGGAGGAAAAGCTTTGAGGTATCTCACAATGAGTATAATTTGTTTCCATAAGGAAAAGCTTTCATAATGGAATTGGTTTTGTTTCCCACTTCTTGGTTATATGCGGTACATAGGATAGCCTTATAGATCTCAATTATCATTGTAATTATATGAACCATGACTTGTTTCTGCAACCATGTTTTAACTTTCACATTAACAAAATATTTAGGATGGATGGTTTGTAGCTCAGTGAGATTTAGGGTTTTTATATTCACCTTTAATGATTTTTCCGCAATAAATATATACCTAAATTCAACCAAAGGATTTATAAAATATTTAAAATTTGACCGGATTTAATTAGTGATTTTGGGTGAATATTTTTATATTCACCTTTAATGATTTTTCCACAATAAAGATATATATAAATTCAACCAAAGAATTTATAAAATATTTAAAATTTGACAGGATTTAATTAGTGATAATTAGAATATTTTTTAATTATGTAACTCATTTACATAAAGGATGTGAGAGAGTTATATTGATTTGAGTGTGAGGAATTTTAAAGCTTTTTATGATGTTAGAGTTGTTTTTAAGAGTTGAATTGCGTTGCGTTTTTTTATGTCTATGGACACTTCGCTTATCATTAGAAACAATAAAACTATAGAAGATTATGGAGAATATTTGTGTAAAAACATTTTAAAAGAAAAAAATTGTGTGATAAACGATAATAAAATTATAAAATTAGGAATGGAACATTAATAGATAATACTATAAATTATGTAGTTGATTAAAAGTAAATGAAAAGAAAAATAGTTATTTATGTATATAATGGTAAATTCAAATTATTTAAGAAATAAATAATTTAATAAGAGTAATCAAATGAATATAAAAAGAAAATGAACACATTTAGAAAACAAGTTCTTAAGCAGAAGGAAATTTGGAAGTGAGAGAGTAAGAGAATGAGAAAATAAACAAGTTGTGATGAAGACAAGTTTGGAATCTAAGAATGGTTAGGGGAAAATTAGATATAATATTTACTTAGAAACAAAGAAATAAGGGAAGCCAACAAAGGAGGGGTTTATTGACCAAGGAAATGGATGGTGGTTTTACAAGATTGCTTGAGGTTATAGCTATCTTTGCAATCAACATTATTGGGGTGTTTGCTGATTTCAAGAGCTTCACGTATGATGCAAGAAGATTAATAAGGATTAGAAGTTAATATTTTGGCTTAATCGAAACAAATAAGGTGTTAGAATTGTGGGAATGCCCAATTATGACTAAGTTAGAGATGCAATTATGGAGAATGTCAAAAATGTGTTCTTTACGTTGCATTGAGTTTTGTAAACTTAGATGGTTCGAGTTCAATATTTTTGCAAAGAAAATTAAAAAATAAAGGTAAATATATTTTATCCTCATACCTTATAAGAATGTTTGAAAACAATGAGAATATTTATGTAGATGTACAAAAAGATGCTCAAGGACTACATTGCATAACCAAAAAACACTTCTATGAAGTGCGATGATTAAAGAAATGAAGGAATAAGTCCTTCATTGCTTGAAAATGAATTATACATCATTCTTATTTATAGTATCAAAATAATCTCCTAGCGACAACTAGAAGGTAAGATTTACAATGCAATAGATAACATCACTACAAAAGCATACAAGTTTCACAATTTTTTATTGGAACTCTAACACTACTCCATAAGAAAAACATATGGAGGAAACAAAAAGAAGAAAAAAAATGGGTTCTAGCAATAAAGCATGATAAAGTACCCATGTACAACCTCTCATGAGTAAAGAAAAGGAGAAAAACATGTATGAAAAAACCCCTTCCCAAAAGAGAGTTAAAAAGGAAATGAAAAGAAAAGGTAAATGAAGAGATGAAGAAATGAAGAAATGAGGACTCAAGATGGCCCCCAAGGATAGCTTCCTTCACTCCAAGAATTAGTTGTAACTAAAGAAACCTTGGTGATGAGAAAGGTTTTGTGAAGATAACTTTTACTTGCTCTTTCGTAGGCACATACTCCAAGACAAGGACACCATATTGGATAATTTGTTTAATGAAATGCATGTGGGTATTAATATGTTCAGTCCTTTGATGCTCCATTATATTTCTAGAAATATGTATGGAACTTTGATTATCACACAAAAGAATAGTAGGATGATATTGTTGAAAGCCAAACTCAATCAACAAATATTGAAGCTAAAGAACTTCATGATTGTTGACACCTAATCATCAGGATTGGGTGAATATAATGTAAATAAATAATAAGTAATATGAACAGTCATCGGGAGATGAAGTGAACAATCTCTCCCTCATGTATATAATAAATACCAACCTGAAGGAATGAGATATATGAATCAATTTGTTTTGAGGAGTTACTACCTGGCCTGACATGGTACTAGAGCCAGCTCCCAAAAATAGTTGTAACTCCCTTCTGCCTACTGTGCTCTCTGTCCACTGCCCCTATGTGCTCTGTCTGCCATAAGTGATTCTGAGCCATTCTGCGCTTTGTCTGCCATAATTGTTCTGCACCCACTACATAATTATATTGCTGCATAATTGTTATGCGCCCACTGCATAATTGTATTGCTACATAACTATTCTCGTATTCCCCTAAGCATTGTATTCCCCTGAGAATCGTCCTGTTGAGCGGATTGAAGGCCATCTCTGTCGTGTGTCAGGATGGAGTGCTGAACCGTTGCTCATTCCACGTTGATGCGTTGAGAGCATGGAGTAGCTGCTGCATTGAGAGCATGGTGTGAAACATTGCTGGTACATGAGCTCTGAGAATGAAGTCCGAAATGAGGCCGCTTTCTCAACCTCTGGGTTGCATCATTATTTCGGGTAAGGTTTACCACCGGATTACTGTGTCGTAGTTAAGGAATTACTCTTGGGATGCTTGGGGTCAGAGCTTCGGCTCTCTGAGGATTCTGTTTTTTTATTTCCTCGCTGTAAAAAATGATACAACCTTGGTGTAAGCTATATTTGGGGTTCTTGCCTCTTAAGTGGTTACCTCTGCTGATTTTCTTTAAGATGTAATTAAATTTTCCTACCCTGGACAAGTGAAGGCTTAGGATTCAACTATGAACCCGATATTATGGCTACTTTGTTTTTGTTTCTCATCTTTCATGCATTATTTTATGTGAAGTTTGTAATTCCTCTATGATGTTGACGGACTGCTTTCCAAGCTTCGGCTTCAGGGTTTGAGGACAAGTTGTATATTTATTGTACGGCTGCTAGCATTGCTGCTGGTAATGCGAGAATTTCCATTGGTGATCAGCACATCTGTGTATGGTGAAAAGTGAACGCTTTGATACCATTCACTTTTGAGAAAAGCATCCGTCCCTTTTTTTTGACAAATTCCAATTACATCTGAATTCAAGTTATGATAGGTGTTTGAGCAGTTGATATTCTATATAGAATACAGTTTTACTCTTTGTATATTAAATAAAATTCTTACCTAAACAAGAAGGAAGAATAAGGTTGTATTATTCTGAAGCACATTTTTGCCAACAGAAGTATCTTTTACAGTACACAGTTTTTTTTACAGTAAAATATTTTACAATGCATTCAATCATATCCATTGTGGGACTAGTTCTCATTGGCAAGGAGAACTATCCTGAGTGGTCTCGAATGATAAAACACACCCTTATTTTCAATGAGTTGTGGAAAGGAGTGTGTGTTGGAGACAAAGACAAAGAGCTAGAACAGCCTACCTCAGACAAAGAGCTCGTCATTTGGGAAAACAAGAACAACAAAGCTTATGCATTAATCGCAGCATCTGTAAATGAAGAGGTGAGTCACCATATTTCGCCATTTTCAACTGCTTTTGAAGCCTTACAAAAGCTAAAAGAACTCTATGACTCACATTCTGCACTTGAAGTTGTTCAACTCATGATTAAACTCTTCACTCTTGAATTTCAAAATAATGATCCTCTTGCTTTTGCATCCGAAGTAAAATCTATAATGCATGATATCAAATCCACTAAGGTTGAATTGGATATTCCTCTTATCGCTTTTCTCAAGGCACTTTATCCTACGTACTCCAATTATCTTGAGTCATTGCAAGAAAATGGAAATCTCAAAGATATCACCTTTGACTCTCTTGTGAAAAAGTTTGTTGAAAGAGAGAAAGCTTTTGGAAAGAAGACAGCCCTTGAATCTTCTGAAGAGGCTGTGTGTCTTGCTCATAAAGAAAAGAATCCTACTCAAGATTATTCCAGAGGAAGAGGTGGTCGAAGAGGAAGAGGAAGATATTTCACAGGCAAGGGGTAGACACTCTCAAGGAGAAAAGGCATATTTGCACTGCATACGCTGCAAAAGAAATGGATCACATGATGCCTCTACATGCAAGTTACCATGGGACAAAATTGAACAGCAAAGAAACCAACAGAAAGGTAAAACTGATGATACAGACAAAGGTAAAGCACCTGAATCCACTCACTATGTTGTGGCACAATGTAATATTGGAGTAAATGAAAATTTATTTAATGCTTCACTTGCTTCTTGGAAAAATGATTGGTTGCTTGATTCAGGAGAAACTTGCCACTTGACTCATAGAAAAGATTTTTTTGAAGAATTTACTGACAATGTTGATGGAGTAGTATACTTTGTAGACCAATCAAAAATCAAGCCATTAGGGCTTGGCACAATCAGGCTTAAACTGCCTAGTCTTCCAGACTTTCTTCTACATCATGTTCTATACCTCCCACAACTCAAGAGAAACTTGTTGTCCTTGGTCCACATCCACCAGCAAGGTCACTCCATTCATATGCTTGATGGCAAGCTCAAGGTAAGAAAAGCATCTGACCACTCACTTGTCATGAGGGGAATAGAAGAAGAAAGGTTTCTCAAGCTGCAAGGTACCTCTGCTCGTGCACAACATTTCTCATACAATTATCATCATGAAGAAGGTACACTTCCATCAAGTTTATTATGGCATGCTAGACTTGGACATTTGAACTATGACAGCCTCTGCTTGTTGAAGAAAAATGGTGTTGTTGGTTTGCCTACAATTCCTAGGAAATTTAAGCAATGTGATGCTTGCATTCTAGGAAAGCATAGCAAAACGTCTTTTCATGATTCACATTCAAGAGCACATAGAAAACTTGAACTCATTCATTCAGATTTATGTGGTCCAATGCCTGTTCCTTATGCAAATTGAAATAAATATATGATGACATTTATTGATGACTACACCATAATGTGTTGGGTTTATTTATTGAAGAACAAATCTGATGCTTTTCAAACATTCAAGAACTTTCATAAATGGATTGAAAATGATGCACAATCTCATATTGGGTCTATTCACACTGATAATGTAAAAGAATACACATCAAATGAATTTGAGAACTATATTCGCCAACATGGGATCAAACATCAAACAACTGTGCCTTATAATCCCCAACATAATGGTGTAGCTGAAAGAATGAATAGGACAATCTTAAATATGGTATGATCCATGCTCTTCTTCAAAATGTAAAGATAATGTTTTGGGTTGATGTTGTTTTATGTGCTGCATGTATAAAGAATAGATGTCCATCTAATGCTATTAGAAACAAGACTCCATATGAAATGTGGTATGGACATGTTCCTTCGGTAAAGCATCTCAGGGTCTTTGGTTCCACCTGTTATGCCTTGATACCAAAGGTACATAGAAACAAACTTGGTGCTAGAAGTCGCAAGTGTATCCTCCTGGGGTATTCAAACACCTCCAAAGCATACCGTCTATATGATGAAGTCAATAAAAGTTTGTTGTATCTAGAGATGTAATTTTTCTTGAATCATCCAAAACTGACAATGTTGTTGAGTGGCAACTTGATCACTTGGATAGATTCACAAAAGCAAAATAATTTCAAGAATTTGATAATCAGATTCCACATCTTGAAGGGGGGATTCCTATACTAGATCAACATGTGGAATCTTCTTCTGAAGAACACTCTCCCTTGCATGAAACTCCAACAACAGATGATGCTTTAAGTGATGTGATTGATAGAATTGGGAGACTCAACCTTGATTCAGTCCCAACTCAATCAGCGGAGCAGCTTGGACCATTTGAGAAAGGTCCCCCAAAGTGGCTGACAAAGACACTTGAAAGTGTTCATCCTGATGAGGTTGGAAAGACAGGAACTAGAAATTCAAACCAACAAAATGGAGGTGATGTAGATGACTCTAATTCACCTGTTGATATGGATGTTTCTTATGATTGTGAATTGAACTTGTCTACATATTTTGAACCAACTTCCTTCAAAGAAGCTGCTTCTCATGATGAATGGAAAGAAGCGATGCAAAAGGAGTGTGATGCCCTCATAAAAAATGGCACTTGGAAGCTGGTTGATCCTCCATTAGGAACCAAACCAATTGGCTGCAAGTGGGTCTACAAGAACAAGTATAAAGTTGATGGCTCACTTGACAAGCACAAAGCTAGGCTTGTGGCAAAAGGTTTTGCACAAAAGGAAGGGGTCGATTATGAGGAGACTTTTTCCCCCATAGCAAAATGGGCTACCATCCAGACACTCTTTGCCCTAGCAGCTCAGAACGGTTGGAAAGTCCATCAAATGGATGTAAAAGTTGCTTTCTTGAATGGAGATCTAAAAGATAATGTTTTTATGTCCCAGCCTAAAGGATTTGTTGTGAAAGGACATGAACATAAAGTATGCAAACTTGTGAAGTCCTTGTATGGCCTCAAACAAGCACCATGAGCCTGGTATGAAAAACTAGCTGAGCATCTTCTGAAACTCAATTTCAAACATTATGATCTTGATGATGCAACTTTATTTATCAAGAAAGTTGGCAAAACAGTTGCATATCTTGTGGTATATGTAGATGATATTTTGATGACAAGGAACAATGAAAGCTACATTGCATCCATAAAGAAGGAATTGGGGAAAAGTTTTGAAATGACTTATTTGGGTTATGTTCATTACTATCTTGGTATTGAAGTAACCCAACATCCGAAGTCCATATTTCTTTCTCAAAAGAAGTACATTGGAGATCTGTTGAGCAGGTTTGGCATGACAGAATACAATCCTCTTACTACTCCAATGGAACAAAACTTAAAGCTCACATCTATTGAAGGAAAAGAATTTGAGGATGCAACAAAGTAGAGACAGCTTGTAGGAAGTCTCAACTACCTAACTACTACTAGACTGGACATTTCGTTTGCTATCAGAATCCTCTCGAAGTTTATGCAAAAGCCTTGTGAGGGACATTGGTCTACTGCAAAAAGAGTTCTAAGGTACTTGAAGGGAACTCAAGACTTTGGAATCAAGTATACACAGGTGCACGACTTCAGCTTGATTGGATACTCTGATTCATACTTCGATGGATACAAAGAAACTGGGGTATCTACTTCAGGATATGTTATGAGTCTTGGATCAAGAGTTGTCTCCTGGAGATCATGCAAACAATCAGTTCTAGCAGATTCCACAACAGAAGCAGAATACGTGGCAGCAGCGGAAGCAACAAAAGAAATTGTGTGGCTCAGGAAAATTCTTGAAGATTTGCAGGTAAAACAAGTACAATCAACTCCATTCATGATTGAAAATACCTCTGCAATAAAGTTGGCCAAGAACCCAAAGTTCCATGATCGAATGAAGCAAATCAATACTAAATATCATCTGATTCAACATCATGTTGAGGCCAAAACAATCCATCTCCATCATTGTTCCACTAATGAGCAAATTGTAGACATCTTCACCAGAGCACTTGGAAGATAAAAGCTTGAACGATTCAGAATGATGCTTGGACTCACCAACATCCCTTCAGATTAAGGGGGGGAATGTTGACACCTAATCATCAGGATTGGATGAATATAATGTAAATAAATAATAAGTAATATGAACAGTCATCGGGAGATGAAGGGAACAGTCTCTCCCTCATGTATATAATAAAGACCAACCTAAAGGAATGAGATATACGAATCAATTCGTTTTTAGGAGTTACTACCTGTCCTGACAATGACTCGAAAGAGCCATAATTTGATACTCAACTATTGTACAAGCTAATGAAATAATTGATTATTTCTTACAAGACCGAACAATAGGAGTAGAACTAATATGAAAAACAAAAGTAGATGTGGAATCTCGATTGTTGGTGTCGAGGTATGAATAATTTATCCACCCCCTTTCCAACATTAATGTATCAATCTGGGTGTGTATTATTTTCAAGGAAACACGCAAGGTATATGCAAGAGAAAGGTTACAATCTGTCATCGACCAAGGGTTTGTGATTACCGAATCAAATCATTGTTGAAACAGAAATAGAAACTCAACTGCAGAACTTAAAAAGGTATTCACAGTTATCTAAAGAATCTGCAACAGTAATCAAGAAATAAACACAGTAATAAACAATACCCACATAACAAGGAAATACACAGCACCTGATCAGAAGAGCGGGTCCAGCTCTCTGATCAGCTTCTGATCAGGGTTGCATTACTCACAGCGAAAGATAGATCAGCAAAAAGGTTTGTATTTTATTAATCTAAACAATGTTGTTACAATACAACGTAGGGTTTGGCTAGCCTCAATACAGGAACGACCCCATCTTTTATATAGTACAAAGGTGAATAACATCTCTCCCAAAAACCTAGCAACTATATGCCCAAAGATATACATCAGTTCAACCACAGCACTAGTGTCGAGAGAGCAAGAACAAGAATGATCCAAAATAGGATGAGAACAACTACAAATCAATTATGTTGTTTCGTCGTGCTTGATCAGCTGCTATGGATCGCGGAACTACTGCGATATGCCATGAGGTCAACACTTGCTCTCCATAATCTATGGTCATAACACATTTTAGTGGTTTGCATAGGCAAAACCCTCATGAATTTACTTCATTAATTAAATATCCCAAGAGATGATGAAGGGGAATTACCTCATAGTTTTGCATAGTAAATGTATGTGAATGAATACAAAAATGAATGAAAAGAGGAGTGGAAATGCCGAGAAAATATAGGCCAATTTGGTACTCAACATCTCCCCCCCACTAGCCTTCTGCACTCCCTCATGCATATCACTGTCTCCGCAGGTCTGAGTTGGATGAGCTATGTGCTTCATGAAGCCGTGCGAGATCATATTCCTCGGCCATCTCTGTTCCTAGGACCTTAAACCCCTCCGAAAGAAGAACTTCCTTCCACCAATCATTTGGTACATTATAGGTTGGGGTATAGTGCTTTGTTGGCAACCATAGGACAGGGTACTGAAATCGAATTCCCATCCACTAGACCCCACATGTTTGGATGCATGCCACATATCTTGGCACCCTGCTGAGTGCTCGTGGAAAATTTGGTGCTTCAAACGGTTCTCTGTTTTGGACAGATGTGGGTGACATCATCCACCTTTTCTTACAACTGTCCAGGGCCTCAGCTTGAAACGTGACTAATTGTTTGACACAGAGATCAATATACCACTTTTGTGTTCTCAACATCTGTTCCTTATTTCCCATAATTTCTAAAAATGTAGTGTGCTTATTATACATAGTCACTAATCTCTTGGGTTCTCCTCTTACCATAAAAGGCTTCGTGGCCTGATTTGACTCGAACGTGTCAGAATCCTTCTGCCATCTTATCTAATTGAAAGTGTAAGAGGTGAGGGCCCTTAAATGAATGTCCCCCACATATGGAACTGGATTAAATTCTCTCTCAACACGTAGGAGATACCCTGTGCATGTAAAGCTCACACATCAAATGCTGAGTTGGCACATCATGGGCTCTCAATATCTGGAGGAACTGTACACCATCCTCAATCTCATGACTAATTTATTTTTTGATACTTTCCAAATAGAAGAAAAGAAAATGCTCATGCAAAAATAAAGAATAATTGGAAGCGGGAGGGTGACATGCCATCACCTCTTGTGCTAAATGGAGCATCTGCTCCTTGTTAGTTTTCAACTTTGTGACTTGCCTTTCCAGCCGCTCCACCTTGAGTTTCTGTTGCTTCGTTCTAATATCGAGCCACGGTAGATTTCCAGGTTTATAATTCAACCATCAAAGAAAACTCACAACCTTCAAAAAAATATTCTATAGGGTCTGTCTGAGTGGCAGTGAGGTTGTTACCACTCCATCTACCTGTGTCCCTGCTTCAACCATCGTGGCTATGGGCCTCTTAGCCCAACGCTTATATTTCTTCACCTGTTTCTTCATCTGATGCATATGCTTTCTCAGCTTCTTAACCTCTATTTTGAGCCACATTGTTTCTTTGAATTGCAACTAATATTTCCACTTCATAGGTAGCCTTCATTGTTCACACAATTCTACCCATTCTTGTTTGACCACCACCTCATCTGGTATGCAGCCAGTTTGACAGGTGGTGGATTACTCAAGGGAGTATCCATAGGGTTAATTGACGGGACTGTTTTGCTTGGCCTCTCTTCCTGGAGAGCGACCGCTTCCTTATTGACTCCTTCCCCGTCCTATTGTGAAGTTATCTCGACAGGTGGCAAGCTCACTTGATGGGTGTCCATCAGTGGTTCAACCAAAATTTCCCCTCCGGGTTCCCTGGCTTCAAAAACATCTCCCTCTTCCTTTATTCTTGGTTCCTAGGAAAGGTCTTTGTGGAGGTCTACGACCACCAAACCTGTGGCAACTGGTTCCTTAATCGACCCAGCAAACTTCAAAATCGATGGAACAACGACATTCTCCTCTGCGTGTCGGGAAGAGTGAGATACCCTTGCCCTTTTTGGAATGGAGAAGTAAGAGGAAAATTGAAAGAATTTTCCTACCTGATCTGTCTCGGCCCCATTTGTGGCTCCGGGCTCTTTCCCTCTATCTACAGCGTCTCTGCTCTGGTTTGAAACCTCTGACTGTGCAGTCCCCTGTTCTGAGGTTGACGCCGGTTCTTGTGGAGTAGCGTCAGTCTCACTATTTAATTCTTCTGCAATCTCCCAGGTCGGACAGGTTGATGGTGGTTATTGTGTAACACCACCTTTTGTATCCAGCAGTCTTTGAACAGATGATGTTGGCATTGTTTTTGCCAGCACATCATTGATAAAAATACATTCTTGCATCCTCACATCAATTCCATCCATTATTCCCATAGCCTCTCCTTCTGTCAGCCCCACGGTTCTTCCAGCTTTGGGCCCCTCTTTTCCTGGTTCATCTTCCTCCATTGGTTCTTGGGTCAATGGTGGTTCTTGTGGGACACCCCTGGATGCAATATTAACGAATTCCTCCACCTCAGCCTGATGTGGCCCCTCTTCGCTTATTACAATGCTATTGAATTGCTCCACTTGCTCCATGGTGGTGACCCTTTCTTTATTGGCCCCTTGCTGCAACACTTCTTCTTCCATCGGTTCTACAGTCGAGGCTGGTTCTTGTGGAATAGCCTCGACTATCCTCTCTGGTTCATGCTCCTGTTTCTGTTCCAGCCCTCAGGTTCCATCTCCATTTCCTCTGGTTCTTCTTGATCTATGTATTCATCCTTTGCTCCAGTTCTTTCCTCCATCGCTTCCGGTGCCTCTTCTCTAGCAGCTCTAATAGCTGCTATCTCTTCTTCTATATAATCCTAGATTGTTTCCCACAGAATTTCAAGTCAGTCGATTGCATGCATGACTAATAGCCAGACCAGACCATGGTTGGTAATGACTACTGCCACTTGTCGTGAACACTGAGCAAAGTGCACCATCAGCTGGAGACTCTTTAACAGGAAGAAAGGCATATTCAATGAGAAGGCTTCCAACTGTGGGAACCAGAGATGAGCCAACATTCTAAGATGATATTTAAACACAGTGGTATACCTCCCCTGGCAAGTTATGTATCTCATTACAAAATGTGCTACCTCACCCTATGGGTGTGGTAATGCATTCTGGTCATAACCCTGAGCCTTTCTAAACAACATTTTCTCTGCCTTGAAGAAATGCTTCAAGGAACCCCGGAAGGGCGGTTCTTCGTGAAAACCATTTCTGCCCCTACTGGGGTAGCTTGCTGACCTCTGCAATGGTTTCTTCTGTAATAGGGATTTCTATCCCTCGGATCTGAGAGATCCCTTCCTCTAAATTAAGTGCAAATTCAATTGCAATTGCCTCGTTAAACCCCTGCAATCTATCGAAATAGATGTTCCACCTTGTATTTTCAAAAACTTGCCATACTTCCTGGTTGTTTCGAACCATTTTCGTGCCCTCCAGCTCATGGTGCATAGCCAACCCACCCATCACTGTAGGAACTGGATCAGCATGATGGATACAATCGGCTGGTAGGGAGAGAGTAACATCAACCCAACTGACGATGCCAATAATGTTAGCATGATGGTCGTGGGGTAAAAGAATGGTAATAACGGCTTCTACACCTCGAAAAACACAACAAATAATGGTAGGATATGGAAGTACATGTGAGTGATTATGGTGATTGAATACAGCATACTGGGGAAATGACCGGTAAATTTCTTAGCGTACGATTTCAAATTCCAATGCGTAGGAATCATGATTACGAAATTGCACGATTCTTGGTTTTCATTCGCATTGGATTTTGTAATTATGTGATATGATTACGATTTTAGGTACTCCTTCATTTATTTGTGATGGGACCCCGCCCAACTTAAATGCGGTTGTCCGCAGCACGTACTAGTCTCTTTTTGAAATATTTTAATTAAATCCGTAAGATTCAATGAAGGCGTACCTGGTGACCTACCTGGCGGTGGAGTAATAAGAAAAATAACTGGTGGAGTAATGGCACCAGTGGAGTAACAACAATGACAGAGTAACAACACTGACAGAGTAACAACAACGGCAGAGTAACAACATCGGTGGCGTGACAGCAACGGCGAAGTAACAGAAACTACGGAGTAACAACAATTGCGTAGTAACATCATCAATGGAGTAACAACAACGACAGAGTAACAACAATTGCGGAGTAACAACACCGATGGAGTAACAACAACGGTAGAGTAACAACACCATCAGAGTAACAACATTGATGGAGTAACAGCAACGGCGGAGTAACAACACCGATGGAGTAACAGCAACGGCAGAGTAACAACACCGGTGGAGTAATAACAACCGTGGAATAATAGCAATTGCGGAGTAACAACAACTGCAAAATAACAGCACTGATGGAGTAACAGCAACTACGGAATAACAACGACGATGGAGTAATAACAACTATGCAGTAACAACACCGATGGATTAACAGCAACAGTGGAGTAATAGCAATGAATGTTACTTGAAAAATTTCCCCTTGCCATAATTCGGTTCTTATTCCTGCAAAAAGGCAAACAAGTAAGTGGTAACAACATATATATATATATATATATATATATATATATATATATATATATATATATATATATATATATATATATATATATATATATATATTTATTTATTTATTTATTTATTTATTTATTTATTTATTTTTATCAAAAGGCAGAGGGAGTATTCTCTGCACCAACAAACATCGAACCAGATGTATCAGAAAGATGTTTGATGAAGGCATCCTTAGAAGTTGGATGGTGGTATAACTTCATACAACATCCGTTCACTAGGAAGGAAGTATGATTTTCATCTACTGTAACCAATCTGATTGTCCCATTGTCAAATACAACATCCACTTCATAGGGTCCCATCCAACGAGTGCGAAGCTTTCCTTTAAAATCTTTAAACCGAGAGTCATAGAGCAATGCCCAATCTCCTATATGAAACACCTTTTTCTTGATAAATTTATCATGCTATTTCATTCTCTATTGTTGGATAGTAGTGGTTCTCTGGATAGATACTAAACAAATCTCGTCTAACTCATTGGGCTATTACAGCCTGTGTTTTTGGGCCTCTGACAAGTCTAATCCCACTTCCAAAGCTGTTCTGAGCATACTAACCTCAAACTCTACTGGAAATAAGGGGGATCTCCCATATACTAGCTCAAATGGTGAAAACCCAGTTGTATTCCTCCATGTCATCCTATACGCCCAAAGAGCTTCTGGAAGTTTCTACGACCAATCCTGGCGATGACTTGCTACAGTTTTTGTCAAGATATTTTCCAATACCTTGTTTGTGCTTTCTACCTGTCCATTCGCTTGGGGATGGTAAGGAGTTGTCACTCTGTGTTTAACCTCGTATTTCAGCATAAGCCTCTCTATCATGTGGGATGTGAACTATGCTCCTCCATCTAAAACAATTTCTCTCGGGGTACCATATCGGGCAAAAATCTCTTCAAAAAGGAAATCTGCCACCACCTGTTCTGTTGCTTTCGCAACCACTCTGGCTTCCACCCACTTAGTCACATAATCAGTATAGACCAGGATGTGGAATTTCTGGTGAGAAGGTGGGTTGATGGGTCCAACGAAATCGATGGCCCACTTCTCAAAACGTTCAAGGACTATCTGGGGCTATAATGGCATTTCATCCGATTTCCCAGGTTGTCCCATCCGTTGACAGTTGTCACATCTTCAGACATAATCTCTAGCATCACGAAAGATAGAAGGCCAGTAGTATCCCATTTGCAGCACCTTGTGGCCTGTTCTTTTATCTGCAAAATTTCCTCCACAAGGTCCACCATGGATGGCCTTCAATATCTCATAGATATCATCCTCTGATACACAGCTCCGAATCTATTGATCAACCCCTGTATGAAAGAGGTATCCTACCATCCATGAATATCGGGACTATGATGAATAATTTTCCGCTGATCCTTATATGACAAATGACAAGGTACCTTCCCTATAGCAAGATATCTAGAAATATCTACATACCACGAAGTGTTAGCGGAAATTGCAAAGAGATATTCATCAGGAAAGCTATCTTCAATAGGTTTACCTTCGGCATTATTTTCTAACCTAGACAAAAAATCAGCAACCACGTTGTCCTTCCCTGGTTTATCTACTATGGTAATATCAAATTCTTGAAGTAGCAAAATCCATCTTGTAATACGACCAAGAGTAATGGGTTTATTCATCAGATACCTGATGGTTGCATGATCAGTGTGTACAAAGGTGGAGTAACCAATGATATAGTGCTGGAACTTTTTGATGGCATAGATGACATCAAGGAATTCTTTTTCAGTCATTTTGTAGTTTAACTCAGTAGGAGCCAAGTTCTTACTAACATAGTAAACTGCATATGTTACCTTATCCACTTGCTGCCCCAGAACTACCCCAACTATTGTCTACAAAGCATCAACATGAATATGGAATGGTAATGCCCAGTTTGGCCCTCTAAGGATTAGGGCACTACAGACCAACTCCTTGATCTTCACAAAGGCTACATCATAATCATCTGTCCACACAAAGTTTGCATCTTTTGTCAGTAATTGAAAAAGAGGATGTGCTGTTTTAGCAAAATTTTCTATAAAGCGCCTGTAATAACTAGCACAACCAATAAAGCTATGTACGTGAGTGGGTGTTTTGGGTATTGGAAAATGTTGTATAACTTTTATCTTAGCTGGATCCATCTAGATTTTGGTAGCCGAAAGAAATTGTCCCAAGACTATTCCTTCGTTCATCAACATATGGTATTTCTCTGTACTTAAAGAGACATATGTCTGCTTGCATCTTTCAAGAACTTTTTCTAACTTCCCCAATGCTTCTTCGAATGAATCTCCATATGCCGTGAAATTGTCCATATAAATCTCAACATTATCATCCATCAGATTAGAGAGAATCCCTAAAATTGCCCTCTAGAATGTTGCAGGTGCATTACAGAGGCCAAATGGGACTCTGTATGCGAATGTTCGCCAAGGGCATGTAAATGTGGTCTTATCCTAATCTTCAGGAGCTATTTGGATCTAGTTGTACCTGCTAAATCCATCTAGGAAGGAGAAAAACTTATTCCCAGCTAATATATCCAAGATTTGGTCAACGAATGGTAATGGAAAATGGCCTTTCTGAGCTGCCTTATTTAATTCTCTATAGTCCACACATATTCTCCATTTACCATTTTTCTTATGGACCAGTACCAATGGGGAAACCCATTGGTTGTTTGAGATGGGGTATATAAATCCCACATCCAGCAGCTTTTGGAGCTCTTCTTTAACAATGTTTTTTAGAGTAGGGTTCATTCTTCTCTGGGGTTGCCTCACAGGACGACAGTCCTCCTTAATGTATATGTGATGGGTGCATAGATTAGCAGGAATTCCCTTCGTATCTAAGTAGTCCTAGGCGAAAGATTCTTTGTGTTTCTGAAGAACATCCAAGAGTTGTTTCTTCTGGGAATCTGACAGATCTCGATTGATATTTAGGGCTTTTCTTGGTTCTATTTCCACGAAAATACTGTCATGGGGTGCAGTTGTAGGTAGCTCATCAAATCCATCTACTGTTCCAATAGTTTCCTGAGTCTCACAGCTCAAGAGGGACTCCAGGATTTGCTGATTCAAATCTAAAACAGAACAAGGATCACTAATAAAGGTAGTAATTTTGTCATCTTCCATTTCGGTTTTCAACTGGAGGACCTGTCCAATAGTAAGAATTGTTCTTAACTCCTCATTTTTTGATTTAGACTCTTTCCTGTATAAATATTTCTTATGGCCTGTTGATTTTGCTAATGGGTTAGGTTCTGTGGGAGGGTATAACACTAGATTCTTAGTATTTTTTCCATTTGAAATAATCATATGTCCAGATCGACATCCAATATAAGCATCTGCAGTTTCCAGCCACGGTCTTCCCATAATCAGGGGATGTCCTCCAGCTGGAGATTGCGTTTGGAGTACTAGGAAGTCCATAGGGTAGTGCCATGAATCAACTAAAATTGTGATGTCTTCTAACTTTCCTACTGGTTTCACTGTAGATCGATTTGCCAGCTCTAACATTGTAAGTGTGTGTTTCAAGTTACAAAGACCTAATGCATGCATAGTTTCAGTAGGGATGACATTTATGGCAGCACCAAAATCTACCAATACATTTGAAATTTCTACCCCATTGATTTGCACAGTTAAAATTGGGTTCCCAAGATCCCCATACTTTATAGGCATGGACCTTCCCATCATGAGATCTGATAACTTTCCCATTACATGAATGGTGAGCAGGTCTCTTCATTTCGTTTTAGGCTTCTTAGCACAATATTCCCTAAGAGTTTTTGCATATATATGTATGTCTCTCATAGCTTGCAATAGGGGAATCTTGACGAATAAATTCTGCAACTCCCCTAATAGTTCAAACTCAACTTGAGGGGTTGGTTTACTCAAGGCCAACCTTTCTGGATAGGGAGGTTCATCTTGGTTTTTTTGAGTCCCTGGCGGTTGACGAGGTGTATGATTTTTGTTGATTCGATTTGACTCCTCTTCAACCATTTATGTTTCTTTTTCCTCACTGTCAATTTGTTCAATAATAACTGGTGAGGGTTGAGCATCTATTTTCCCCCCAGATCGTAAATTCATCTCATAGAATTCTGTGGTAGAGATGCTGTATGAAGGTAGGATGAGGGTGTCAGCTTCGTGAGCCCCTTTATTGTTAGGATTCGGATTGGCTTGGATGGTAGGTTGGGGACGAACAAGCTGATTACCAAGAGGCACATTAGAGGTAGCTGAAGTTGCTATTATGGTATTGACTAGGGAAACTGACTAGGAGGAGGAGGTGCCCGCCAGTTTGGAGCCCACGAGAAACTCGAACTAGCTTGAGGAGCCCACTGCTGCCAAGGTGGAAATTGGTATTGGGGTCACATGGGCAGATAAGGCATGGACTGGGGACCCATATTAAAATTGCTAAAATATTGAGATGGATCTGGAAACATACCTTGATTTCCCATTGACGGCCGAGGTTGCCATGGCTTTTTAGGTCCCATAAAGTACAACTACTCCATCTCTTCGCCTATCCCTTGAAAAACAACTTTTAGTCCTGGAAAGGATGGGCATGAACTTGTCACATGATTCAACTCACAGATTGCACACTCCTCTACAGATTTTAATGGACATTCCCTCTATGGGTGTTTCTTCCTACATGCTGGGAAAAATACGGCCATAGTTCTTTCCAATCCTAGTTGGTTATGTTTTACCTGTAGCATGTCTATTTGTTTAGATAAGGTACTCAGGATATCAGTCCTCAGACTGTCCAACAGATTCTCAATTTCTGCTTTTGTAACACCTCCACCAGATACTTTTGTTGATCGGATCCCTTCTTTATTCCTTGCAACTCCTCTTGAGCACTGGATACAGAACTCATAGATGGTGTCAAAGTTATCCTTTGATATATCTCCCTTTCCGACTATATTCAACAATTCCAAAGAGTCCTCTCGGAAGGCCCGGAGAAGGATAATTTTCAAAATATCCTTATCCAGGTGAGAGTGACTTGATCTCTGCAATGTCTATTTAAAGCATTCCACACAGTCTTCCATATTTTCATCCTCTTTCTGTGAAAAATTGAAA
Organism: Pinus tabuliformis; assembly: GCA_031772625.1. Taxonomy (NCBI): domain Eukaryota; kingdom Viridiplantae; phylum Streptophyta; class Pinopsida; order Pinales; family Pinaceae; genus Pinus; species Pinus tabuliformis. Next base: position 39,073,585 of record CM062810.1, on the reverse strand, counting down.
AGTTCTTCTTTAATATCCCATGATTTACAGTAGTCCTGGTATTTCTCCAAGAAAGAAGTTCTCATCTCTTCCCATGTGGTAATAGTCCTTCCCCCAAGACCCATAAACCACCATAGGGCTGTCCCTTTTAGCGTAGCAGGGAAGATTTTAAATTTATGAGCATCCATTATATAACCATATCCTCTACACACAATGTCAAATTCAAACAGAAACATGTCGAGGTCTTCTGAAGTGAGCCCATGGAAACTAGGTAAAGATGTTAAAGGAATGGGCTTTGTTGGTGCTCCAGTCCTAAGATCCCCAATTGAGAAGTCAATAGTAGAGGTTGTAGGTGCCATGAATATCCTCCAATACTCACTAGGGATTTCAGCAGGCTCCACAGGAAGGGCTTTTATCAAAGGGATTCGAGTTGCCTTAATAGTGCTCCCTCTATCCTTTGGTGATATAAATGTCTCTACAATCTCTTCCTCCCTGCCACAGTGGCTTGACCCTTCGGATCTCCTATCTAAAATTCCTTCTTCCCTACTGGGATGGACCAGACACTTTACTTGCAACTTCTTCTTCTTTTGTTACAAGCAACGGGATCCCTTTATTAGGCGTACTGTTGCTTGTCTCTCCAGCTACTTGAAGGGTCTGTTGTATCGAATCAGCAAGGGGTACTGAGGACAACACTGGTTGATCTACAGATTGTCCCTCAGATCTTGTTTGCGCACCTGGTCTCACGGCTAGATGGGAAGATGCCTTTGATTCAACTTTTGCGATGATTTTCTAGAGATAAGTATTCCTTCCCAAATCCTATCCTCCCTTCTTTGGGGCTCTCCCTCTGCCCCTTTTATTTGGCTTTTTGTTCATACAAGTTTGTGTGATGAAAGATGTGCTATCAAATCATAGTACTCAAGACTTGGAGTAGGCAATCAAAAGACTCCTCCCTACCCAAGGCGAGAGATCACGTTGAAAAGAGAACGGTTAACCAAAAAAGAAAAAGGGGCCTAGGGTTCAGGGCCTGGAGCAGGGCATCAAAGGACTCCTCCCTCCCCAAAACAAGAAACCAATAAACAAATAATACACACATGAGAAAACCTAACACTTCAAGACCAAAACAAAATCAAAACAAAAAAAATTCTAGGGAAATCTAAGCTCAGGGCCTGGAGCAGGGTGCCAAAGGACTCCTCCCTCCCTAGGGCACGAGATTGGACCTAATAAACAGGAAAGCAATAAAAGTGAAAAACAAACAAAATACCTACGCTCAGGACTTGGAGCAGAGTGAGAAAACTCATTCTCTCCCCAAGATGAGAGATTGACCCTCTAGTTGATACATATCATGTCTTTCACCTCATTAGCCTCCCCGACAACAGCGCCAAAACGTTGGTGTCTAGGTATGAATAATTTATACACCCCTTTTCCTACATTAATGTATCAATTTGGGTGCGCATTCTTTTAAAGGCAACACGCAAGGTATATGCAAGGGCAAGGTTACAACCTATCATCGACCAAGGGTTCATGATTACCGAATCAAAGCATTGCTGAGACAAAAAAAGAAACTCAACTGCAGAACTTAAAAAGGTATGCATAGTTATCTAAAGAATCTGCAACAACAATCAAGAAATAAACATAGCAATAAACAATACACACATAACAAGGAAATGCGAAGCATCTGATCAGAAGAGCAGGCCCAGCTCTCTGATCAGGGCTGCGTTACTCACAACGAAAGATAGATCAGCAAAAAGGTTTGTATTTTATTAATCTGAACAATGTTGTTACAATACAATGCAGGGTCTGGCTAGCCCCGATACAGGAACGACCCCATCTTTTATACAATACAAAGGGGAATAACATCTCTCCCCAAAACCTTCCAACTATATGCCCAAAGATATACATCATTTCAACCACAGCACTAGTGCCGAGAGAGCAAGAACAAGAATGATCCAAAACGGGCTGAGAACAGCTGCAAATCAGTTATGTTGTTTTGTCGTGGTCGATCAACTGCTATGGATCATGGAACTGCTGCGATATGCTATGAGGTCAACACCTGCGCTCCATAATCTGCAGTCATAACACATTTTAGTGGTTCGCATAGGCAAAACCGTCATGACTTTACTTCATTAATTAAATATCCCAAGAGACAATGAAGGGGAATTACCTCATAGTTTTGCATAGTAAATGTATGCGAATGAATAAAAAAAGGGATGAAAAGAGGAGTAGAAATACTAGGAAAATATAGGCCAATTTGGTACCCAACATCTATCATCTATTGATCCAAGCCAATCAAATTCCATGAAACCCACAAGCTCAAAGATACCAATAGTGTATTGAATGCCAAAATTGGAAGTCCACTAAATATACCTCACAATTAGCTTTTCTCCCGTCTAATGATTGGCATGATGGTATTGAGATAATTGGAAGACCAAGCCTAATTCAAAAGTAATGTTCAATTAAGAGTGAGTCAAGTAGAGTAGACACCCAACCAATTGTGTTGGCTTGAGGGGGCCTGACCCAGGTTCAACATTAATTATCCAAATAAATCCCTACACTATTGGCCCTTTCAGCATTAGCCCGTGGAGTGCGAACCGAAGTCTCACCTGAAGCAGTATGGGGGGATGCTAGAATCAATTTTCCACACCGTGAGATGGTTGTGATGTTGTTTGATCTCTTCTATCCCTTCCTTCACGCAGGTGATATCGCTCTAGGGCTTGTAAGACAAACCCTCTATTCTGGCTTTCAATACCTTCACAAAAGTATACGATCGATCTTCATGCAACCCTAACCTAGGGCTCAGGAACTTTCGCGCTGTTATGGCAGTGTGTCATGTAGATTCCTCAATTACCCTAAGTGATTTGCTTATCTTACCGAATACTTAAATTTATCACCACGTATTCAGATATTCATAATTGCGTTTAATTATTCAATGTAAATGTATTCATTTGTACATCATTGAAGCATAATAAAGGAAATTCATACACAAAATATCCAAACCCATCAACAGAACAAATACACAGAAATTGCAAAATAACTCCTTTTATTAATATCTTCCAAGTGTTATAGACTCTTTTCACCCTATGCACACAGCTGTAGGGATCCGCACACTCAATTGCGGACTTCTACCTTAGGCCTCTACGCACTCAGTTGTAGAGCCTCTACTTATGCTACAACCCAAGACTTAGACTTCTTGCTCTAAAGCTATGACTCTCTTTCTTGTTTTCTTTTCTCTTTTAACTACTTAGAGCTTAGCTCTTTTTATAAAATTCCATGGTCCGCGGACAATGGGTAGATCTCTTGCAGTTGACTTTACTTTACAAAACTAAGGGTGGACTACCCTTTCTGACACATAACACCTTCGTGCTCCGCAACCACAAAATGTAGAGTCTTTATAATAATATTACAAAAATTTGACTTAAACATAGGCTTTTAGCCCCAAAACTTTCCTTGGGGGATCCCGCTCCCAATAGGCCCCCAACACAAACATTGTGACTCGCCCTCGAGTCACTCGGTAGGCATAAAGATCTTTGCGCGAAGCCCGTCTAGCTCGACCTTGATGACTGCAACTTCGGCTATGCACTGAGTTGCTACCTACTTCGCATATTCGATTGTATTCTCGGTTATTGCCCCTGCGCTATTAGCCTGAAGCTATTGTTGTGTCTCTTACAGAGTTGCAATCTTGCCTTCAATGTTTCCTGTGACTGCCTAAGCTTCCTCCAGCCAGGGCTTTAGTCACGCCTTCAGTACTGCTTCCTTGTGCAGCGGTGCGTCCACCTGTTTCTTTAGTTGCTTAGCTTCCTGCAGCTTGGCTAACCTCTGTGTCAGTGTGACGGTTTGCGTTGTGCCCTTAACTTTGTCATAGCATTGTTGGATTTCATGTGCTTTTGTCGCTAGCCTTTGGATGGTTGGGTCCTCCTGTAAGCCGGTCAGGACCTCAAACGATTTTTCAAACAATTGTGTGCAGTCTGTTATTGCACTCTGCATTGTCGCGACTACTTCTGTGACAGTGGCTGCTCACTGTTCCTTTACCTCTGGTGGTATTAAAGGCTAAGCCCTCAACTCGAGCTCTGTAATATGTAGGTTCAGCTCCAACTGAACCCGCGCCATCTCCGTCCAAGTGTCGCGTACCCTTGTGGCTAATTTATGGATGCAGACCTCGACTGGCTCCTCCTCTGGCCAATTCTGGGACCATTCTGCAGGCCTCCTCCATGACCTGTATGATCTTCTTGCTCTGGATGGTCACCTCGGCCTCGACGGCGATGGTAGGATTCCTTTGTAAGGCCATCTGCTCATTGTTTATTTTCTGTTCACTGATCACTTGGAGGGTGTGGTGCTCATGGGCCCTCAGATCTGCAATTACTCCATCCTACAAGAGGTGGAGTGCTTCACGCAGGAGCACTACTAGGTTCAATCCCACTCCCTTCAAGGTGCTAATAGTGGGATTATCAACCTCATTTTCTATTGTCAGTGCTCCATCCAGCAGCACTAGCGCACTATAAACCTTCGTGTGAAGCATATCGGCAGCCTCTGATGTACCGATAGCCAAGCTGGTAGACACCATACCAACTTGCGACGTGTGGGTCTGCAACTCCTGCAGTCCAGTTTGGATGGCCCCTAGGAGGAACTATTGTTGCTTTTCAAATTGTTGTAGGACCTCCGTGGTGACATCTCTGAATGTGTCACCGATGTCATATAAATCTCCCTTCGTTAGCGTGATACGGTCTAGTGAGGTCTTGGTCGCCTTTTATTTCTTTCTGGACCCTCCATTTTCCTGCTCTCTCAGGCACTTAATGCGTCTGGACGTCTCCTAAGGGTCTACGCCGTGCTGCTCTGTGTCCTATTCTTCAATTTCAGGTGAAGGCCACCATGCGCCTTTGTCAAAGCCTCACTCTGTGCCACCTATCTATTTTCCTCCCTCCTTTCCTATCTATTCTACCTTGGCCTTCTCAGCAGCCTCCTTCCTCTTTTCGACTAGCTGTGCCATCTTCAACTTGGCCTTGTCCTTCTTCTTTTGTGCAGCAGAATTGCTCCCACCCACTACCAAGTCCGTGGTGGTGCACCACTCCGCCGGCCATTTATCCAACATTGCATCAATGGCATCATCTGTGGCTAGGTATGGCAAATCATACCACTTCTGTGTAGGGTCCTTCCACACCCTGATTGATATCCGATGGAAATCAGCTTTGAATTCGGCATAGCTCTGCAGGTTAACATATACTGTGGGTGAAAATCGCGGCTTGTGATTGATAGCCATCTTGATATTCATTCCCATCAAGATCCAGAAGATCTTGTTGTCCTGAACGTGCTTCGCGTCCTTGGTCGCCCACAGTGAAGCATACTTCGCTGCTTTAGGAAGGTCCGGCATGACCGAGGGGGATTGGCTCTCTTCTGGTAGATCCCATGCTACGAGAAAAATCAATAGCAAGAGCCATGCATAGTGGAACGTCTTGATTTTCTCTTGTGCTTCGTGGCAGTTTGCCAGGAACTCTTCACAAAGGTAGTCTGACCAGTTAAACTGGACTCCTTCCATGCACTATTGTGCGAGCACGATGACAGGCGCCAACACCTCATTGCTGCGGCACTTCCACATCACCTTTCCTACAAGGATCTGCATTGCCACCTTCATAGCGGGGTCACAGATACTATAGATAGTGTACCCACATGGCTTCTTCACCAATTTGAAATTCTCTTTCATTGATTCTGCGAGCGCTAGCTCACCACCCTTACCGCCAAATATCATAGCTGGATTTTCTCCTATATACTGTAGGTGTGTTATGCGGTGAATCAACCTATTGGTGACGGATATCGGCTCCTCCAGCCACAAACACCCATCATGCACCAAGCACAACAGTTGCTTGATGATTAAAATTGTCACGGGGGTGCGATTATAGTGCGGCACCCAGAGCAGGTTGAGTAATCCTGCCTTCTCTACTCCTCTGAGCCACTTCTGCAAGTCCAGTGCAGTCATCGTTGTATTTGTGTCTATGATGTGGCACATCAACTGTTCGGTTGCCAGGTGCAAGAACTTCTCATGGTCCACCAAGTCCCAGTCTTCAAGCTTCAAAATTGGCACCTCTGCCAAACACAAACCATCAAAAGTGATCTCATCTAGTAGCAATGGGGTTTGCAGGGGAGTCTTACTTTCATTAATGTCCTTTGGGACCTTGGACTTAGGCTTGCGCACAGGGACATACTTTGGAAACCATGTAATAGGGTCTGCACCCTGGGCTTCAACCTCCTCTATTTCCACTCCCACATCCTCATCGTCCATGGGGATGTCTTCGACATCCTCCACTTCTGTCTCTAGGTTTATAACCTTGTCTTTCTCCTGGGCAATGGGCTTTGGTGCGTTTTGTCTCGACGATGCAAGCACTGGGATGGCAGGCTGCTTTCCCCTCTTTTCTTTCATGGTCTCCTTGGTTGGAGTTGGCATCAATCTCAGCGTTCTAAAGGATTTCTGGACCTCCGCCAATACTTCGGCCACTTTTGGGTCAGCTACTTCAGTCCCCATATCAATTTCCTGCACATTTTCCTCGACAGCCACTCCTTTGGTGTTCATAGCTTCTACACAAGTTGACATGACACTTTTCACTAGTGCTTGTGTCTCTTTTGACCATTGTTAAAACGTTGGAATTGCTATCAGGTCTTGAAAGAATTCACAGTTCATGTGCATTGGAGATTGCAACAATTGAATTCTCAAAATGCCAATTGTCTTTCGCTGGGCAGCCACTTACAATTTATAGGGAAATTTGAATTCAAATTTGACCGTTCCCCCAAAAATTGGTCCATTAATGCCAGAATGGCGGTAGATTTTCAAGGATCTAAGCCATAAATTTCGTCTTAAATGTCAACCGCCCACTCTATTTGACCTGACTTCTGTCGTCTTTTCATGAACAGTGACTTTAACGGTCACTTTCCAGCCGACCTGCACGATTTCTCCCTGGGTAGTGTAGCTCCCTCCACGTTGTCGTGGAACTAGTGACATGTCTTTGCTTCACACCATCTTCCAATCGCACAGCTCCCCAACTCGGGCAGTGTAGTTTATAGTCCCGCGCCTCCTTTTAGCTGCCTGGAGCACTAAGACTGTGCTACTTTCATTTAGTCACATGGCCGAACTGCCGGTGTATGGCTTCAAGCGACTGCCATTCACCTTTCCTGGGAAGGGTTCTCCATTTAACTTGACTAGCTGTACCGCTCCTCCATCGGTAATCTCCTTAATAACATAAGGCCCTAACTAGTGCATGCTGAATTTTCCTGGAAATTGGTCAAACTTACTATCATACAATAAAACCAAATCATTTACCTTAAATGCACGCAGCTTGATGTGTCGATCATGCCATGCCTGTTCACGCTACTTTTGGACCTGCTGGTGAAATCCAGCCAAAAATATTTCTTCTTCAAGCTCATCCAGATGCACAAGCCTCTCTTCCAGGGCTCTGCAATCCATCATACCTGTGAGCGCTTCTATGCGCAGACTAGGCACGATGTATTCCATAGGCATTACGGCTTCCACACCATAGACAAGACTAAAAGGGGTTCGTCCCGTCAATTTCTTGCATGTTGTTCGATAAGCCTACAATACTGCAGGTATGTGTAGGTCCCAGTCACTTCACCGAGCATTGCAAAACTTGGTCAACGCATTTTCAGGCACTTTATTGAACACCTCCACTATCCCATTAGACTGTGGGTGATAAGGTGTGCTCTTCTGGTGATATACCTGAAATTTCTTTGTTAGTGCGTTGATCGTCTCATTCAGGAAGTGCATACCATGATCACTCATCAAGATCCTTGGACATCCAAATTGCATTAGTACATGCTCAAATAGGAACTTCACAGTTGTTGAACCTGTGCAATCCTTCACCGGCTGCACTTTTGCCCAACAAGTCAAATACTCCGTCGTAGTGATAATGTACCTTGCTCCTGTCTTCCCTTGTGGCTGAATGGGTCCTACAAAATCTATTGCCCACTTCTTGAAGGGTTGCAATGTCATTTGTGGATTCAAAGGAATTTCATCCCTCCGTGATGGCCTGCCTGTTCTTTGACATACATCACACACCTTGCATTATGCTTTTGAATCCTAATGAAGGGTTGGCCACCACAACCCTGCACGTAGAATCTTCTGTGTGGTTGCTCTCCATGTATAATGTCTTCCTGCAGTGAACCCATGAGCATCTGCGAGGATGCTTCTTTGTTCGAACTCAAGTACATACCATCACAATATCTCATCAGTCCCCATATTGTATAGATGCCCAACAATGACAGAGAAATCTACACCGCGCACCACTAATTCCTTCTTTTGCTGGACAGAGCATCCTTCCGATGTTGTTCCTATTGTTAGGAAGTTTGTTATATTCTCAAAATGACCATCTACGACATGCACTACAAATAGTTGCACATCAGGAAATCCTTCTTCCAAGTTAGTAGGTTCCTCCCCTGTTTCGATGTGCGACAGATGGTCTAGTCCTGTGTTCAATCGTCTAGGCTTCAAAACAACTTCAAAATCGTACTCTTGGAATAATAAGAGCAATCTGTAGATTTGTCCCCACAACACAAGCTTATTGACCAGGTACTTCAGCGTGGAGTGATCCATATACATCTTAAAATGGCCTCCTAGCAAGTAGTGTCAGTACTTCTGGAGCGCATACACCATAGCTAACTCCTCAAGTTCAGTGGTAGAATAGTTCTTTTTTGCTTTGGATAATATGCGGCTTACGAACATGATAGGATGGTCCAAGCCTTCTCCGCCAGCCTATGTCAGTACTTCCCCTAGCGCTATACACGATGCATCAACATGTACATGAAACTCTTTCTTTGAGTCCAAGAAGATTAGAATCAGTGCGCAAACCATATTTTCTTTTAATATATCCAAGCTTTTCTTACAGTCATCGTTCGAGCAGAATGTGACATCCTTCTTCAAAAATTTTTCCATAAGCGTGGTGATCTGGGCATAGATTTTGATAAACTTTCTGTAATATCTCGTATGTCCTAGAGCAACGTGCAGCTGTTTCACACTCCTCGACGCTTCCAAGTTTAGTATCATCGAGATCTTCGCAGGGTCTACTATCAGTCCTTGTCTACAAACCACATGCCCCAATAGCTTCCCAAAAGGAACACAAAACAGACACTTCTTGAGATTGAGCGCGATTTGGTATCTTTGACAAGTATCCAACATCAGGTGCAACCTTGCTACATGGCACTTAACCAGCCCAAATATGGTATGGTCATCAAAATATACCTCCAAGAACTTATGAATAAATTCCTTGAATGCCGCAACAACCATGCGTGAAACGATTGTAGGTGCATTCTTCAATCCAAACAGCATTACAGTGTATTGAAAACAACCCCACTCAATCACGAAGGTTGTCTTGCTCCTATCCTTTGGCACAATTTTGATTTGGTGGTACCCATAGAACCCATCAGTGAAGGAATATGCTTCCTGGCCACCTACATTGTCTAACACTTCATCCGTGAATGAATTCGGGAAATGATCATGCACACAAGCGTCATTTAGTTTTCTAAAATCCACGCATATCCTTATCTCATCCTTTTGCTTCTTCTCTTGCACCACCATTGGGCTTCCCCAATCAAATTCTTCCACAGGCTCAATGATGCCTGCTACTAGCATCTTGTCTAGCTCTAAGCGAACCTTCTCCTTGTATTTCGTATTGAGCTGTAAGGCCTTTGCTTAATTAGCTTCACATTGGGCTTTAACGTGATCTTCATCATTCCTAGGTCCCTGATTATTCCTTTCAGATCCGTAAACTTGGTGGGGAATAAGTCCTGTAATTCGCGGAGAAATTCAGCAACCTTCTCCACCGTCGCATCATCCTAGTAGTCTTCAATCTTTGCGAATTTTGGTTCTAGCTCCGTACCAATGTTCACTTGTTTAGTTTTCGCCAGTGCAGTTATATCAGGGTTCTCAATCTGTGGTCCTTGAACCTTGCGATGGCCTTCTATTTCTGGAATGTTAATCTTCCGCGGATCCTTGTCCTTTTCTTCAACAGTTATATTATAACATTTGAGTGCATGACTCAGCTAAGTAGCCCATTCAGGCTGAATCAGGTCTAAAGAATCCTACGGTATCCTAAAGATAGCTGCTTTCACCTCTTGTAGCACTTCATTAATGTTGTCAAACCCATCTTCAAGACTGCATGTCATCATGAATCCTTCACGCAGGATATCTCATTCGCCTGTCCCATGGCAAAGCTCTATTTCTATATACCAATTCATTGGGATAACATCTAGGGTATGACAGAACAAGTGCACCCATTCAGGTTGGGGATTTTCTCCATAAGTCTTCATCCATTTGGCCAGATGCACGCACGAATCATTCTGCCCATCGTACTTATCTGTCAGTCGCATCTTAGGCTTCCTAAATCGTGTTATCATCATCCTCCTACATTCACATCAATCATCAAAGCTTCCTTTGTGCATACCCCACCATCTTGTGGGCGTAGCATGTAGTGCCTAGTCCAAGGCCTGGAAGCATTGCTTTTCTAGTACCTCCCTTTCAAATGCATCCAAAAAGATATCTACCTCATTTAGACCATCATAAATAGGCAGATTTCTTACCTCTGATGACACATAGCGCATCGACTGGGTCATCATGTTGCAATTCAGCGTAGTTACTTCATGTAATGGATTCTACCAACTTTTTATTTCTTCATAGGAGTTTGAAGTGTAGGGACTCTCACAATCCCATGTAATCCGTCCATCTGTGGTGGGATTCACCCAATCTTGGTCTCACGTTGTTATCTTATAGATACAATCCAGGTCGCCATCACTCTCATAATTATGGACAGGTTTAGCATAGCGTGATCCTTCAGTAGGATCGAGGGGTACTATTATGCACAACTATTTCTTCTCAAATATCATCTTTCGCTTCTTCAGGTTGATTACCTCATTCATTTAAGTAGCCTAGTCAATTCCCAAGAGCATCGGGTAGGGATTGTTGTCATCGACTATCGCTATTACTTCAAAATTGGCCAGTGTGCTCGCTCCCTCAATATCCACAGTCACCCCCTGCAGCCGCCCCATGGGGATGATTTTCTGTTGATTCGTCATCCTTAGCTGAATCGAAGATCATTGCAGCAGAGGTCTCCCCACTGACTCCCAAGTCTGCTTTGGTAGGACATTCGCATCTAACCCTAGGTCCAAAATGACTTGATCAATTTCATACTCTCCTATCTATGTGGTCAGTCTCATCTCTTGTCCCGTCCTTGTTTTATGCTTGCCAATCTTTCGTACTACATGCGTCTCACCTGGTGCGGTTCTAACACATCTATTGATGAGTTCTTGTAACCCTTTTACAACCTTTTGGTCGGACAGTAACTTCATACAAGTTTCCAAGAAAGTTGTGAGCATAGAGGAATCCATCTCCGGCTCAAGCTTATCCTTGCTTCTTGAGGTGGAGGCCTAAGAGAAGCTCTTCTTAGCTTCCATGAAGCCTTCACGAGCGTGCTCCAAATTGAACTCAGCCTCTTTTTCCAGGGCTTTGTGAACCCACATATTGTCTTCTGGTTGTTTCCCCTTGTCATCTCTTGTTGTGATTCCACTCCTGAGCACTATATTTACATTTGGATCTTCCTCGTGCGACTCAGACCTAATCATCTATAGGTTCTGAGTCGACGGAAGTGGTAGTGCCCCTTTGTCACGTATCCTAGCTATTAGCATAGGAAAATCTTCTATTTCATGATCAAACAACATGCAATACTTGCACGATGGACGCGTTGAATTAGTGCAATCGCAGGCATAGTGTCCTAGTCCTCCACAGTTGAAGCAAATCAACTGTCCTTGACCTCTACCAGGTACTCCTCTGCCTCGGCCTCATCCACCCCCCTGAAATCCTGTCCGCGCCATCCCTACATTCTGGTCAAGGGGCTGAATTTCGACTTGAGGGGGCCTAACCCAGGTTCAGTGTTAATTAGCCAAAAAAATCCCTACACTATTGGCCCTTTCAGCATCAACCCATGGAGTGTGGACCAAATTCTCACTTGAATCAGTATGTGGGGATGCTGGAACCAAGTTTCCGCACCCTGAGATGGTTGTGATGTCATTTGATCTCTTCTATCCCTACCTTCTGGTCAAGGGTTCGCGTTTTGGCCTGAACCCTATATGCGGGAGTTCTATCCATCATCAATTCACTCATCATGTCCTACCGACCTACAAAAGTTGCAAAACAATTGTTGCGGTGCTTGTACATACTTCTATGGCAAGTGACAGTTATCCATGGCCTATTTTCTGACTATCTGATAGATAGCGCACCATAATACAGGCCCCGCGCTAGGTCTTGCTTGAGCTTCTAGCCTTAAAGGCATTGGTACTTCTCCTGCAATGTAATTTTCAAAGACTGGGCAATGGTATTTTTCATGACCCTGACTCTTGCATTTCAAGCACCATACCTCCTCGTGTACCTCTGGTCAAACCGTCCTGTTCTGCTTCAGACTTTGCATCTCAAGGCAAAGATTCTTCAGTTGCACATAAATCTGCTGAACTCCTAGATTAGGATCTTGCATCAAAGTCTCATGTAGCCTCATGGCAATATCCAAGGCCTCTACCTAAGTTGTTATCTTCTGCTGCAACAGTGCACTCCTTAAGTGTGGTAGTAGTGAAGCCACAAGCCACTCGCGATGCTGTCCATTTGTCAAATTCATGTTGGCTTCACGGATTATACATTTTAGCCTCTAATCTAGTTCCCAAGGCATCTCGCCTGGTTTCATCGCAATCTCTTTGAATCCCACAATTGACTGCACCTCAGATTTAGGTCTACTAAATTCCTTATTTAGTGTTGCATGGATTTTTGCTACTCCAGCATTTGGGTTATCGTTAAACTACTTAATATAGTAGGTTAGCGCGTGGTATTACAGAGTACTAAACAGTGTCGCCTTCTTTATATGATCATCTCTAAAACCTTGAGCTTCCCATACAGCCCTCACAATGAACCAGAATTGGTCCGGGTCCTCATTTCCAAAGCCTTTGAACAAAAGGCAACTTCATTGTATTTACCATACTGAACCATGGTGGAAGTGGTACAGAAGAAGTTGGAGGCGATGGTGGTGAAGTCGAAGGTGGTGTGGGTGGAGGTGGTATTCCTGGGTATCCCTGTCTTATGAACTGAATAGCACTTCGCAGAGAAACCTTCGCTATCCCTTCTTCATCACTTCATGGAGGTGAAATCAAGGGGCTATACTTCGAACCCTTTTTTCCTTCATTCCTGTAAGTTTTTTCGCTTCGTTGAGTCTCGAACATCAAGGTAGCTGCATAACCCGTTTTTCACACAACAACATTTTAATCCAAGTATTCAAAGATTTTACTTACTTACCTCATGGTCCTTTGAAAAAGCGTCACTCTGCCTCACTATAGATGATTGAGGTGTCGACCATGAATTCAGTCACAAATCCTCCTATGACGCGATCGAGCCAATGATCGACAGTGCGGGCTATCTTATCCTCCGATGCTTCCAACCTTCGCATTAGCTCTGGGGTCCACACAATAGGACCGTCAAGTTTCCACCTTCCTTAGCTATATGCTAGCTTTGCGATACACTCGTATAGCTCAATAGGGAAAGAGAAGAAAAAGATATCATGGATCTCTGTATACAAGTATGGATCCAACCAATGTTCCTTTGTCAGCCACAGGTTTCTATTCTCCTGTGCCACGAATTCGTGGATATTTCTATCCAACCAGTCTCCTATCTCCTTCTTAGCTGGATTCCAGTGATACGACATCACACATCTCTTATGCAGGTTTCGGTCCCGACAACGAAACCATTTGTTGGCTTGAGGGGGCCTAACCTAGGTTCAACGTTAATTAGCCAAACAAATCCCTACACTACTGGCCCTTTCGACATCAGCGTGCAGAGTGTGGACCGAAATCTCAGCCGAAGCAGTGTGGGGGGATGCTAGAACCAAGTTTTCGCACCCTGAGATGCTTGTGATGTTGTTTGATATCTTCTATCCCTGCCTTCGCGCAGGTGATCTTGCTTTAGGGCTTGTAAGACAAACCCTCTATTCTGGCTTTCAATACCTTCGCGAAAGTATACGATCGACCTTCACGCAGCCCTAACCTGGGGCTCATGTACTTTCGCGCTGTTATGGTAATGTGCCATGCAGATTCCTCAATTACCCTAAGTGATTTTCTTATCTTACCGAATACTTAAAGTTATCACTGTGTAATCATATATTCGTAATTATGTTTAATTATTCAATGTAACTGTATTCATTCACGCATCATAGAAGCATAATAAAGGAAATTCATACACAAAATATCCAAACCTATCAACAAAACAAATACACAGAAATTGCAAAATAACTCCTTTTATTAATATCTTCCAAGTGTTACAAACTCTGTTCACCCTGTGCACACAGCTGCAGGGGTCCACGCACTCAGCTGCGGAATTCTACCCAAGGCCTCTGCACACTCAGCTGCAAAGCTTCTATCTATGCTACAACCCTCAAGTAAATTAAGAACATATTTTTGTTGATATATGCTCATCCCAAGGTTAGTCATACCAATCCATCCCATTAGTACTTCCTTAACAATCTAAATCTTGAATGAGGAACTCCTTGTGAGGATCAAATCATCCACATATAGAATTAGAATCAAAAGATTAGATCCCTTCATCTAAGTGTAAATTATAGGATTAGAATGGAAATAGTTAAAACTTGAAACATGAAGAATGTTATCCATTTTCTCATATCAAGCTCTAGGAACATGTTTAATACCATAGAAATAAAGAAAGGAAGAATACAACACAAAACTCCATGTAAATCTCCTCATGTAGATCATCATGTGTAAAGGTGATCTTTACATCCATTTAGTAAACTGGCCAAAGTTAGGAAACAACAAGAGGAATAAAAAGATGTGTAGAATCCATCTTGGCAATAAGGGAAAAACTATCGAAATAATCAATCAACCCATGAAAAACCCTTGGCCATAAGATGCACCTTACATTTGTCACCATAGCCATCTGCTACATATTTGTTTATATAGACCCATTTGCAATAAACTAGGTTATGTCACTTAGGAAGAGGAACATGATCCTAGCTATGATTCTTCATCAAAGAAGAATATTATTTTTTCATGTCAACTTACCATTAAATTATTCCAATAGCCACATAAAATTGTTCTGGTTCCTCTAAAATGACATGACACATGTTGGGTGTGTGTTATATTCTTTCTATGACTAGGGTTTTGTGCATGGGTTTTTCACATGGCTTTAGGCATGATGGTTTTCTGCCCATGGTATCTTGTAGATCCAGTCAAGGGAACTACGGTTATGTTCTAATCCAGGGTTAATGGAGTGGGGTTTATGAATGCTTCGACATGTATATATATGTGTTGTAACATTGAAAGGAATAGAATGAAAAATCAATCTGGGGGTTTCGGTTTTGGGATCTAGGAGAAAATTTCCGTGTTTTTTTTTTGAGTTTCTTTCCATTATATATTTTTAGTTTTTAAAAAAATCATTTGCACATAATTTTTGTACAAGGTTAAAGCCTATAACCCAAAAGAAAAATTATACTTAATTATACATTATTTATACATTGCATTATGATTTAGATTTAGATTTTTCAAATTTCTTTTCGACTTTGAGAAAAGACTTTTGTTTTTTGGTCATTTCTCTAATACCATGCATACATACAAACCCAAGAACCCAACTACATAACAAAAACACTTTAGGAAAAGAAAAAAAAATGGTGAAATAAATATATATATAGATATATATATATCATTCTTATTTATAGTAAGAAATGAAATTTGAACTTTACAACACAACTACGCAAGCTTACCAGTTTTAATGTTATTTTATTATAACTTTCAAAATTTACATATGAATGTTGTGGATATGCTTACCAGTTTTAATGTTATTTTATTATAACTTTCAAAATTTACATATGAATGTTGTTACTATCCACAAAATCTAGGCCCATCTCAATATGAAATCATTTCAAAACTTAAACTTTTAAACACAAAGTTGTTTCGTAACTTACTTACATGGTAGTTTGATTATATTCGTATTGGTCCTAACAAATTTAAAGTTGTGCTTAAAGATATCTCAAAAAACACATTATTATTTCATGAAATACTCTGAGCTTTCAAATTGACCATCTTGGAGGTGTAGATAAATCCAAGAATAACAAAAAGGCTTAAATTATTAAGCATTATTCCACATTATCTTATGAGTATGACTGAGCGTGATAGAGCGAAATTGCCATAAATAGAAATATGAACGTGAGATGAAGATCCCACATGCACAATTTAGGTGAATATGTGAAAAAATCGAGATAGGATGACAAAATATGATGATTCAAGTAAAAATGTATTAGAGGTTGAACATTAGTGCACACACATGAAGTGTGACTAGGAGCCTGCATGGTGTCATGCTAAGGAATATTAAAGGATTTCATAAAGAAGATGAATTCATTAATATGCATATTGATTTTAATTTTGGTTGAAAATCTATTTTTATTAAATTTTCATTGAAGGTTTATATTTATTTTTATATAATAAATTTTATTTTGAATTATAAAGGCTTTAACACGATAGGTTCTATTTTTAATTATAAAGGTTTTAATACGATAGCACTTCAATTTTGTTTTCATAGTATTATTCTTGAATGTGTGGCAATTCAATTTTGTCTTCATAGTATTATTCTTGAATATGTGGTAGTATTTTTAGAAGTATAGGAAATAACATTTTTTTATTGTAATTTAATATGGGGATTTCATAATGTTGGGTTAAATGAAGCATTAAATCAATAATAAATAATGTTTTTTTTTTTTTTGGTAAATCTATTCTATTATATTATATACAGGAAAACATTACATTCACAGAATCAGTTTGCCCAAGGCTAACTGTGGCTCTTTGGACCAGGATTTCTCAGTACAAAATCAGCCTTCGCAGGGGCAGTGCAACTAGACAGAACTACCCACATAGGGGCATTGTCACACGACAGTGCATCCAGACCAAACAAAATCATCCCGCGCAGGGGCACCGGAGCAAAAAAGTACATCCCTCGCAGGGGCATCAAAAGACTTTCAGCGAATTCCCTTACAGGCCATACAAACATAGCAAGAGCAGACATAGACATAGACATAAACCAAAAAGACATAGACATAGACATGAAACCAAAACAGGACCTGAGCAGTTATGGAGGAAGAGAGAATGAACCAGTGGAAGGCTATTCCTCCGGCTTCTCCTCGACCACCCTGCACCATCCATACTTCTCTCGTTCTTCTGCAGTGGGGAAGGAGTCCCAATCTTCGACAATGTTCTCCTTGGAAGTCGACGCCTTCTGAGCCTGAGGGCGATTAGGAGCTTGCTCGGGTGCCCCCACTGGTCTCTCCTCATCGTCTTCCGAGCTTCCACCTGGGAGCTTCCCCTTACTGCGCGGACCTCTTTCACCGTCCTGAGTTTCCTCGAGGAATAGAACCGAAACGTGTGCATTAATGCGAGGTTTATCCATCGAGCTGCCGAAGGTGAAGATGGCGGAGCCGAAGGCAGGTAAAGGATCCGGATCAGAATTTGGGCTGCTCGCGTCCATGAATTGGCTTGCCTGGAGGGGAGTGGCCTCAGCACTTCTATGGCAGTGACAGCGGCAACAGTGGAGATGGGGCTCTGTGACTGGAGGACGAGAAGACCCTCCCCGAGCAGAACCTCAACGACTGAGCAATCTTTGTCGGGGTCTGACCATCTTTGCAGGAGCACCGGGGGCTTGGAGCAATACTGAGACAGAGGACCTTCCCAGCTTGAAACAGCACCCAGCAGAATTGAGGCGGCGCCCAACAGACCTGGGACGACACCCAACATACCAGAGACAGCAACCAACACATTTTCCGGGCTTGAGACAGCCCTCAACGACTTGGAAGCAGGCTTTAACAGCAAGAGCTGTAGCCTGGATGACAATACTGCATGCAAGAACCTGAACTTCGTGACCCAAGCACTGAGCGTGAACCTGCTCCAATCCATCACCCTTTTTAAAAACTTCAACATTCCCTCAAGACCTATTCTCCATAACTGCGATTTGCAGTCGCACCAATTAACCGGACACTGCATTGAATAACCTCCGCTTTCACCTGTGCACTTATTCCTCGGCGGCGAGAAACGAATTGAATGCCAAGCTTATGCTCGAGGCAGCACATGGCTGGCATGTGGCTCCTCACTGCCACCCGTCCTTTCACCCGCATCCGGGGAATAATAAATAATGTTAATTTAAATAATAAATTAATTTAATTCAATTTAATATATTGTAATTTTGTTTTTAATACATAAAATTACAAATAATTTTTTGAAAAAATAAATTAATATACATATCATATCTAAATAAATTTAGATAATAATAATTCATATTTTTTCCTTAGAAAAAAGACAACTAATTTTATTTATTATAAATTATTTTTTGTTGATGCAAAATTGCATTCTAGAGATACACATAGAGGGAAGAGAAAAAACTCTTCAAAATGGCCCAAAAGGTTGGCCCAAGAAACCTACCCGAATGAAACAGATTCACATTTGACAAAAGAAAACCCTATAAAAAGAACAGGGCAGAGCAAATCCCCCTAAATAACCAAATTGTAAATAGTCCCACAATACAAAATAGAGCATTGCGGCTCCCAGAAATGACCTTAGTAAGATAGAAATGTTGGGCACAAGCCACCTACAAAGCCGAGAACATATAGCCTGGGCGACTAAAGAAAGCACGTAGTGCAACCAAGCCTAGAACAAAATGCCTGCGGCACCATCCAAACTTATAGAAACGGGCATCCATTGATGATGGCACAAAACGACGGCACAAGGGAGTTGGGCGAAGACATGAATAAAACGATCCAAGTAGCCCCACAAAACTGGTAGCAACAGAGCCTTGACCAACGTAGTGGAGCAAAAAAACACAACTGGCGATAGCAGAACCTCAACCAAGACAGGTATGCAATGGAGCACGAACAATGTAGAGGCAGTTGTGATCGAACATGCCCACATGCCACAAAGAACCCAAAACAAATGATGTCGGCAGTACAACTTGCAAATGGGAGCCCCGTCATCAGGATTTGGTGGAAGCACGAAACATAAGGCCAAGCAACTAGTTTTTCAACCCCTAGCTCTTTGCCCCTCAACTCCTACCCAAACCATTTTCATAATAATAATAGAAAAATAATTAATAAACATGTAATATATATATATATATATATATATATATATATATATATATATAGATAATTACTATACTTTAGAATTGTATTTTTAAATTTAATTAATAAACATATATAAGTTTAATATTTATAATATAATATTTTTCTCTCTAACTAAAATAAATTAGATTAAATATAAAATTTATATAAATATAAATAGTGTTATTAAGAATCAATATAGATCCATTTCAATACATAGATCCATTTCAATCCATTTGAAATTATATACCTATAAATATTATTACTATGAATTAAAATACATCTATCTCACTTTTAAATTTACTTAAAAATAATAATAATAAAATTAAGTATAAACATTTCTTCCAACTAAATTGAATATATACTAAATTTTTTTTTTTAAATGATATCATGGAAGTTTACTAAATTGAAGATATTTAGAATAAGCATGAATCTAAACCGACTAATTAGCATTACAACTCAAGAATGTATTAAATAATAAACAAACCAAATATATCTCTGACTTAACAAAAGATATCCCACTCGTCAGGACATCCACTCATCTATCCCTTTTCCTTTCCAACATATCAAATGTGTAATAAAAATTTGGAATTTTATAACTTTATTAACCCAAAAATAATAATGAAACGTGGCTTATTCCACTTATCAGGTAAAACACCATGACCGTATATGACAGTGCTGTTACAGTGACAGCATGCGAGAAAGAAGCGGGCATTGGAAGAAGAATCTGGAGAAAAAATTGCTGTCACTCAGGTGTCTATATATATAATATTATTCGGTATATGATACCACCTCCATTTTCCCCTCAAATCTATCCCTGGAGGCATGCAATGGCACGGCACTGGTGCGAGATTTTCTTATTTTGCCTGCCTGTTTTCTCACACCAGATCAGATCTGTAATATGCAGATATATGTATAGCCTCCGCTGGGAGCTTTTTATCTTCAAAATTGGTTTTGGCTCTTGGTGTTCATCGCGGATCCGTTGCTCATATTTCTGTAGTAAAGTGCGATCAAGTGATGATGAGGAAATTATGAAGAGAATCCAGATGTGGTTGCCATAAAACTCCTCCCAGAGAGTGCTGGCATTCCGTCCACCTCCATATGCTGTGCCACAATCACCCTCTGCAGCTTTTATGGAGGCGGACGGTATGCCAAGCAACCTCTGCCAGGCGTTTTCCGCCAACCCCCATCTGGTACCTACGATTTATGGAATGCCCAGATCAACATCACTTTTTGTTATAATTTTTTCCCGGAACCTCTGCAAAATTTCTACAATAGTTCACAGTTTCATTTTGTTTTACTTGTAACCTTACGGAACTACTGCTTCATTTTGTTTAGTGTTCAGCTTTGAGTTGCCTGCCTTACCAAATGCAATGAAGAACCAGGGTTTGCTAGAAGTAAGGAAGCGTTTGAATCACATATGTGGAGGGTTTGCGGTTTGATGGCAAAAGAATATTTCATCATTATAGGCCGACAGTCGGGAGGTGCTGCTATCATGATTGCTTTACTGTTTTCTCTGATGTAGCGTTATGGTTTGGGAAACCCCAATAATATGCAGTGGTACTTCGTTAATATTAAAAAAATTTAGGGTTATTCAGTAAAATAGTAAACTGGGGTATTCCATGTAAATGTGGAAATCTGGAATAATGATGGTTTTTTTTTTAATCTTTTTTGGGTTGATTTTGTATAGAGATTTTACAAAATTATAAATTTAAATGGTTTAATGTGTAGAATTAGAGGATTTTTCAAGGCCTTAAATGTTAGAGTTTCAGTAAAGGAGTCTTGGAGCTTTGTAAGTTTACGTAGGATTTTTTTTTTTTTTTTTGTGTTGTCTTTTAGTTATAGTTAAAAGTTTTTATTGCTCCTATAAATTTAGGTTGATGTACAACATAATGAAGTATTGTTCTTCTTTCTCCATTTAGATTGATATTTTTGTAGAAGGTTGTTAGGCTTTTCAGAATGGTTCATGCGTAATTTTTACATTATATGATATCAAGCCTTGGCTCAAAGTTGTATTTGAGGGGGGTTGTTGGAGTAATTGTCGCACTCACCTCATTGGGAATTGATCACGTGGACTAACCACTACCTTGGGATCCACCTTGGGAACACGAGATTAATTTCCCACTCAAGATAATGGTAAGGGTTTGAAAGTTTACTATAGCATGCGAGTTTTGGTGTAATGGAAAACTTCAACATGGTACCAGAGCCTTGGCCCAAATTCGATTCCTAGACTTGCGTTTGAGGAGGGCGTTGGCGTAATTGTCCCACTGATCTCACTAAGAATCACTCACATGGACTAACTGCGACACTGGGGTCCACCCTGTGAACTTGGGATTAATTTCCCACTCAAGGTTGTAGTATACCTAGGGGATATTATGGGGTACAGAGGGAGGTACCCAAGGGAATAATGTAATAATGGGATGGGCCATAGTTAATAAATAAAGTGGTTAACCCGCATCATGTAAGGGACCACAAGTAGTTAGCAATAATGTGATAAGCCCATTGTTACATTATTCCCTTGGGTACCTCCCTTTCTACCCCATAATAGCCCCCCAGGTATACTACAAAGGTAATGGTAAGAGTAATATCGGACTAAAAAGGAGTAGGCACAAGCTTACATTGAGTCAAGCCAAAATGTTGAAGTAATTCATGGGCATATTTTTGCTAGAAGATGGTGATTCCTTTTAAAGACCGATGAACCTACAAGCCAAGAAAGTAACATAGTAGACCAAGATCCATCATAGCAAACTGTGTAATCAATGCTTCCATAACATTCTAAATCATAGATGAAGAACTCCCTATGTTGATCAAATCATCCAAAAATAGAACTAGACTCAATAAATCGTAGCCCTATCTCTAAATGTGAACTATAGGATCAAAATGACAACAATGACACCCAAAAGCAAGCAAAAAATTGTCCATCTCATACCAAGCTCTAGGAGCTTGTTTAAGACCATACAAGGAATACCAAAGCCTACAAACAAGGGAACAATCCTACACAAAACTAGAGGGTTGTTCCATGTAAATTTCCTCATATAAATCTCCATGTCGAAAGACACTCTTTACATGCATCGGCTGAAATGACTAACCTTGCAAGGGAGCGAGAGAAAACACAAGATCTATAGAGTCCATCTTACCACTAGTTTCACCCCAGCGCAAGTGGATCCTCCATTGTATAGCCAACTAATTGGAAATATACTCTTCTTGACACACACTCGAACTCACATTGTTTATGCAGATGGGTTGGTTTCTAGATTCCCTCAAGATCCTCATCAGAGTCACTGGAAAGTAGTGAAGTATATTATGAGATATACTCAAGGCACTTCCAATTTTGGCATTTAGTAGACTATTGGTTATCATGAGAATATGGGTTTCATGGATTCTGATGGGGATGGATTAGTGGATGATCGAAAGTCCTCTAGAATTGTTTTATGTCTTGGTTATACTCCCTGTTAGGGTCCTATAATAATAGGATTCATAATTTTGAATTGACTATGATCAATCTTGTAATATTGTACATACTTTTGCTTTCTGCAAAATGTTTTCCTATATTAAAAATAAAAAATGTAAAGAGGGTATGTCCTAAAAGAAAAATCAAAGTACCAAAAGAAAAGGATCAAAAAAGAAAATAAAATATGAACCCCAGCAAAAAGAGATAAAAGATTAGATTCTGAAAGTGATGCAAATTCAAATGCCACTACGTTTTACTCTACTTGCAAAAAATAAGATTGTGTGTAGCTTGTCAAAAAATGCCACAATCCATGATGGTCAAATAGTTTAATCTTGATTCATTCATACTTTAAATTTCATGTTGATAGATAGAGAATAAAGATCTAGCCAAACTGTTTAATTTTGGCAAATCATTAGTTAGGTAGAGAATAATAATGAACTCATCAGTTTAATCTGAGCCATTGGAAGTTATAAGGTTAGAATTAGATAGTTTTCTTATTAAAGAAAAAGAAATAAAGGGTCAGCAAGCTCAAATGCACCAAATAAATTAAGAGAAAATGCTAGGATAAATGAAGGGTAGGTAGAAGAGGTTTTGGAATGCACAAGGTTGCAAGCTCAAAATCACCTTCATCATGCTTGATCCTATGTTTCATGTGCAAGAGGAATTATCAAAGAAAGAGGACATTCAAGCTCATTCACTAATTTCCTCTCATTTCATTGAACCCCTTACATGTTTAAATTATTAATTTCCCTTTATTACCCCTTCACTACTTTTCATTCCCTAATGTTTTTCCCCTTCTTGGTTCCAAAGGACCCTTCCCTCTTCATTTCCCCCTGTAATAACTTTTTCCCTTCATTTTAACCCTTTTCCTAGACATTACCCTTTAAAAATCATTCCCCCCTTATTAATTTCCCTTTTCCATTTAAAAGCCACTAAACCCCGTTATCCTAAGTTTTAAAAGTTAAATGTATTGGGCCCCATTGAAAAAACCTTCCCCGATACCCTTTTAAAACTTAACCATTATGTTATTTTCTAACCTATAGTCCCGCTTTATGTATCTAACCCCCCACGTTATAATTCCTCGACCCTCACTAAACCTTTGAATATATTTAACCCGCTGCATTATTTATCCCCAAGCCCCACCAACCACACCCCGACTCAGCCCTTGCAACTTCACCACACGATAGCCCTCTGATCGCCCACCTCCAGATCCAACAGCCCATACCCATATCGCGTGCTCCCATTGTCCGATCATTAGCATCAAAAAAGCACGTGAGATTCGTGGTTTTGCCTGAGCACTCTTTTGCTACGTGGCAGCCCCACGTTATATCGCGTGCTCTCAAAAAATACCACCCTCCACTCAAAAGCGGTGCAATATGCCATAAAACCGCCTCCCCACATAGGATCAAACCGCCTACTATTCACACATTGATTCTGCGCCCAAAAATTAACCGTTGTTGGTTAAAAACCAAAAGACCTCCCATTTTACCCTTTTCATTGTTATTTCGTTGCAAAGAGCCTCTGTCAACCAATTCTAACACCCAGAAACCCTGCGCAACTGTTTTAACCAATTTTACAACCAGAACACGCTGCAGACTCTGACTTGAAGTAGCAGAAAGACCATTCAACCCTTAGAAAGCCTCCACTGCTACTACAGAACCCTGACTGTACACCAAATCCTCATTTTCCAGGTATTCTTGAAAAAACCAGAAAGGCCCTCTACTCAAGCTCTACATAGTAATTATAAAAGGTTAACTAATTGAATTAATTAAAAACCTTGCCAAACTGAAGAAACCCATTGTGCATCTGAAGAAACCATTTTCGGCAGACTATAGTCACCCTTCCCATTATTCCAGAAGTCTCGAGCTTACTCCTTAAGCTAGAAAAACAATAATTCAATAGAATAAACCAAATTATGGCTTCCTAAAGCATTTTGAATGAAAAACCCTGTAAACCCCTCACCTGGATATTGACCACCTCCCATTGGCCGACAGAGATTTCCAAATTAAAGACACAGTT
The DNA here is from genome assembly GCA_031772625.1 of Pinus tabuliformis. NCBI lineage: Eukaryota > Viridiplantae > Streptophyta > Pinopsida > Pinales > Pinaceae > Pinus > Pinus tabuliformis. The sequence goes on along the minus strand of CM062810.1, from coordinate 39,048,973 downwards.
TCCCCTAGCCATCTATTGAAACTCCATTGTTGGAGTAAAGATAAATTCCTAAACCAAAATGATGACATTCATCTATGGGAATCAAATTTGCCCAAATACTTGTTCCCACAGGTATATCAGTTCCCTGAAATCATCCACCTATGCCAACTCTGCTATATCCCAAGCCAAAGAGCCATAGTCTCTCCTAACCAGCAAATTTTGTTTACAATCACTGCAGAGTCAATAAACCAAATGCTGCAGATCCAGACAAACCCAAATGAAACCCCATTTTCCATTGAAAACCTACTTGAACTCTACTTGACGTTGGACCTTCCTAAAAGGTCTCAAATATTTCAGACTTTCATCCTATAAGAGTCCCATAATCCTACAGATACTCCTCCATACTTTGCCACCATTTTCTCTGAGAGGGCCAGACAAACTGTAACCATGCTCTCTTGTATTATAGGATACACCACTGATGAGCATGTAGATGAACCTATACTTTCTTTCCTCTCTATTTTTGCCCAGGCAAGCCTCTAGCTACAATTTTCAATTTTGCCCAGTTCTTGGCAGACATAATCCATGATCAATTGATCAGATTTCCAAATGAAAGAGTATTTAAATACCATTCAGTATTGTTCCACATGTTCCTATATTTCCAATCAGACATATTTCCAGTTAATATCCAAAAGCTGGACACTGAGGGCCATCCTAGATTTGTCGTCTTTTGGACACCCTTAATCCAAAATATTTCCACTGTTTTCAGCTACAAGGAGTTCATTGATTCCTTTGTTCATCTAGCTGTAAATATGATAAGCAGTAGCAATCAACCCGGTATTAGTGATGATATAAATATAGTTTTGTAGTTGTCTAAAAGCAATAGAATAGGAGACTGGTACTTATACCAGGACCACACTGAGATTAGGATATATGGATGCCAGCTCACTCCCTATAAGCTGCCCAAATATCTCCCCATGAGGATATTTTCATTAGAGTATATAAAGAAGATTATAAATTCAGATGATGTAAATTTTCTATCAGCTAGGAAGAAAACACAGTTCAAGATAAAAAGCCAGCTTGGTCCTTTTATCTGTAATAATAGGGAGGCTGGAGAAGAAGTAGAGAAGTGTTTACAATAACAGTTTCATGCGACAATATGACCCTTTAGGAGTCATAAATAAACTAAGACTCAAGTTCAAATTGAGTCCTTTTATGCATGAGCCCAGGCTAGACATTGAAAAATATGCCAACCAGTCAGAGTGGTTGGAAAACATCTTGATAGATATGGAGAAACAAATGGATACTAGTTCCCTTCTACATAATCCAACCCTGCAGGACAAAAATGTAAAAAGGACCAGGGAAGAAGGTTCTTGCTCAAACATAGATACAACACATGAAAGATTTGAAATCATGTACAGGAAGAAGCCCAAGCTAAATCCTGTCAATGAGCAAGAAGAGACAGTTGAAATAGTTAAGACACTTCAAATCATGGATATAGATGTAGGGGTCAGAGAGAGCACAACTCCAGCAGTTTCAGAGGAAACTCATCAACCTTCCACCTCAAATACTCAGAGTATTCAGAAACATCTTAGCATTAAGGTCTCATCATCAAACAAACCAGTGGATAACAAAAAAGACATAAAGGAGAAGTATAAAGAGATCAAATTAAGAAATGAGGCATTGAAAGCTGAAACATATGCCCAGTATTTCAAACAAACTCCTAGCAATCAAAATAGGTTAATGTCAACTTTTGACATTAAAACTGGTAAAATGCAAATGACCTTTTTGCAGCCTACAGTCCAGCAGCCTAAGTCATTAGCAGATTACAGGAAGACAGAATTTGAAGTTTTGGCCAGGGATGTTCACCCTATTGATCAAATTGAATTTTATAAGTATGCAGGAGAAATGATATACTCAACGATGACAAACAAGGCCATGAGTGTTCAGGAACTCCAAAATTCTCTAGACAACATCACATCACAGTTACAGCTAGAGAAAGAATCCTCACAGGCAAAGCATAATAGAATCAAGTCACTAGAAGACTTGGTTATTGAGATTGGATATAATCCAAATGACATCAAGGCTGTAGAAAAGCTCATAAAGAAGAAAAATGAAGATATTGCTAAATTGAATAAGCAACTGAAGTTGCCTCCTTCTGAACATCCACAGACTAAGGAAGTTCTAGAGAGCCAAACCTAGAAAGATGAGATGATGGACCTCATTCTTCAACTAAATTCCCAATTGAAAGAAATGGAGAATGAAATGGACAAGTTAGTGCAGGAAAAATAGGCCAGCATTGAGACAGCTACTACTGCTGCTATTCCTACAGTCACTATAGCAGTTCCTTCTACTTTGGAAACTTCATTGGCCTTAGCATCTCCACTATCTAGAACACTTCCAACTGCATCAACAACTACATTAGCAATAGGGTCAACAACAGTAGCTCATCCTAGTGATGAAGCAAGTAAACTAGTCAAAGCCATGGAGGATATGTCCATTCAAACCACTGAAATAAATAGACTTAAGGAACAAATAAAAATTCTAGAGGATGAGAAGAAACTGGCTCAAATTATGCATAAGAATGAAACTCAAGAGTCAAATAGGTTGAATGAAAAGATATAGAAGTTGGAGAAAGAGTGGACACGGAAAGAGCCACTAGCCCAAGGAAAACAACTTTTATGGGTGAATATCATTGACTCAGCCAATGATATTTGGCCATCTATATAGGTGATATTTGAACAAAATGACTTGATCAAAGAGGCTGGTGAGGCAATTCAAAGGGTTAGAGCTGAACTTGGAAATATGCTAGAAGAAGCCTCGAGAATAATGCAGTTCCTTAACTCAAAGAACAAGTATGAACTGCATGAGTCTGGAATAGCTGACAGAACTAAGACCATTAATAGAGGTAAAGAAGGTAATTACCAAGAGGAACCTAATGACACAACTTGAGGATAAATGCCAAACAATGGAGCTAGCAATAGGCAGGTTTATGGTGAAATTTGATGCTTTGAGGCAGAAAGGTCTTCCTAACCCATTGGTTATTAATGACAGGTTAATGCCACATGAAGACTATGATACGAGAATCGGAGAAGTGGCAAAGGAACAAGCCAATAGTTCCTCCATGAAAGGGATGCCTACAAGAAAAGTCCTTTACTAGACTTTTGAGAACGTCTTTTACCTCCAACTTGAGGTAAAACATCTTTTTGTAAACAATCCCACCTTTGCAAAATACACAGAAACTGATGAAGTCTACAGAAGAATGGTAAATATTAAATTACCAGATACAGAAACTTGGGAAAAGTTGAATGATTTACTATGGCAATGCAAGGTAAACATTGAATAGAAAGCCGTGAAATAAAAACAACAGATCAACTAAGTCAAAGAGTATCAGATGATAAACAAATTTTAAAGATGAAAAATATCAGTCAAAGGGTAGAGTAAAAGGACAGATAGTGTAGAGAAACATCCAAAGAGAGAAAGCAACAAAATATCAAAACAACAAGCAACAAATCAGTAAAAGAAGGGACAACTAGCCTTTTAGTCTCCTAGGTGTGTCTATCTTCTTGCATGAAGATATTTCATTTTCCTTGAATAATTCCTAAAACAATTTAAGATATTTTGTAACAGTTTTTTGTATGAGTACTTCATAATTCGAAGTATAGAGGGTGGATTGCTGAACATTTCTATAGTCATTTTTATCTGAAAACCTGAGGGTTTATTATAACATTTTCAAGTCAGCAGACTGGACTGAGTAATAAAGGCATTGGATTATTGGATTCATGTTGGGCCACTTCAGTGAACTATCTTTCATTTGTTATATTGCTATTTTCTCAAGTATTTCACAAACATACATGTTTTTCCAATTTGAATGAAATAACTGGAATGTTACTACAAAATTTGTTTAAGTACACTCTGTCTTGAACAGTTATTCATTTTTATGTTTTCTTCTGATATCCAGAGTAGGGAATTCTTCATTGCTCCCTAGTTTCGATTGACCTCTTTCATTTCCCTCATTATCCATTTTGAGGAATCCTTAACTGCTCCTTGACCCCGACTGAAAAACCACGTCACCATCCACCCTAAAAGATCTAAATTTACTCATCTACCTTACCCCGTGATCACTATCTTTAGAACTTGATTCAATCTTGTTTTCTTGACATTTGGACTCCATGGCCCTATGGTAAAAAAGACACTTATCTATCCATCTGAATCAGTGATTCCACCACCAAATCAAATCAAAAACCAACCAAGCTTAAATATTTAGCCTAAAATCAATTAATCCAACAAAATTAAAGCATTAAGAGAGAGCCCTCTCTGATCATTAGGAAGGCTAGATCCTGATCTCAAAAGTAGGTTTGTGGTTAACTCTATTATTTCTTTCATGACAACCCTAAGGAAATTTTAGAGTGATAACATAGTGGCGACCATACTGGGGAACAGTACTCAATTTAATAAACCTTAAAAGGAAATCCTAAATCTCATCTTTGCACCTCAAGGCCATTTTAGGGTTGTCAAAGGTTTCATTAAAAAAATATATATTAAAAAATTAAAATTCTGGCTTCCAAAAGAACATACTATACCAGGGCACATCTAGATCCAAACCGGGCTATAATTGTTGATAATCCAGACAAAATATTAAGAAAAATATATAAAGTAGAATGTCAAGAAAGCATTAGTCAACTAACCAAAGAAAATTCACTTCCTAAAGAGTTATCAAACTTAGAGGATATTCAATTTGATTTATCATTTGAGCATTCATTGTTTCGTACCAAATCTGAAACTTCAGTCCATGATACTGTAATAGACCCTACTTTTATTCAATTTATTGAATCAAAGAAGAATACTATACATCTTGATTTAGATCAACATGTTCTAGACACTTTTGACAAACTTGATGCTTTAACCTCAAATTTGATAAGACACATAGATGAAGCTTATTTTCAACAGTCAATTGAATTAGTTTCCCTAATTGCTGCTACTCCTAAGCCTTATACCATTCCTTCAGAGTTTGTAAATTCATATTTATTTAGTATCACCTCATCTATTATTTCCACTACACTTCATTCCACAAAATCATTCATCCCCAAGCTTCCTCTTCAACCCAGAGTTTTATTTCCATCTCCAAATATTTCAAGCTCATCAGTAAGCCCTTCAAGCTCAGCTGTAAGCCCTTCAAGTTCATCTTCAAGCACTACCACTTTACCTCCTATCCAAGCTAGAATCTTAGCCATGGCTTCCATATATGCTCCTTTGACCTTACTAGCTCAAGTACATTCCATGCCCCAAGAATATCAGAGTAAAATCTTTTAGTTTGATGGTACTGGTCAATATACTGCGCAACAACATGTAAATGAAATGAATGAGTACTTTGAATTACATGAAATTGATGAAGAAGATGTACAAATGAGATTATTTGCACAAACATTAGTAGGAGATGTCAAGAAATGGTTTAAAGGTTTACCTATTGGTCATATTGTTGATTTACCTGCTTTCCATATATTGTTCATCAATAGATGGGAAATAAAGAAAAATCCTTTACAAATATTATCTGAATATGAAAACATTAGAAGAGCTCCTAATGAATCTGTTCAGGACTATTGTACTAGGTTTAACAGTATTTATAATGCAATCCCTACAAATATCAAACCTCCACCAGACTTGGCACTAATCAAATTTCTTGATGGTTTTGACATTGATATGTCTTACCAATTGAGAGAAAGAAACCCTCCAACTCTAGAACAGATGCAGAGTGATGCAGTTAGTGTAGAAGCTAACTTGTTGGCTAAAAGAGCTAGAATGAGAAATGAGAGGAGGGTTACCATTAAGGAAGAACCATCCACTTCAGATGTTAAGATAGATACTTTGGCTAAAAGTTTAGAAAAGTTAGTGGATAGATTAGAAATTATGGAAAGAAAACCACAATGGGATAATCAACAACAAGGCCCTCAAATAAGAAATCCAAACTTTAGGAAGAATCCCAACACTGGTAAACCTAGAGAAGGGCCACCTAATCAATAGATTAGACCACCTTTCCAAGAAAACTATGCTGAAAGTTCTCACCAAAATGAAGAAGATCAAGACACTTAGATTAACCTAATGGGAATAAATGATGGTAGTACTATTTTTCTTACCCAAGAAGAATAGGAATTATGCATGTTACAACAATTACAATTACAATTTGGAGAGTCCTTTGATTATAAACAAGGTTATGAATTTGCCATTAATGAAGTTCATAAGCAATATAACCTTAGGAGTAGGAAAAGCATAGAAGCCCCTACTAATAAAATTGTTCAAACTCAAACCAAGAAAACAATGGGAGCTCCTACAACCAAAGTGCTTAAAATTCTCTCAAGAGAAACCTAAAAAAATTTCACTCCAAAGATTGCAGCTAGTCCAAAAATTGTAGACATTACAGATACTCTAGTTAAAACTTCAGCTGACATCCAAAAACCAGCTGCTATTAAAACTTCAAAAATGTCCAAAATTCAACTAATACTCAAGCTTCAAATGCTATTCAAATTTCAATTGCTTCTCAAACTATTCCAAATAAAAGAATTGAAAATAGTAAAACAGTGGATACCCAAATAGAAACTGAATTACCAACTGAAAATAAGAAAGAAAAGACTACAAAAACTCCAATTTCCAAGTAGGAAATTATTCAGTTGAGCAAAACACAGACTCCATTTAATATCCAAACTGAAATTTCCAAATTGAAAATATCAATTCCTTTAACAGAATTGATCAAAAATGATTCCTACAAAGCCCAGATCACTGAAACATTGAATATAGATGAAGGAGAAGACTCTATTAATCTAAATGATGATGAACTAGAATTAATATTTGGCCCTGAAGTAAATGGAAAACATGAAAAAAGTGGTGTTCCTCCATTCTACATTAGCTTGACTATTCATGATCAGATCTTACACAATGCTATGTTATATTCAGGAGCATCTCATAATTTAATGCCTAAAGCAATCATGGAAACATTGGATTTAGATATAACTAGACCATACAAAGATCTTTTCTCTTTTGATTCAAGTAAATTTAAGTGCCTGGGCCTAATAAAAGACTTTTGTGTCACTCTAGTTCAATACCTAGGTAAGAGCATTGTCATGGATACTGTAGTTGTTGATATCCCTCCAAAGTATGGAATGATATTATTCGCTCATGGGGAGAAAAATTGCAAGGATATCTACAATTAGACATGACTTATGCCACAACTTTAGTATTTGGTCAGCCCAAAAATCTTTATAGAGAAACGTTAATGAAATAAATGGTCAGTAGTATAGATAAAGCATAGAACTATCCTATTTATTTTGTACATTCTGATATGGATTTTATGTAATTCAGACACTGAAAAGGATAGTAACACAGTTATCAAGCAAGAACATAAAGAACCTGATAGTGAAAATATATTTCATGAATCTAGGTGGCACCTATACTTTGATGGTTCATTGAATAGATTAGGAGCAGGTGCAAGAGTTTGGATTCATAATATGGAAAATAATCATTTTGATGGTCATGGCTTTAGATTAAACTTCAAATGCACAAACAATATGGCAGAGTATGAAGCTTTGATCTTAGGATTGCAATTTATGAGAAACCTTGGAGCTAAGAGAGTTTCTATCATGGGAGACTCTAAATTGATCATAAAACAAATTAGAGGAGAGTATTCTGTGAATAATCCTAGACTTAGCCAATACAGGGACACTGTTCTAGATCTGATTAAAGAACTTCTTGAAATTGACTTTGTTGTTATTCTTAGGAAACAGAACATGCAAGCTCACAGTTTGGCTACTTTTGCTAGCACTTGTAGATTACCCTTTCAACCCAATCACCAATACACTGCAAAGGTAAGACACATGCCTGTTATACCTGATAATCTGAAGTATTGGCATGTTTTTTCACAAGATTCTCAAATCCATGATTTTATGAATGTTGAGGGAGAATTCCAAAACGGTAACATAGATACTGATTGTATAGTAGATGACATCATAGATAGTGAGATAGATATAAATGTTGTAGATAAACCCACTAAATTCACGAAAGTAGAAATAGATAACTTAGAAAAAGTAGAAATAGAAGAATTAGTTAATGATGATTATGAGACTTTAAACCTAATTTTTTTTTTTTTACCTAAGGGATTAGTCCCATTAGAATATTTGTTTGACTCAAATTATGTAGCTAGGAAACCAAAAATGGAGTCTTTAAGATCAAACATAGAAGAATGCAACCTAGGAACAGAAGAAAAATCTAAGCTTGTTAAATTATCCAAAGCATTACCTCCAGCTGAAAAGTTGAAATACATAAGTTTGTTTAAAGAGTTTCAAGATGTCTTTCCCTAGAGTTATGAAGACCTCAAGTCTTATGACACCAACATTATTCAACATAAAATACCCATCAAAGAAGATCAGAAACTCTTCAAACAAAATCTTAGGAGAATTAATCCAGTTCTTATGCCATTGATTGAAAAAGAAGTAAAAAGGATGTATGAGGCACAAATCATATCACCTACTAGATATTCAGATTTGGTCTCTAAATTAGTCACCACTAGAAAGAAAACAGGAGAAATCAGACTCTGTGTTGATTTCAAAAATTTGAACAAAGTATCAATGAAGGATAACTATCCCCTCCCTAAAATGGACCACATTCTCCAAAGGGTAGTAGGATCATCCAAAATTTCATTACTTGATGGATTCTTTGGATACAACCAAATCTTAGTTCAACCAGAGGATTAAGAAAAGACTGCATTTACCACTCCCTGGGGTACTTTCATGTATTTGAAGATGCCCTTTGGATTGATGAATGATGGAGAAACATTCCAAAGAGAAATGGACATAGCTTTTGCAAAAGAAATCCAAGAATTTTTAGTGGTTCACCAAGATGATATCACAATGTTTTTCAAATTGGATAATGAACATCTAGATCATTTGAGAAGAGTTTTTATTACATGTAGAAAATTTGGCATTTCATTGAATCCCAAAAAGACACTCTTTGGGCTAGAAGAAGGTAAAATCTTGGGACACATAATTTCAAAAGAGGGCATTAGTATTGATCCAACTAGAATAGAGAAAATCCTAAACATCACTCACCCTAGGAACATTAAAGAATTACAATCATTCTTAGGTAAAATAAATTTTCTTAGAAGATTCATTTCTAACTTAGCAAAACTAATTAGAGAATTGAATAACATGTTAAAGAAAGATTCAACACTTAAGTGGACAGTAGAGGCTAAGTAGTCTTTTGAGGCAATCAAAGAAGCCCTTACTAAAACACCTGTCCTCATAAGTCTTGATTTCAAAAAAGATTTTATAATTTTTTCTTTGCTTCAGAACATACTATTGTAGTAGTGTTGCTGCAAAAGAATGATCAAGGTTATGAGCAACCTATTGCATTCTTCAGCAAATCTTTGAGAGATGCTACACTAAAGTATAATATAATGGAAAAACAAGCACTTGCTTTAGTGAAGGCTATTAAAGATTTCAGAGTGTACATTTTATACTCACACATCATTGCATATGTTCCAAATTTAGTAGTAAAGGACATTCTAACACAGGATGGGCCTGAAGGAAAGAGGGGAAAATGTATTGCCACTATTTTGGAATATGATGTTGAAATAAAGCCCACAAAACTAATCAAAGGCCAAGGTTTAGCTAAACTCATCGATGAAGCAAACTGGTAGGCCTTAGATATAAATTTCATTGGTGCTCTAAATGATTAGGAAGAGATGGCGACTCCACATATCAATGAAGCTTTTTTAGATTCACCTTGGTATACAAATATCATATTTGTTTTACTAAATTTACAAGCTCCTCCTGGTTTATCTAGAGCTAAAGGTATATTCTTGAAAATGAAATCAATGAAATATTGTATCATAGACAATGCTTTATTTTGGAAAGATAATGGTGGCATTTTGTTGAATTGTTTATTAAAAGATGAATCTAACAAAAGTATGCAAGAATTTCATGCAGGAGATTGTGGAGGACACCTATACTGGAAAACAACTATTGATAAGATTTTAAGGGAAGTTTTTTACTGGCCCACCCTTTTTGCAGATGTCAGAAAACATGTGACCTCCTGTCACAAGTGCCAAATAATTGAAGGTAAGAAGAAACTCTTACCATTACCCCTAAAACCCATCTCCACAAAAATCCCATTTCAGCAGTGGGGTCTTGTCTTCATTGGTGAAATTCACCCATCCTCCTCATCCCAACATAAATGGATTTTGACAGCCACTGATTACTTCACTAAATGGATAGAAGCCATCCCTTCTAGACAATCCATAGATTCTGTCATCATCTCATTCCTTGGAAACAATATCCTCTCAAGATTTGGATGCCCACAAAAAACTCATTACTGATAATGTAGCTACTTTCAAATCCAAGAAAATGGTAGACTTTTGTAACAGATATCACATTACCCTTGGCCATTCCAATGCCTATTACCCTCAAGACAATGGGCTTGTAGAATCCTCAAACATAATCATTTTTAATATCATCAAGAAACTATTAGAAGACAATAAGAAAACCTGGAACAAAAATTTGGTTAATGAATTATGGGCAAATAGACTCACTATAAAAAATGTCCATTGGTACATCTCCTTATCAACTTGTATATGGAATGGATGTTGTTTTTCCATCCTCTTTAGGAGTACCAGTGATGAAAATGATTCAAGAGCTGCAGGTAGAATCAAATGATATCCAAAGGAGGATAAATCAGATAATACATTTGTAGCAAACCAGGGAAGAAGTCTATGCCAAATCCTAAGAGATCCAAGATAAAATCAAAAATATTTTTGACAAGAAAACCAAAGCTGATGATTTTTACATAGGTGAAAAATTACTCAAATGAGATTCCAGAAGAGAAGAAAAGGGTAAACATGGTAAATTTGATTTCCTATGGCAGGGCCCCTATATCATTTATGGTTACAGAGGTAACAATGCATTTTTCTTGAAGCACTTAGATGGAACAGATCTACCAAGTGGACTAGTCAATGGTAGAATGATGAAGCATTACTTATCCCCAGATTAACATTAGTTCAGTTGTTTACTTTTCTCATTGTACATAACATTGAAAAGTTTAGATTCGACTGGATGAGTAACTTTTGAGGTTGAAGCCCAAAGAGAAGGCCCTAAGCTTTGAAATGTGTACCATCATATGTATGAATAAATCAGATCACAGAGAAGAAGTTACAAGGCAACCACAGTCAAGGTTTCAAAGGCTACTGATCTTAGAGTTCTTGACATTTCACCTGGAAATTCCATCCCCATGTGGAGCCACTGTTAGGGTCCTATAATAATAGAATTCATAATTTTGAATTTACTATGATCAATCTTGTAATATTGTACATACTTTTTCTTTCTGCAAAATGTTTTCCTAGATTAAAAATAAAAAATGTAAACAGGGTAACTCCTAAAAGAAAAATCAAAAGACTAAAAGAAAAGGATCAAAAAAGAAAATAAAATATGAACCCCAGCAAAAAGAGATAAAAAAATTAGATTTTGAAAGTGATGCAAATTCAAATGCCACTACGTTTTACTTTACTTGCAAAAAATAAGATTGTGTGCAGCTTGTCAAAAAATGCCACAATCCATGATGGTCAGATAGTTTAATCTTGATTCATTCATGCTTTAATTTTCATGTTGATAGATAGAGAATAAATATCTAGCCAAACTGTTTAATCTTGGCAGATCAGTAGTTAGGTAGAGAGTAATAATGAGCTCATCAATTTAATATGAGCCATTGGAAGTTATAAGGTTAGAATTAGATATTTTTCTTATCAAAGAAAAAGAAATAAAGGGTCAGCAAGCTCAAATGCATGAAATAAATGAAGAGAAAATGCTAGGATAAATAAAGGGTAGGTAGAAGAGGTTTTGGAATGCAGAAGGTTGCAAGCTCAAAACAAACTTCATCATGCTTGATCCTATGTTTCATGTGCAGGAGGAATTATCAAAGAAAGATGACATTCAAGCTCATTCACTAATTTCCTCTCATTTCACTAAACCCCTTACATGTTTAAATTATTAATTTCCCTTTATTACCCCTTCATTACTTTTTCATTCCCTAATGTTTTCCCCTTCTTGGTTCCAAAGGACCCTTCCCTCTTCATTTCCCCTTGTAATAATCCTTTCCCTTCATTTTAACCCTTTTCCTAGACATTACCCTTTAAAAATCATTCCCCCCTTATTAATTTCCCTTTTCCATTTAAAACCCACTAAACCCCCTATCCTAAGTTTAAAAGGTTAAATGTGTCGGGCCCCATTGAAAAAAACTTCCACGATACCCTTTTAAAACTTAACCATTATGTTATTTTCTAACCTATAGTTACGCTTTATGTATTTAACCCCCCACGTTATAATTCCCCGACCCTCACTAAACCTTTGAATATATTTAACTCACCACATTATTTATCCTCGGGCCTCGCCAACCACACCCCGACTCAGCCCTTGCAACTCTGCCACGCGATAGCCCTCCGATCACCCACCTCCAGATCTAATGGCCCATACCCATATCACGCGCTCCCATCGTCCGATCTTTAGCATCCCAAAAGCATGCAAGATTTGTGGTTTTGCCTGAGCGCCCTTTTACTATGTGGCAGCCCCACGTTATTGCTCTCAAAAAATACCACCCTCCACTCAAAAGCGGTGCGATATGCCATAAAACCGCCTCCTTGCGTAGGATGAAACCGCCTATTGTTCACACATTGATTCCGCGCCCAAAAATTAACTGCTATTGGTTAAAAACCAAAAGGTCTCCCTTTTTACCCTTTTCGTTGTTATTTCGCTGCAAGAGCCTCTGTCAACCAATTCTAATGCCTAGAAACCCTGCGCAATTTTTTTAACCAATTTTACAACTAGAACATGATGCAGAATCTGACTTGAAGCAACAGGAAAACCATTCAACCCTCAAAAATCCTCCGCTGCTACTACAGAAGCCTGAATGCACACCAAATCCTCGGTTTCCAGGTATTCTTGAAAAAACCAAAAGGCCCTCTACTTAAGCTCTACACATTAATTATAAAAGGTTAATTAATCGAATTAATTAAAAACCTTGCCAAACTGAAGAAACCCACTGTCCATCCGAAGAAACCCTTTTTGGCAAACTATATTCACCCTTCCCACTGTTCCAAAAGTCTTGAGCCTACTCCTTAAGCTAGAAAAACAATAATTCAATAGAATAAACCAAATTATGGCTTCCTAAGCAGTAGCAATCAAACCGGGATTAGTGATGAGATAAAGAGAGTTTTGCAGTTGTCTAAAAACAATAGAATAGGAGAATGGTACTTATACCAGGACCACACTTAGATTACGATATATGGATGCCAGCTCACTCCCTACAAGCTACCCAAATATCTCCCCATGATGATATTTGCATTAGAGTATACCAGGCAGATTATAAATTTAGATGATGCAAATTTTCTATCAGCTAGGAAGGAAAGACAGTTCAAGATAAAAAAAAACCAACTTGGTCCTTTTATCTATAATAATAGGGAGGCTGGAGAAGAAGCAGAGAAGTTTTTACAGGAAATGAATTTTAGTAGCAATTTCATCTGGCAATATGACCCTTTAGGATTCATAAACAAACTAAGACTCAAGTTCAAATTGAGTCCTTTTATGCATGATCCCAGGCCAGACATTGAAAAATATGCTAACTAGTCAGAGTGCTTGGAAAACACCTTGATAGATATGGAGAAATAGATGGATACTAGTTCCATTCTACATACTCCAGCCCTGCAGGACATAAATGTAAAAAGGACCAGGGAAGAAGGTTCTTGCTCAAACATAGATACAACACATGATAGATTTGAAATCATGTATAGGAAGAAGCCTAAGCTAAACCTTGTCAATGAGCAAGAAGAGACAGTTGAAACAGTTAAGACACTTAAAATCATGGATATAAATTAAGGGGCCAGAGAGAGCACAACTTCAGTAGTTTCAGAGGAAACTCATCAACCTTCCACCTCTAATACTCAGAGTATTCAGAAACAGCTTAGCATTGAGGTCTCATCATCAAGAAAACTAGTGGATAAGGAAAAATACATAAAGGAGAAGTATAAGGAGATCAAATTAAGAAATGAGGCATTGAAAGCTAAAACATATGCCCAGTATTTCAAACAGACTCCTAGCAATCAGAATAGGTTAATGTCAGCTTTTGACATTAAAACTGGTAAAATGCAAATGACCTTTTTGTAGCCTACAATCCAGCAGCCTAAGTCATCAGCAAATTACAAGAAGATAGAATTTGATGTTTTGGCCAGGGATGTTCACCCTATTTATCAAATTGAATTTCATAAGTAGGCAAGAGGAATGATATACTCAACGATGACCAACTAGGCCATGAGTGTTCAGAAAATTCAAAATTCTCTAAACATCACAACACAGTTTCAGCTAGAAAAAGCATCCTCACAGGCAAAGGATAACAGAATTAAGTCACTAGAAGACTTGGTTATTGAGATTGGATATAATCCAAATGACATCAAGGCTACATAAAAGCTCATAAAGAAGAAAAATGAAGATATTGTTGCATTGAAGAAGCAACTGAAGTTTCCTCCTTCTGAACATCCACAGACTAAGGAAGTTCTAGAGAGCCAAACCCAGAAAGATGAGATGATGGACCTCATTCTTCAACTAAATGCCCAATTGAAAGAAATGGAGAATGAAATGGACAAGTTAGTACAGGAGAAACAGGCCAACATTGAGACAGCTACTGCTACTGTTATTCCTATAGTCACTACAATAGTTCCTTCTACTTTGGCAGCTTCATTGGCCCCAGCAGCTCCACTAGCTACAACACTTCCAACTGCATCAGCAACTACATCAGCAACAGGTTCAACAACAACAACTCATCCTAGTGATGAAGCAAGTAAACTGGTCAAAGCCATGGAGGATATGTCCATCCAAACCACTGAAATAAATAGACTTAAGGAACAAATAAAAAGTCTAGAGGATGAGAAGAAATTGGCTCAAAATATGCATAAGAATGAAGCTCAAAAGTCAAACCGGTTGAATGAAAAGAAATAGAAGTTGGAGAAAGAGTTGACACTAAAAGAGCCACTAGCCCAAGCAAAACAACTTTTAAGGTCCAATATCATTGATATATTCAATGATATTTTTCCATCTATACAGGTGATATTTGAACAAAATGACTTGGTCAAAGAGGTCGGTGAGGTAATTCAAAGGGTTAGAGCTGAACTTGGAAATATGCCAGAAGAAGCCTCAAGAATAATTTAGTTCCTTAACTCAAAGAACAAGTATGAACTGCAGGAGCTTGGAATAGCTGACAGAACTAGGACCATACTAAAGGTAAACAAGGTAATCACCAAGAGGAACGTGATGACACAACTTGAGGATAAATTCCAAACAATCGAGCTAGAAATAAGCAGGTTTATGGTGAAATTTGATGCTTTGAGGCAGAAAGGTCTACCTAACCCATTGGTTATTAGTGAAAGGTTAATGCCACATGAAGACTATGATAAGAAAATAAGAGAAGTGGCAAAGGAACAAGCCAATAGTTCCTCCATGAAAGGGATGCCTACAGGAAAAGTCCTTTACTAGAATTTTGAGAACCTCTTTTACCTCCAACATGAGGTAAAACATCTTTTTGTAAACAAGCCCACCTTTGAAAAAAACATAGAAACTGATGAAGTCTACAAAAGAATGGTAAATATCAAATTACTAGATACAGAGACTTGGGAAAAGTTGAATGATTTACTGTGAAAATTCCAGGTAAACAGTGAATACAAAGTAGTGAAAGAAAAATAGTAGATCAGCTAAGTCAAAGAGTATCAAATGAAAAACAAAGTTTAAAGATGAAAAATATCAGTCAAAGGGCAGAGGAATAGGACAACCAGCATAGAGCAATAGCCAAAGAGGGAAAGCAGCAAAAGATCAAAATAGTAAACAACAAATCAGTAAAAGAAGGGATAACTAGCCTTTTAGTCTCATAGGTGTCTCTATCTTCTTGCATGAAGATATTTATTTTCCTTGAATGATTCGTAAAATAGTTTAAGATATTTTATAACAGTTTTTTGTATAAATACTTCATAATTCGAAGTATAGAGGGTGGATTGCTAAACATTTCTATACTCATTTTTATATGAAAACCTAAGAGTTTATTGTAACATTTTCATGTCAGCAGACTAGACTGAGTAAGAAAGGCATTGCATTACAGGATTCATGTGTTGGGCCACTTCAGTGAAGTATCTTTCATTTGTTATATTGTTATTTTCTTAAGTATTTCATAAACATACATTTTTTTTCCAATTTGAATGAAATAATTGGAATGTTACTGCAGAATTTGTTTAAGTACACTCTGTCTTGAACAATTATTCATTTTTATGTTTTCTTCTAATATCCAGAGTAGGGAATTCTTCATTGCTCCCTAGTTTCGATTGACCTCTTTCATTTCCCTCATTATCTGGTTTGAGGAATCCTTAACTTCTCCTTGACCTCGATTGAAAAACCACTTCACCATCCAGCCTAAAAGATCTGAATTTACTCAACTACCTTTCCCTGTGAACACTATCTTTAGAACTTGATTCAGTCCTATTTTCTTGACATTTGGACTCCATGGCCCAATGGTAAAAAGACACTTATCTATCCATCTGAATCAGTGATTCCACCACCAAATAAAATGAAAAACCAACCAAGCTTAAATAACTAGCCTAAAATCAATTAATCCAACAAAGTTAAAGCATTAAGAGAGAGCCCTCTCTGAGCATTAGGAAGGCTAGATCCTAATCTCAAAAGTAGGTTTGTGGTTACCTCTATTATTTATTTCATGACAACCTTAGGAAAATTTTAGATTTACAACACTCCCATTACTTGGTCTACAAGAAACAATAAAGGATTACATTATATATGACAGGAGCTGAGTATCGAGCTATAATTCTCACAAGTCAAGAACATATTTTCCTGCAATAGTTATAGCTTGAATTTTTTATTCAACATGATCAACCTACTCTTCTCTAGTGCAATAATTAGAGTGCAATACATATTTCTAGAAATCTTGTAGAGCATCAAAGAACCAAACACATTGAGATCCATATACACTTCATTCACCAACTTATTCAAGATGGACTTCTTAGGCTAGTGTATATACCTACTTAAGAACAACTAGCAAATATTTTCACAAATTCTTTAATATCACCAAGGTTTCTTCAATTACAGTGCATGCTTGGAGTGCAGGAAGTTGTCTTTGGGGGGTCATCTTGATTCCTCCTTCCATCACCTTTTCATTTTTCACTTTCTCTTTCTTTCTTTATGTGCTCTCTTTTGGGGGGATTCTTTTCTATTGGTTTTTCTCTCTTTCTCTGCTTCTAAGAAGTTTTACATGGGTACTTAAGCAAGCCGCATTGTTGGGACCCATTCTTTGTTTTTATTTTCTCCCTATGTTTCACTTATGAGGGAATGTTATAATTATACTAAAATAGCCCTGGAACTCATAAGCTTACATAGCATCCTTATCTACTACATTTTCATTCTTATCTTCTAGCTATCGCTAGAAGCTTCCGTTCCTCCTATAAACTAAGTTTTTGTACACCATATCTTCTCAAGTAATGAACTATTGTTCTTCATTTTTCATTTGGTTTGACCTCTTTGTAGAAGTTTGTTAGACTTTGGTGTCTGATCTGTTGGTGTTTTTTACGCTCTTACACTAAATCTATTTATGTAACAAAAGCGCATTTTAAATGACAAGAAATCACACTCTCTCCTAAAATTGTGTCTCAAGCTTCTCGCAAAAAATGCCGTTTAATCTATGAATGAGTATTTTGGTGTAAAATATTTAATTAAGTATGGTGATTACAATGAGAATGATTATTGTTTAAGTCATTTTCATTTTTAATTATTTTATTGTAACAAAAATGATTTATTTTTCAAATCATGACGTTTTAGGAAGTATGTGATGTTATATTTCATTGTGGAGTTCGTTAGAGTTTGTCCTTATTTTTTATAATGTTCATTTTCTTTTTTAAGTCAAAATAAAAATAATTTTGATCTTTTATATTATGGTTGATGGCCTACTTAAATTATGGTAATTTTATCTTGTCCTTTAGTTCTTTATCATCACAACTTCTTCTCAAATTTAGATGAAATAATATACTTAATATTATTGTTATTCTACAAAGTGACCTCTTCCTTTATGCCTAAATGATTTAGCCAAGATTTGGCATTTTTATGTTGACCTCACTTGAGTTACAAGTGGTTTTGTATTTTGTTTGAATCAACCTTAGGAAGCAATCATAGTCATTCCCTCAATGGGTGAAGGACTCACTCTTATGAGAAGGATATGATAAGGCGTAGTCCCTTTGATTATAAATCATAATGTATAACACACTTCTATTTTTTCTTTCTCTTTCTCAATAGTTCTTTAGAGATGTTATGATTTCAAGCTTCACAACCATATAAGATAATAGGAGTTGAAAGAGTTTCGAAGAGGAGTTTTCTCTGATCCCTTAGGGAATAATTCATTGATTTACAAATGTTTTCAAAGCCCCAATAAGCTTTACATCCTAAATTTATCTTTTTCCAACTTCTAAAGTTTTAGTTGAACTTGTGATGAGGATAGATTCTAAACGTTTTGTATGAAATTACTTCCACCAAGTTGTTGTTGTCATGTGGTTGTCATACATGAGATTAAAATAAGTGATTCTTTCGGATTTAATAATATTTTATTTTTAGTATTAACAAGAATACTTTTAGTATAACATAAATGCTTGTGAATTTTAGTTGATGTTAGTGTGCCCTCTTGGCCAGGAGGGCTGCCAAAAAGAAAATAAAATTCAAAACGAATTGTAGTAACACACAACAAAAATCATCTGAAAACATCTACATACAACAACATAAAACCAAGTCAATACCTCACATAGCACTAGTTGTTGAAAGTAAAAATAAATCGTTGTTAATAAACACATGAAATTGCTAAAAATAAAACACATTATTGATTGGACAACACACATAACACTTGAATCTTGATTCTATATTACATTAACATAAGCAAGAATTAACAAGATGTTCAGCCCTCCATGCCATAGCATAAGGGTGACTTCACTACCTCCAAACTCTCCTTACACATCCACACAACCTTGTGCAGAATTCACTAAGTAAAAGACAATAACTCTAAATCTTGTTTAGCTCCTCAAAAATCTTTAACCCTAGCAGCATGAGAGGGAATATTTTATTAATTTCATGCAAATACCCTTGCATTATTTTCCCTCCATTGTAAATTCAATTTCATTCACATGTCATTTTGTATTGTTCATTTATATTTACATTATGTTTCCATAATTAACCGAAAGTTGGACCTGGGCTCTAACACGCCCCCAACACAAAATCTTGGCTCGTCCTAAGCCAGCTGCAGGTGAACATCCACAATCACTTTCATTGTTTCTACACTATCCAAATCCTCCTTGGAACATTGGATTGGAGGTTGATCTACTCTATTCTACTATGCGCATCCTCCCTTGTGCACCTCCTCCTCTTTGGGTGTTGTAGCCTCCTGTGTGTAACACCCCATGTCTTTTCTTCTTCCTATGATACTCTATTCCCTACTACAACTTGCTCCCAGTGTCATGTATTTCTCCCTTCTTCCACTTTCCTCATCTATTGCATCTGCTCGGATACTCTATCCTCTATTACCATCGATGTTGTTGGATTTGTTCTCTTATGGTGGGCTTACATGGGTCTTTGTGAGCTAACAAATAGAAAAAAAAAAAAAAAAAACAAAAATACCATGAAATAAAATGGCCTTCAACAAAATTTAAAGTTATGGGTTCTTTACATTGAGATGGATGGCTCCCCTGACACATTTTGTTGTCTCTTTCTGTTTGAAATGTAACAATTTTTGGTATTCATAATTTTTATTATACTCATTTCAATATGTATCTTATGCAACCAACATATATATATATATATATATATATATATATATATATATATAGATATATATATATATATATATATATATATATATATATATATATATATATATATATATATATATATATATATATATATATATATATATATATATATATATATATATATATATATATATATATATATATATATATTAAAGTATGGGTTGCATGCTCCTTATTGATGGTCTTCTAGGTAAAAGCATGATCTTCATGTCTCTAGGGTTTGTTACGTCATAATATTTATTTTCATGAGTCAAGAGAGTCAACATCATCTTTATAAGACCGATATGGTCAAGATATACTTTGTAAAAGGATTTATTTTTTAGTCTAGAAAGTCTGGAAGCCTCCTAGTACAAGTCGGCCCTATTAGAGACAAGACGGCCTAGAGAAGGGTTATTCGACCTCTTGGAAAGGATATGTATAGAGACATATTTGACCTCATTTGATACATCACATCAACAATTTCGATCTACAACAAAAAGAATAAGGAAGAAGAGCGAAGGACAAGGAATCAAGAAGAAAACACTAGCAAAGGAAAGAAGACAAACTTTTGGGAATTATATCTCACACATGTGAGCTGCAGGAGTAGCTACAGGGGAAAAATTTCTGAAGTAACTGTAGGTTTAAAATTCTATTGTAGGGGGGCTGAAATTCTGAGTTTTGGTGTAGTTTCGCAAGGATTTGTTTCTGGTAGACACTTTTTGACTTTGACCTAATTGGAAGGTCTCTTTAGAGGGCTGACTTGGTGCTAGGAAGAGGACTTGGTCTAGGATTTTGGGTCTTTGTTTGCCCATTTAAAGAATATTCTATAAGAAGAGAAGATATTTTTTTTGGTTTTCCCCTTAGAGGGTTTTTTTCCCTAGCTTGGAGCCTAATTTGTGTCCATTGTCTTCACTATTTTTCTCTTGATATTTGTTTGATGAAAATATCTAATAAAGAAACACAATAAGGTAAAGAAAGTTCACAAGAAAATATTAAGATTAAGGAAAATATGAATTAATAACTGCCATATTACATTCTCTAACATGGTATCAGAGCTAAGGTGAACTAGAGAAGGCAGTTGAAAGGATCATTAAGGTTTCCATAGCTTCAAGAAACGACCAAATTACAAGTCCAAATTGCAGAAGGTCAAAGTACAATTTCAATTTGCAAGAAGTTCAAACACTCTATTTGACCTAGTAATCTTCAAAAGAATTATTTTGCACCAAAACTAGTGTTTTTGTAGTAGTTACAGGGTCAAAGCTAGGGGTCGAAGTTGTAGTTAGTAGATAGATGATGTATTATTAAATATTGTTGATCTAACCTACCTGGAAGGACATCCTTGAAGGAAGCATCATGGACTCTTGGTATCTCTTTGAAGCTATTGCAGAAGGTATCCTAGAAGACATCCTCCTAGGACATCATTAAAGTCTCTTTGCAGATATTAAAAGTGTCAAGATAGTTGGGGACATCATCAAAGAAGAGAAGACTCTTGGTTGAAAAGTAAGTATCATATTGTTACTCTACGTATGAATCTACAGGTGATATGGGTTCTTTCTGCAAGGAAATAAATAAGCTCATTGGCTTAGCAAATTTCTTAGCATGGAAGAAAAGGATTGATCTGCCACTTAAAAAACTTGAAGTAATGGAATATGTTCTTGGTGAAATTACTAAACCTAGCAATACAAGACTCAAGAGCTAGAAAAATATAAGAAAGGAGAAATAAGTGAATAAAGGATCATTGCAGAATCCATTAAGGATCATCTTGTTCCATTTGTTGCAAATTTAAAGACTTATAAGGCTATGTATGACAAGCTACTAAATTTGTACTTTATAAGTACATCATGACAAAAGATTTCTTTAAGAAATAAACTATATAAGATTAAGAAATCAAAGGATGAGGATATGGCCTCCTTTCTAATGAAGATTTCTCAAATAAGAGATTCATTGCAAGGTCTTGGGGAGACAATTTTTGATTCTGAAATGACCATCTATGTACTTAATGCATTGCCACCATAATGGAGAAGTTTTGCAACTAGCATTTACTCTAAGAAAGACTAAACTCCTTTTGATGAGTTGTGGATCAATCTATTTTGGAAGAAACTAGGATCCAGGAAGAAAATGATATTGAATTTAATGAAAAGTCTCAAGCCTTTATTTCAAGAACAAAGAAGCTAAATAAGGGAAAGTTTGGTAAGTCCAAGAAGAAGCCAGATATGTCCAAGGTTCAATGCTTTGGATGTAATGGATATGGACAGTTTAAGAGGGTCTTTCTAAACCATCCCAACAACAAAAGAAAGGAAAAAACTGAAGTTTGCACAGCTGAAGAAATAAGAGTACCTGGGAAGAAACCAAAGAAAGAAGATGCTAAAGACCTTTACTATTGAATAAGGCATCTTGTCTATTAGGTTATTTATGAAGTTGGCATTTCCCTTAGAATAAATTGCATTGTTGTTTACTTTAGAAGAATATTTATTTTGCATGGCATCATAGATAGAAGCCTATGATAGTAGAATATTTAGATTCTACTTGATTGAGTCGCTTTGTAGGAATCATCTAGTCTTTAAAAATTGAGAATATTGGATCATTTTGCATATTATTGTTCATCCAGGCATTCTCTAATATTATGTTAGAGGTAGTCCTTTTTCTAAGGTGGATTATCATGATCATGTACGAACCATAATTTTGGAAGGTTCTTGGAAGAATCATTATGTTATGCAACCAACTCATAAAATAGAAGAAAATATAAATCAATGACTTCAAAACAAGCCTATTCGAGGGGGAAACCTCCTTTACATTACACAAATGAACAATTCTTGGATGATTCAAATGAAAAAACCTCCTTTCTATATATAGGAGTCTAAGGGATCACAATATAATCAGAGCTAACATAACAATAATCATATAAGGGCACAACAATAATAATAGTGGGCTTCTATGGGGCACAATAATAACAATATGGGGACAACGAGGGCACAACAATAACAATCAAGGCTACAATGACAATAGTAATGGGGGAATCACTAGTATTATAGGGACCTAGCATGCCCCTCTCCTTCAAAAAAGTGTTGTCCTCAATTATTGAATAGTTCTGGATGATTTTGTATAAAATTCACATGCTCCCATGTGGAATCTTCGGCGGGTAAGTTCTTTCACCTGATGACATACTCTGAAATTGATCGATTTCGTAGTTGTTGAGTTCTTATTTATGTGACTACTTCAAGTTCCAATATGATTTTTCCTTCCTCATCAAGTTTTGGCAATATTGTTTGAACTGGGAGCTTGTGACCTATAACCTTCTTTAAGCATGAAACATGGGAAAACTGGGTGCACTTGAGAAGATGTAGGAAGCTCCAATTTGTATGCCATAGTACCAATATTTTGCAACACCTTGTATGGACCATAATACTTTGGTGATAATTTATTATCCTTCTTAGCTTTCTTGAGGGACATTTTTTTGTATGGTTGTAGTTGTAGAAACACCCAATCACCTACATCAAAACTTATTTTGTTTTGATGTTGATCTGCCTGTTGTTTCATTCTATTCTACGCCAAAGTGAGGTTATCCTTTAAGAGTTGGAGAACATGTTGTTGATGCTCGATATGATCTTCCACTGCTTGAACCTTAGAATTTTCTCTTAAAGATGTTGTGATGGATGGTGGATGATATCCATAAAGTTCCATAAATAGGGTCATTTTTGTTGCAGTATGGAAGGAAGTGTTATACCACCATTCATCCTGAGGAAACCACTTGACCCATTTTTTTTGTTTAACATATACAAAGCAACGAAGATATACTTCGAAACATTTATTCACTATCTTAGTTTTCCCATTAGATTGAGGATGATAAGATGAGCTATGAGCTAACTGAGTACCCAGACAAGAAAATAATTTAGTCCAAAAATTTCCAGTGAAAATGGGATCTCTGTCACTTACAATAATCTTTGGGTTTCCATGTAGCTTTTGAATTGTTTCCATAAATGCAGTAAAAAATGTACTGGCTTTAAATAGATGATATAATGCATAAATGTGTGAATACTTGGTAAGTCTATCAACTACCACCATGATGACACTATTTCCTTAGGAAATGGGTAAACCTATGATAAAATCCATTGAAACCTCCTCCCAACGTTGACCTGGAATGGATAAAGCTTGTAATAGACCTGACTTCTTAATTGTCTCGAATTTATTTTGTTGGCAAACCAAACATTCCGCCAAAAACTTTTGAATATTAGATTTAAGGCCATTCCAAAAAGAAATTCCTTCTTAAACCTATGGTAAGTTTTAAAAGTCTCGAGTGCCCTCCTAAGGGAGAAGTGTGCAATTCCAGAAGAATCTTTTGTTTGAGTTGGGAGTTCTTACAAAGGTATAAGTGATCTTTGTACTTTAACGAATCATTTTTCCAAATAAATGTATCATATGTACGAGGATCTTGTTGCAAATTTTAAATGAGTGCCCACACTTCTTCGTCATTCTTCCATTCATCCCTTGCTTTGTTTATCCAATCTGGTTGGATGATAGAGATGGTAAAGAGCAATGCTTTCGCATCTTGTTAGGTCCCTATAATACTAGTGATTACCCCATTACTATTGTAGTTGTATCCCTTATTGATATTGTTGTGCCCCTATTGTCCCCGTATTGTTATTACTGTGCCCCATAGAATCCCTCTATTGTTATTTTTGTGCCTTTATATTATTATTGGTAGGTCGGCTGGGTTATATTGTGACTCCTTATACTCCTATATATATAGAAAGGAGGTTTTGTCATTTGAATCATCAAAGAATCATTCATTTGTGTAATGTAAAGGAGGTTTCCCCCTCGAAGAGGTTGAATTCTAAGGCGTTGATCTATCTTTTCTATCTTTTTGTCAGCTGGTTTCATAACATTTGGTATTAGAGCTTTGGATTCTAGGGTTTCGCTGCTCCAAATAGGTCATCGTGGCATTTTTGCTATAACTTTTTTCTGCGTCATTTCAGAAGCTAAAAAAAAAAACCCATTTAAGACGAGATCGCACTGAAGCTCGGGTCAGAATTTTAGAGATTTTTGCGCTATATTTGTGGAGATATGATCTGAGGAAGTTGGTCTTTTTGCAGACTCCTGAATTACATTCCAAACAGGTGACCTGGGGAAAATCGTCATAACTTTCTCTCTGAGCATAGGATTGAAATTTACTAAGAAGGTACAGAAAGAGAATGGATTGTAGTTTCTTGTGTAGATTTTTCAGAGCCAAAGGTCGAAATAGGGACATGTGGCACGTCGTACAAGTTCGCTCTACTGAACTAGTCTATAATCAGGTCACTGTGTTTGGCATAACTCTTCCTTGGAGAATCCAATTGGGATCAGACTGGTGACATTGGAAAGAGGACATAGAGGGATACTACAGGTTGCAATTTTAGAACTGGATGATCCAAAATTACAAAGATACATCAGAGGCAATATCGAGCTCCTAAAAAGTGAAAAAAGGTGTGTAGAATTTTTTAAATTTTTTTTTCTTAAGCTTGGTTTGAAAAATCATTTTGAAGGAATTCAAAGGGCATAATAGAGAATTATTATTGGTAACTTATGCCCCAAGGAAAGAAAATGAAAACACCTAGTAAGAAACCTGAAAGCTCTAACATGACTCATGAAGAAGAGGAAGAAATGCTACATGATATATCAAAATTACAAGACCAAGTGCAACAAATTTCAATGTCACAAAAGCTAACAGAAGCTAAGATAGATGGCGTGGAATCTAAGATAAAGGGCGTGGAAGCTAAGATGAATGGCATGGAAGCTAATATTGATGATTTGAAGATAGATTTGAAGATAGATTTGACAAATTTTCTACAAGAAATACTTACTAATGGTGAAAGGGTAGTAAAGAAAACTCATGATGCGAACAAAAGAAATGTTAATCATGATTCATAGACTCTAATGTTGGATCTAAGACCCACCATATTCCAAAAATCAATATGAGGAAGTTTGATGGCAAGGATCCCAGAACATGGATATTACAGATGGAGCAATTTTTCGATCTCAATAATGTGCAAAACACACAAAAGGTACATATTGCAACTTTATATTTGGAACCAAATCAATTTGTATGGTATCAATGGCTTTGCTCTCATAAAAAAATTATCACTTGGGCAATTTTTATGGAAGAATTGACAGCACATTATGAGGATACAAAAAGGAACACTTTTTTTAGCCAATTGATAAGTCTCAAACAAAAGGGTTCAATAATGAAGCACATTGAGGAGTTCCAAAAATTGAACATAAGGGTAAAAAATATTCCAGAGGAGCATAGGATTGATGTGTTCATAGGGACTTTAAAGGATAATATCCAACATGATGTTCGCCTTTGGGAACCTGATTCATTAGAGAAGGCATCCATGTTAGCAAGAAAAATGGAAAGCAAAATTATGGCAACCAGGAAGCATACCACTCACAACTATAAAGATGGAAGTATTGTTACCCCTAGTCTTCCACAACCTATAAGGTTGACACCACAACAATTGGAAGAAAAAAGAGCAAAAGGGCTTTGTTACAGTTGTGATAGAAAATACACTAAAGGTCATAAGTGTGCTGAGAAGAAATTATTCTACATATATTGTGAAGAGGAAGAATAAAAGGAGCAAGAAAGGTCAAAAGAAGAGGATATACTCCAGGAACAAAGCCTAGATAAAGAAGAAATGAATCTGACCATATCTTGTAATACATTGGCTGGAATTACGACTCCTCAAACCATCAAGATAGAAGGACAAATCAAGAAGAAAAAGGTAATAGTGTTGATTGATTCAGGAAGTACCCACAATTTTATTCATTGTAAGGTAGCAAAAGGATTGAATTGCTTCCTATATCCAGCACCAGAGTGTCAAGTGATGGTTGCAAATGGAGGAACAATAAATTGTTCTGGATAGTGCCATAATATCAAGCTATCCATGGGAGAATATGTATTGACTAGCCCAATGCTTTCCATTCCAATGGGAGGCACTGATGTTGTACTAGGAGTCCAATGGCTATAATCCTTAGGTATAATAGCTTTTAATTTTCAATAACTTTTCATGAAATTTTATGTGGAAGGAAAGGAAGTTGAATTAAGGGGTATTGCAGGGAAACTGGGAAAGATAATTAGCTCTAACAGTATGAAAAAGCTTCTAAAAAATGAACAAAGAGGTGTAATTGCACAATTATGTTCACTAGATGTTTCCACATCGAAATCATCTATTTCTATAGATCTCTAAAAAGTCTTGGACAATCATTCCAAGGTATTTGAGACTCCCAAATGTCTCCCACCTATTCGTGATCATGATCATGCTATTCATCTGATTCCAGGAAGTGTTCCTCCAAACATCAGGCCGTACAGATATCCCTATGCCCAAAAGAGTGAAATTGAACGTAGGGTTGCAGAAATGCTAGAGGCTGGTATAATTCAACCTAGTCAAAGTTCTTTCTCTGCTCAAGTAGTATTGGTGCACAAGAAGGATGGATCATGGTGCATGTGTCCAGATTATAGGGAGCTCAACAAGCTCACTATTAAAGAGAAGTTTCACATTCCTAGCATTGATGAATTACTGGATGAAGTGCATGGATAAATTTACTTCACCAAGTTGGATCTTCGTTCAGGATATCATCAAATCAGAATGAAGACTGGAGACATTCTAAAAACAACATTTAGAACTCATGAGGGTCATTCTAAATTTTTGATCATGCATTTGGCCTTACCAATGCACCCTCTACATTTCAAGGTTTGATGAATTCCATTTTCAAATCCTTCCTTAGAAAATTTGTGTTAGTATTTTTTGATGATATACTAATCTACAACAAGTCTTAGAAGGATCATGTTGAACATGTTGACAGGGTGCTACAACTATTGGAGGAGAAACAATTATATGCAAAAAGATCCAAATGTTTCTTTGGAGTACAAGAGGTGGAATATCTGGGTCATATTGTATCTCATGAAGGAGTTAAGGTAGACCCTAGCAAAATTAAAGCCACTACGGAATGAAAAATCCCCACATCCATAAAGCATCTTCGAGGATTTCTTGGGTTGACAGGGTATTATCACAAGTTTGTTAAGAATTATGGGAGAATAGCAGCACCTCTAACAACATTATTGAAGAAAGATGCATTTTCATGGACTCCAGAAGCAGCAAAGGCCTTTGAACATCTTAAAGAGGCAATGTGCCAAGCACCGGTCTTAGCTACACCGGACTTCACAAAAACCTTTATTGTGGAATGTGATGCTTCAAGAAATGGAATTG
Organism: Pinus tabuliformis; assembly: GCA_031772625.1. Lineage (NCBI taxonomy): Eukaryota > Viridiplantae > Streptophyta > Pinopsida > Pinales > Pinaceae > Pinus > Pinus tabuliformis. Next base: position 39,020,854 of record CM062810.1, on the reverse strand, counting down.
GTGTTGTTTTAATGCAAGATGAAAGACCCATTGCTTTTGAAAGTCGTCCAATAAAGGGAATGTTTTTACACAAAGCTATTTATGAGAAGGAAATGTTGGAAATACTACATGCACTTAAGAAATGGCGACCCTACCTAATGGGAAGATACTTCAAGGTAAAAACAGATCATGATAGCCTTAAATACTTTTTAGAACAAATATTATCCTCTAAAGAACAACAAAAGTGGGTCACAAAGATGTTGGGTTATGACTTTGAAATCATCTACAAAAAGGGAAACAAAATGTGGTGGCAGATGCACTCTCAAGAAAGGATGAGGATGTGGAAGCATTATCGTGCGCCATTTCTATTATCCAACAAGATTAGATAAACGAAGAAAGGGAGGAATGGAAGAATGATGAAGAAGTGTGGGCACTTATTTGAAAGTTACAACAAGATTCCAGTACATCTAATACATTTAGCTGGAAAAATGATTTGTTATGGTACAAAGATCGCTTATACCTCTGTAAGAATTCCCAACTCAAGCAAAAGATTCTTATGGAATTGCACCCTTCTCCCTTAGGAGGGCACTCGGGATTTTTAAAAACTTACCACAGGGTTAAGAAGGAATTTTTTTGGGATGGCCTTAAATAGGATATTCAAAAGTTTGTGGTGGAATGTTTGGTTTGCCAACAAAATAAAGTTGAAACAATTAAGACCCCGGGTCTATTAAAACCTTATCCATTCCAAACCAACGTTGGGAGGAGGTTTCAATGGATTTTATCACAGGTTTACCCAAATCTGAAGGAAAGAGTGTCATCATGGTGGTAGTTGACAGACTTACCAGTATGCACACTTTTGTGCATTATCACATCCATTTAAAGCCAGTACAGTTTCTACTGGATTTATGGAAACAATTCAGAAGCTACATGGAAACCCAAAGATTATTGTAAGTGACAGGGATCCCATTTTCACTGGAAATTTTTGGATAGAATTATTTTCTTGTCTCGGTACTTAGTTAGCTCATAGCTCATCTTATCATCCTCAATCTCATGGGCAAACTGAGATAGTAAACAAATGTTTGGAAGGACATCTTCGTTGCTTTGTATCTGATAAACAAACACAATGGGTCAAATGGTTGCCTCTGGCTGAATGGTGGTATAACACTTTCTTCCATACAACAACAAAAATGACCCCATTTATGGCACTTTATGGATATTAGCCACCATCCATCACATCATATTTAAGAGAAAATTCTAAGGTTTAAGCAGTGGAACATCACATTGAGCATCAACAACAAATCCTCCAACTCTTAAAGGATAACCTCGTGTTGGCACATAATAGAATGAAACAACAAGCAGATCAACATCACAGCAAAAGAAGTTTTGATGTAGGTGATTGGGTATTCCTACGGCTACAACCATATAAAAAAATGTCCCTCAAGCAAGCTAAGAAGGATAACAAATTATCACCAAAGTATTATGGTCCGTACAACGTGTTGCAAAAGATTGGGACTATGGCATACAAATTGGAGCTTCCTGCAGCTTCTTGAGTGCACCCAGTTTTCCATGTTTCATGTTTAAAGAAGGTTATAGGTGACAAGCTCCCAATTCAAACAATGTTGCTAGCACTTGACGAGGAAGGAAAAATTATATTGGAACCGGAAGCAGTGGCAGAAACAAGAACTCGGCAGCTACGAAATTGATCAATTTCAGAGTATCTCATCAAGTGGAAGAACTTATCCACTGAAGATTCCACATGGGAGGATGAGAATTTTATGCAGAAGCATCTAGAACTACTCAAGTGTTGAGGACAACACTTTTTTGAAGGAGAAGGACATGTTAGGTCCCTATAATACTAGTGATTACCCCATTACTATTGTAGTTGTATCCCTTATTAATATTGTTGTGCCCCTATTGTCCCCATATTGTTATTACTGTGCCCCATATAATCCCTCTATTGTTATTTTTGTGCCTTTATATTATTATTGTTAGGTCGGTTGGGTTATATTGTGACTCCTTAAACTCCTATATATAGAAAGGAGGTTTTGTCATTTGAATCATCAAAGAATCATTCATTTGTTTAATGTAAAGGAGGTTGCCCCCTCGAAGAGGCTGAATTCTAAGGCAATGATCTATCTTTTCTATCTTTTTGTGAGTTGGTTTCATAACACATCCTCATCCTTTCTTGAGAGTGCATCTGCAACAACATTTTTCTTTCCTTTTTTGTAGATGATTTCAGAGTCATAACCCAACATCTTTGTGACCCATTTTTGTTGCTCTTCTGAAGATAATCTTTGTTCTAAAACGTATTTAAGACTTTCATGATCCATTTTTACCTTAAAGTGTCTTCCATTTAGGTAAGGTCGCAATTTCTTAAGTGCATGTAGTATTGCCAACATTTCCTTCTCATAAATAGCTTTGTGTAAATACTTTCCTTTGATTGGTCATCTTTCAAAAGTAATGGGTCTTCCTTCTTGCATTAAAATAGCACCAATTGCATTTCCTGATGCATCACATTCCAAAATAAAGGTTTTTTTGAATTCTGGCATAGCTAAGATCGGTGCTTGGCACATTGCCTCTTTAAGATGTTCAAAGGCCTTTGTTGGTTCTAGAGTTCAAGGAAATGCATCTTTCTTCAGTAATGTTGTTAGAGGTGCTGCTATGATCCAAAAATGGATCCTGAATAAACCTCTAAGTCTAAAAGACTTCATACAAGAGTTAAAAGGTGCCAAATGGCACAAATCCTTTGTAAATCAGAGGAAAATGAAAGTCCCAGGATGCTCTCAGAAATAGTCTCATTTCAGCGATCTCTTAATTCTGAATCCAATGCAACTTGAATGGGTGAAAACGGACTTCAGATGGAGAAGTTATCATTTAAGGAAGATGCCCTTTGTTCCTTAGAAAAAGAGGAAAAATCCTTTAAAAAGGCAAAAAAAACCCTTCAAAAGGGGAAATCGCATCAGAATAGGGAAAAAGAGCAGATTAAGTGAAAAAGGGAAGCCACCCTTGATCATCGATCCCCGACATATCGGGTCAAAGGAAGGCACATGTGATATAACATAGGGATCGGGCCGAGCGATATGCCGATCGCCGATATCGGCGGATCGCAATTGGCGTTTTTATTAGTCATGTCATATTGGAACCCCGGGCCCATGTAATACGTGATTGCAATATTGCAATATCGCATCAGGGTCATGCGACGGAGTAGGCCACATATATATGCACCGATGCGATGCGACGAACCCGAAATGGTTTTGTAAATGCCACTGCATAAATATTTCATATTTGGCCAAAGCCATTTTTATGGGAATTTTAGTGTTTTAACGTATTTTCAAAATACAAAAGAAAACCATGAAACATGGGTATGGTGACTTGCAATAGCGATTTCAAGTGGACCTGATAGGAATATAAGGCAGAATTTAGGATGTTTGAAGTCCGATAAACGATAAAGTGGTGGCTTTTCCTGTGTTTGAACACATCCCTCTGTGTAAACAGAGAATGGTTGTTTTAGGGATTTCATAGGCCCAATGCGCTCATCCATTGCAGATTAGGTGGCCACCTCCCTTGAATACATTATGCAATGATTATTTAATGCTAGAAGAGGGATTCGAGCAGACAGGTTGGGAGATAGAAATTCGAGAAGGAAAATGAACAAGCAGCGCCAATTTGGCTTAAAAAGCCATAGAACGACAGAGACAAGGGTTGCTGAAGGTTGTTGGAGGTTGTTTCTGAAAGCAAAGCCAAAGAAGGAAGCTAAGGCGAAAAAGAGAAGAAAGAGGCAGTGCAGAAGGAAAAAGAACACCCAAGGGAGTCACTTGGAAGGCAAGTGAAAAGCCAAGAGAGTTGTAAACTAATAGAGGGCCAAAGAAGCCAAAGCCAAAGAGCTAGAGCCAAAGAGCCAGAGCCAGAGCCGAAGAGTCAAAGCCAAGAGCTAGAACCAAGAGCTAAGAGCCAGAGTCAGATCCAAGAGCCAGAACCAAGAGCCAAGAGCCAGAGCTTCAAGAGCCAAGGAATGACATGGTGTCTGAACCCACTGTTTCTGTGTAAAACAGTAGGAGTTGAGCCAAGAGCTTGTAAAAGGGACTTATACCATAATCCCAGAGAGCCTAGTTGAGTTGACTAGAGCTCATGTAGACGTAGCCCAAGGGTTGTGGGTGAACTCCTAATTAATATTGTTGTTTTGTGCATGTTTTATTGCTACATTGTCTCTGTTGTTTTATTTACCATTATATGTATTCATATATCAGTGTGAGCACATTAACTTACAACACAACAATAGAATTTAAAGCATATAATCAATTAAAAGAAAATACCAGCATATACCTTCTATTCAAGCATATTATCAATTCCACATTGGTTATTCATAAGGACTTGGGAATATTTAAGCTTTGGGAGTGGGAGAGGTTCTTGTAGATTAGACAAGAAGCCTAAGTGCCCCATTTTCAGATCCGGTGGTATCAGAGCTTAAGTTTGGTTAACCCCACCTTCAAATAAGGTTATATCAGAATGCTTGATTGATAGAGAAAAGATTGCTTGTCTGAAAGGTGTTTAAACAGTCAGAGGCTAATTGTATGCTTGTTGCAGACTGACTATTTTCTGAGTTTGCAGAGGTAAAGGGAAAGTTGTTGATAGTGTTAACACCCAAGTTTGACTCCCAAGGGAATACGGCCGGGGTAACCACTAACCAAGCTTTGGATTATAGGTCCTAGCCTACCTATAATCAGAGAGGGCTCTCTCTTTAAGTTTTAGCTCTGTTTTGTGAAAGATTTTAGGCTAGTTGTAAGTTTCAGTTTTTGTTCAAGGTTTTGGTTGAATGATGTCTTTCAGTTCCTAGGGTGGAAATATTCAGATAGTATTAGTTCATTGGGCAATGGAGTCTGTGGCTATAGGTTGTTTGAAATATTGAGTGGGGATGTTGAAACTGCAGGGCCATTTAAATATTTCATGAAACAAACTTGAAATTGTTATGGTGAAGCCTGTTTAACCAGTGAAAAGAAATTAAGAATTTTCCACTAAGCTGGGGAGTGAGAAATAGATCTATTGCACAGGAGCAGATTTGAATTCCTGAAGAATAGACCGTGTGAAAGATATAGTTTGAAGATGCAACAATTAAGAATTACACCTTTATAACTATAACTGAAGAAAACATTTATAACAGCGTAGATTGAGTTCAGGGTATTCTATGAATAAATCCTAGAACTATTCTTTTTCTCTGCCATTAACTGTGAAACATAGCACATGATTGGGTTATGAAGAAGTAATAAAAAAACATAACGAAGAGTTTAAAGGAAACTTATTGAGCCATGAAATACGCAGGAATCCTATAGCATTCAACAAACACACTACAACGCCTCAGACAACACAGAACTTCAGAAATTCCATTAGCCTTTGTATTAATCCTCCGAAAATTTACAGCATAAGATCTCTAGAAGAGAAAATCAACAACCCCTGTAAGCTTGTGCGAGGGGGAATATATACAATCGGTTACACAAAATATCTGAACCGCTGAGTCACTTGAGAAATAAATATGTTTAACAACTTTACAGAATAGCAGATAAGGAAGTTATTGCTGCTCTTAATACAAAATGAATGCTTTTTAATTATGTCAGAAGACTTTTTGACCTTTGGAGGCCACTGAGTCGGTTGAGCGTTCTGCATAAATGTTGAATGATGTGTCTTTATGCTCTGTCATGCTGTAGCTTTCTCGGCCCTGTCATTTGCAGCTGTCAGTATTGATTTGGTGGCTGAATCTTTCTACTGAGTTGGCTCAGATTGGTCGTAAAATACATGCAAAGTAGAGTGATAGCTGTTTTGGCAAAAGTGACAAAAACACGGTTTTTGGCGAAAATATGGACTTTTTTGGAAAATTGGCGCTTTTTTAGATGACGTCAGCATGACGTCATTAGGTGGGGTCATGGTCGGGTGACGTCAGCATGACGTCATCGAGTGACGTGGTGGCCTGTGAGTGGTCCACGGGGAATGGTGAGGTGGCGGACAGGTCAGAGCATTGTCGGACGGGGGCGCTGATGCGGCAGCGATGTGGCATGACGTGGCAGTGACGAGGACGTGACGTGGGCGTGACTGGTCAGCGGAAACCGGAAGTGGTAAGTGGTAAGTTCTCGGACCGCTCTGGATACGGAAGCAGTATTGTTAGAGGGCGGCCCGAGAGAATATGGGGGTGACGCGTGGCAGAGGCCTGACGTCACCCTCTGACAGTTTCTCGGGCAATAACGGTAGTACATCGGGACCGACCCGATATGGATAAGGGCCGTCAGATGGGAGGGCCCAGATCCGACGGTCGACGGGTCATCAACTTGTCAGGGCGATACGGCAGCGGGCGGGAGAATAAAATAATGTTTTTTGCGAAATGCGCGCCCGACGGAAACTTTAGAAAAGTGGGTTTTCAAGCAGTGTTACGGGCAAAATGTATTATGCGCGGGTTTATTAACAAAGCCGGATTAAGGTTATTAATCCAAGCTAATCTTGGATTAATCCCAGGATTAATGTATGAGCGTTTTTTGGGTCGCGCTATAATGTTTTAGCGCTTAAACCATTTTAAATCAAACTTAGAGCTATAATGCTCGGGGAAGGGGATACATATGTATTTCAGGGTTTTTTGCATAATTTACATAGTAATAGGGGGAATAGGGGGTATAGGGAGTTAAGTAGTAGAAGTTAGGGGTTAATATGAGTGGAAGAGGTGGATGAGGGGTGGAAACACTAAGTTTCATATGGAATCAACTTAGTTTAGGGAGTAGATCAAAATGAAAAGAATTTTACACAAGAAATGTGGCTTTTAAAGAAACAAGAACCACCATAAGACCTTGACTTTCTTTCATGAACATAATTGGTAATGGGATGTTAGTAATGAATGTGAGGGGGGGAAACAGGAAGTTAGACATGCTCCTTTGTATTGCTGCGAGATGATGGAGAAGAGGAACTTCTCTATCCACTAATGTTTCCTTTATGTTAGACCAGCAAAATTCAATTTGAAAGGAATGACATTTCTGCAACCTTCTCTACCTACCCATTAGCTTGCCTAGCATTTTTTTGTTTCTTCATGGAGGGTGCACTTAGACTTGCAGACCCTCATGTGCCTTTTCTTTTCTTTTGGCTTTTTCTCTTGATTTTCTATCTAGAACTACCCTTATTTCTTCCAAGGTCCTAGATTAAGCAGTTGGGAACCTTAATTCTCTACCTAACTACTGGTCTGCCAAGATTTAATAGTTTGGACAGACTTCTTTCTCTATTCTACAACAAGAAATTGAAACATGGCATGATCCAGATTAAGCTGTTGGATCACCCATCCAAAATTGAGTCAACATCAAGCTATGTACACATATTACCTTCTCTTGAAAATATGGGATCTTTGCATCACCAAAGCAGAGCATATTTGGAACTTTCTTTGCCAATCATGAAATATGAAACCTATTGGTATAGGTATCTAACAGTGGCTCCACATGGGGATGGTTTTTCCATTTGAAAGACCAAGAACAGCAGGTCAGAATGCCTTGGCCCTTGACTTCCTTCACCAAAACTTGGAGTTTCCTCCTTGAAACCTCAAAATTGTGCTCGGTCATATTTGTGGAACTTGCTGAACTGAAAGCCCTTTCCTGATTCTGCAAAACTTTTCAAACTGAGCTATTCACATGCTGAAAGAAAACATTATATACAACAAATTATGTACAGGGGAATAGCCATGCTATGTTCATGGAAAGTAGTCAAAATAGTGCTTCAACATCCTGCCATTCACAGGACCTTCATCCAAGTCAGTTTCATCCAGATTTTTTAGGAAATAAGTGTTGTTTCCTTGCACTGCTTGGATGACAAATGGTCCTCTCCAAAGGGAATCAAATTTTCCATGTTTTCCTTTATCTTCCCTTCTTGAATCCCACTTAAGGACTTTGTCACCCATGTTGAAATCTTCAGCCTTAGTTCTTCTATCAAAAGCTTTCTTTAACTTTTCTTGTAAAACTTGAACTCTGTGATAAACTTGGTCTCTAGTTTGCTGCAAACATATAATTTGATTTACTCTTCTTTGTATATCATTTGGTTCAGCCTGGCTTTCTTGAAGTAGTTTCATAACGGGAACCCCCAGTGATGAAGGAAATTTGGCTTCTAATCCGTAGACTAACTCATATGGGTTGACCCCAATTGATCTCTTGGTTGTTAGTCTATCTGCCCATAAGGCATTGACCAGCTTCTTATGCCAATTCTTCTTATTTTCTTCCAACACCTTCTTTATGATGTTTACAAGGCTTTTATTTGATGATTCAGCAAGGCCATTTCCTTGGGGATAGTATGCAGTAGAATGGCCCAAGGTAATGTGGAATTTGTGGCAGAAGTTCACCATCTTCTTGGATCTAAAGGCAACAGCATTGTCTGTTATGATCTTATCAGGACAACCAAATCTAGACAATATGTTATTCTCCAAAAACTGAATGATTGTTGAATCATTTGCCTGTCTACATGGGATGGCCTCAATCCATTTGGTGAAGTAGTCAGTGGCTATGAGGATCCATCTATGTTGGCCTGAAGATGAGGGATGAATTTCCCCAATGAAATCCAAGCCCCATTGTTGAAAAGGTCTCTCTGTTGCAATAGGCCTCAAAGGAAGTGGCAGTAACTTTCTCTTTCCCTCAAACACTTGACATTTATGACATGAAGTGGTAAATTTTTTGACATCAGAGAACACAGTGGGCCAATAGTAACCAGCCCTCAGTATTTTTTCCACAGTGGACTTCCAATAGAGATGTCCACCACAGTCACCTGCGTGGAATTCTTTCATGACATTATTAGTCTCATTCTCAATTAAGCAGTTTAACAATATACCCTCATGGTTTTTCCAAAGCAAATTGCCATCCATGACATAAAATCTTGAAGCTTTCATTTTGAGGAACCTACATTTAGTTCTGGACAATCCTGGGGGAGCACACAGGTTTTGCAATATATAACAAATGTCAGAATACCACAGAGATTGTTCAAAGGCTACATTGATCTTTGGAGTCGCCAGCTCCGGTTCACTGTCCAGTTGGTTGATGTCCAAGGCTTGGAAATTTGTTTCAGACATTAATTTGGCCAAACCTTGCCCTTTTATCAATTTTGTAGGTTTTATTTCAATGTCAAATTCTAAAATGTTGGCAATCCATTTTCCTCTTCTGCCCTCTAAGTTCTCTTGAGTAAGTATGTCTTTCACAATGGGACTTGGCACATAAGCTATAACATGGGAGTATAGGATATAAATCCTAAAGTCTTTGATGGCTTTGACCAAAGCATATGCTTGCTTTTCCATGATCTGATATTTCAGGGGTGCATCTCTGAGAGCTCTACTAAAGAAAGCAATAGGTCTCTCATTTCCTTGGTCATCTTTCTGTAATAGGACAGCAGCAATAGTATGCTGGGAGGCAAAAGAGAAAATGATAAACTCTTTGTCAAATTGTGGATTTGTTAAGACTGGAGTTTGGGTACGGGCCAATTTTATTCCTTCAAAAGCTTGATTTGCTTCTACTGTCCATTTACTTTTGAATCCTTTTTAAGCATGTTATTGAGTAATCTGCTCAATTCTGCCAAATTTGGGATAAACCTCCTTAGGAAGTTGATCTTCCCCAAGAATGCTTGTAATTCTTTGATGTTTCTTGGGTGGGGCATTTGCAAGATGGCCTGTATTTTGTCTGGGTCAATCCTAATGCCATCCTTTGAAATAATATGACCCAATAACTTGCCTTCTTCCAAACCAAACAGGGACTTCTTGGGATTTAAAGAAATTCCATATTTCCTACAAGTTACGAATATTTGCCTTAGATGTTTTAAATGTTCTTGGTTAGATTTTGAGAAAGGTGTGAGGTCATCTAAATAAATGACAAGGAAGTCATGAATCTCTTTGGCAAAAGCAATATCCATTGCTCTTTGAAAGGTAGCTCCTGCATTTTTTAACCCAAAAGGCATTTTTACATATTTGAAGGTTCCCCATGGGGTTGTGAATGCTGTTTTGTCCTGATCATTAGGGTGAACTAAGATCTGGTTGAAACCTGAGAATCCATCAAGTAGAGAAATTCTTGAGGCCCCCACTACTCTTTGCAAGATGTGATCCATCTTGGGTAAGGGGTAATTATCCTTTAGGGACACTTGATTTAAGTTCCTTAGATCAACACAAAGCCTTATTTCACCAGTTTTCTTTCTTGTAGGGACCAAATTTGAAATCCAGTCTGAGAATCTGATTGGTGCTATGATGCCAACTTTAAACATCTTTTGTACCTCTTTTTCAATTGAAGGGAGAAGCATAGGATTGATTCTCCTCAATTTCTGTTTAAAGGGTTTTTGATTGGGTTTGAGAGGGATTGTGTGTTGGATCACAGAGGTGTCATAGGATTTTAAATCCTCATAACTCCATGCAAAGACATCTTGAAACTCTTTGAAGAGGTCAATGTATTTAGGCTTCTGATCAGGAGGTAAGGATGCAGACAATTTTATTATCTTGGGCTTCTCAATAGTTCCAATGTTGCACTCTTCAATGGCAGCATTGAGAGGCTGCAATTTTGGTTTTCTAGGGACATCATTTGAGTCAAAAATGTCCTCTAATGGAGCTAGGCCTGTTGGAAGAAAATTATCTTTCAATTGTATAACTTCCTCTTCAGCATCAACTAATTCCTCAGAATGTAATTGTTCAAGTTCTTGTATTTTCTCCAGGTCAAAGTTTGTTGGACAAAGCATTTGATTTTCTATCTCGAGTGAGATATTTGTTTGTTGTTGTTCACCTAGTATTTGTGAATCACCTGCAGCCTCAGTATCAATGTTTAGTCCTGAAAATTCTTGCTGCAGAGTCAAGAAATTGTTTATTTGTGTATCATCCTCAAACACTTGCCAATCCTTGACATTGTTTGGGACAGAAGGTCTATGTTTTATCTCAGCTGTAAAGCAATGCTGGGGTTCAAAAGGTAATTTACAAGTGCTTGCAAATGTAGCCAAACTATGAGCATGAAGATTATTGGTTCTAGGAATTTTGGTAATTTGACATTCAGTGAAGGAATTTAGTATTTCAGCAGCAGCAGACCTATAAGATCTCAGTCTTTTGTCATTAGTGACAAAATTTCCCTTTACTTGTTGGATAATTAGGTCTGAGTCTCCTAGGATTGAAACTTTTATGGCTTGTAAGGATTTTACTAGCTTGAGGCCTAGTAAGAGAGCTTCATATTCTGCCATATTGTTGGTGCACCTAAAGTTTAACCTGTAGGCTCGGCCCTCTGCATGACTGTTTTGTTTGTTATGTATCCAAACCCCCGCTCCTGCCCCTAATTTGTTGACTAATCCATCAAAGTCAAGGAACCATAAGATCTCCTGTTTTAAGGGATTTTCAACATTCTTCCTATAATTTGGGATTATGAGTTGGAGTTCTTGTTTTCCATCTGGTTTATCTTTTAGGAGTGACTCATGAATTGGTTTCTCAATTTGGATCTCTAGGGGACTCGGTTGCTTACTCTCATGCATGTTTTGTTCAAGTGTGACTGATTTATTATCACTCTCAGGGCTTGTATCATCATTGAACAGAATAAAGGAATCCATATCTGAATGGACTGCATAAATAGGGAAATTCTGAGGCTTATCTTCACTGCTCACCATGTATTTCATAAGTGACTCTCTATATAGCCTCTTGGGTTGACCAAAGACTGAGATGGTGGCATATGACATGTCTAATTGTAGGGAACCTTGGAGTTTAGCCCCCCATGATCTTGATAACAACATCCCATATTTGGGTGGGATATCAGCAACTACAACATCCATTAAGATTGTTTTATTTGGATACTAGACCAGGGATACACATAGATCTTTTATCAATCCTAAACACTTAACTTGGCTGGAGTCAAATGAAAATAGGTCCTTATAGGGTCTTGTAATGTCTAAGTTGAGTCTCTCCATCACTGATTTAGGCATAAGGTTATGAGATTCACCTGAATCAAACATTGCATTGTGTAATATTTTATCATGAACATGCAAGCTGACATAAAAAGGTAAGATCCCTGTAACTGCTGTCTTTCCATCAACCTCTGGACCGAAAAGTAGTTCTAGGGTATCATCCAACACATTGACATCATCTTTATTAGGGGTAAGTTGAAGGGAATTTTTGATTTGTTGTTTGTAAATGTCATGCTTGGCTAGCTCTGAAAGAGGAATGGCTATCTTCAATTTTCCTATTTCAGCTTCTAAGTCAAAGGGTTTTTCAGCTTGGACCTTGGTGTTGTGGTTGACAACCCTTTCTTTGTTGTTCAAGTTTTCTTCTTGGTTTTCACTCTGATCTTGAGGCTTGTCCTTTTTACTCATCTTCTGCGAAGTAATGCTTAGATTAGGTTGTAAGGGTGATGTAGCCATTGCTTGTTGTTTTGGGGAAGATGTTTCAGTTATTTCTTCAACTGTTACTTCCTTTGAAATGGAATCAGTTTTGTCAATTGGCTCTGTGACAATGGTTTTCTTGGGCAGAGGAGTAGCCTTTGTTTTCTCAGGCTGTGTCACATTTATAGTTCTGCTCCTTAGCTTGTATTGTTTATGAACTTCATAAACAGCTGTGTCATAGCCTTGTTTAAAGTCAAATGACTCCCCTGACTTGGTTTGAAACTGTTTAATATCATCATCCTTATGATCTTCTTGACTTAGGAAAACTTGTTGATCATCATTCAGGCCCATTAGGTTAATGTGGGTGTCATCTATTTGTTCATTAGAAGTGGGTGCTTCTGTATAGGTTTCTTGGAATGGAGGTCTAATTTCTGGTTCAGAATTGGCTTTACCAACATTAGGATTTTGGTTTCTTCTAAAATTAGGATTCCTAACAGGGTTATTCTGTGGTGCTTCCCATGATGACTTCCTCTCAAATGATTCTACTCTGTCACCTAATCTCTGCATACCAGTGATTATTGCATCCAGTTTTTGATCCCAGCCTGAAGGCTCTTCTTTGAAGGTGGTCTTTCTCTCAGTTCTTGTCCTATTTCTCTTAGCTATCAAATTGGCTTCCACACTTACCGCTATATCTTGCATTTCAGCTAAAGTTCTGGGAGCCCTTTCCCTTAATTGATATGCCATATCTGAGTCAAACCCATCAGGGAAGGTATATAAAGCTAGATCTGGTGGGGGTCTAAGATTTTGGGGAATAGCATTGTAGACATTGTTAAACCGGGCACAGTAGTCCAGGACAGTTTCTTGGGGACCTCTTTTGATAATGTTGTATTCAGATAATATATGGAGTGGGTCCTTCTTCTTCTCCCATCTGTTGATAAATGTTTGATAGAGGGCTTCAGGGTCAGCTATAGAATTTGGTGCAAGTGACCTAAACCATGTTCTCACATCCCCCGTTAAGCTTTGCACAAAAATTTTCATCCTAACCCCATCATCATCTATTTCGTAGTTTTCAAAGTAGTCCTGCATTTTCTTAGTATGTTGAAGGGCTGGATATGAGCCAGTACCATCAAAGTATGAGATCTTGCTTTGGTATTCTTGAGGCAGAGGAGCTGGATTGGCTGGTAACTGCAGTGGTGCATATCTATTAGCCATGTTTGGTGGGACAACAGGGATAACAGGGATGAATGGGACTAGTGGAGGGAATGGGATGGAAAGGGTGTGTGTATTTGATGGAGTGGTTGAAAGGATACCTTGTGAAGTGGATGAAGAACTAGGAGATTGTGGGCCAGTAGTATGAGGATGTAGAGAAGCTTTAGCAGGGGTTGGAATGTCAGTTTGGAGACCTGCTTCCGAACTTGAATCTGATAAAGTGCCTTCTGATTTGTGTCTCTTGAGGTTTCTTGCAATCAAGTTTGGATTCTGAAACTCAGGTGCTGGCTCAGGATCTAGGTTTGATCTTGTGTAACGAGTTTTCTTCTTAGGAGCCAGCTTCTATAACTTTCTTTTTGAGAATTTCTAAGGAGGTAGTGATCTTTTGACAAGGACTGGTCAGCTATAGCACAACTATATGAGAATTAATACTGAATAAAGATTGACTGAGGCAGATTTTATATACTCCTGCAAATGCAAAGCAGAGGCAGTTTCTAAGGCTATCTGGCTGTCACTCAAGCTTTATCTACAGCATTAAGAATCAGATAGGAGGTTGAAAATTTCATCCAGCTCCCCAGTGGAGTCGCCATTTATGTTAACACCCAGGTTGTTCCCTTTGACTCCCAAGGGAATACGGCCGGGGTAACCACTAACCAAGCTTTGGATTATAGGTCCTAGCCTACCTATAATCAGAGAGGGCTCTCTCTTTAAGTTTTAGCTCTGTTTTGTGAAAGATTTTAGGCTAGTTGTAAGTTTCAGTTTTTGTTCAAGGTTTTGGTTGAATGATGTCTTTCAGTTCCTAGGGTGGAAATCTTCAGATAGTATTAGTTCATTGGGCAATGGAGTCTGTGGCTACAGGTTGTTTGAAATATTGAGTGGGGATGTTGAAACTGCAGGGCCATTTAAATATTTCATGAAACAAACTTGAAATTGTGATGGTGAAACATGTTTAACCAGTGAAAAGCAATTAAGAATTTTCCACTAAGCTGGGGAGTGAGAAATAGATCTATTGCACAGGAGCAGATTTGAATTCCTGAAGAATAGACCATGTGAAAGATATAGTTTGAAGATGCAGCAATTAAGAATTACACCTTTATAACTATAACTGAAGAAAACATTTATAACAGCGTAGATTGAGTTCAGGGTATTCTATGAATAAATCCTAGAACTATTCTTTTTCTCTGCCATTAACTGTGAAACATAGCACATGATTGGGTTATGAAGAAGTAATAAAAACACATAACGAAGAGTTTAAAGGAAACTTATTGAGCCATGAAATACGCAGGAATCCTGTAGCATTCAGCAAACACACTACAACGCCTCAGACAACACAGAACTTCAGAAATTCCATTAGCCTTTGTATTAATCCTCTGAAAATTTACAACATAAGATCTCTAGAAGAGAAAATCAACAACCCCTGTAAGCTTGTGCGAGGGGGAATATATACAATCGGTTACAAAAAATATCTGAACCACTGAGTCACTTGAGAAATAAATATGTTTACCAACTTTACAGAATAGAAGATAAGGAAGTTATTGCTGCTCTTAATACAAAATGAATGCTTTTTAATTCTGTCAGAAGACTTTTTGACCTTTGGAGGCTACTAAGTCGGTTGAGCGTTCTGCATAAATGTTGAATGATGTGTCTTTATGCTCTGTCATGCTGTAGCTTTCTCGGCCCTGTCATTTGCAACTGTCAGTATTGCTTTGGTGGCCAAATCTTTCTCCTGAGTTGGCTCAGATTGGTCGTAAAATACATGCAAAGCAGAGTGATAGCTGTTTTGGCAAAAGTGACAAAAACACGGTTTTTGGCGAAAATATGGACTTTTTTGGAAAATTGGCGCTTTTTTTAGATGACGTCAGCATGACGTCATCAGGTGGGGTCAGGGTCGGGTGACGTCAGCATGACATCATCGAGTGATGTGGTGGCCTTTGAGTGGTCCACGGGGAATGGTGAGGTGGCAGACAGGTCAAAGCATTGTCGGACGGGGGCGCTGATGCGGCGGCGATGTGGCATGACGTGGCGGTGACGAGGACGTGACGTGGGCGTGACTGGTCAGCGGAAACCGGAAGTGGTAAGTGGTAAGTTCTCGGACCGCTCTGGATACGGAAGCAGTATTGTCAGAGGGCGGCCCAAGAGAATATGGGGGTGACGCGTGGCAGAGGCCTGACGTCACCCTCTGACAGTTTCTCGGGCGAGAACGGTAGTACATCGGGACCGACCCGATATGGATAAGGGCCGTCGGATGGGAGGGCCCAGATCCGACGGTCGACGGGTCATCAACTTGTCAAGGCGATACGACAGCGGGCGGGAGAATAAAATAATGTTTTTTGCGAAATGCGCGCCCGGCGGAAACTTTAGAAAAGTGGGTTTTCAAGCAGTGTTATGGGAAAAATGTATTATGCGCGGGTTTATTAACAAAGCCGGATTAAGGTTATTAATCCAAGCTGATCTTGGATTAATCCCAGGATTAATGTATGAGCATTTTTTGGGTCGCGCTATAATGTTTTAGCGCTTAAACCATTTTAAATCAAACTTAGAGCTATAATGCTCGGGGAAGGGGATACATATGTATTTCAGGGTTTTTTGCATAATTTACATAGTAATAGGGGGAATAGGGGGTATGGGAGTTAAGTAGTAGAAGTTAGGGGTTAATATGAGTGGAAGAGGTGGATGAGGAGTGGAAACACTAAGTTTCATATGGAATCAACTTAGTTTAGGGAGTAGATCAAAATGAAAAGAATTTTACACAAGAAATGTGGCTTTTAAAGAAACAAGAACCACCATAAGACCTTGACTTTCTTTCATGAACATAACTAGTAATGGGATGTTAGTAATGAATGTGAGGGGGGGAAAACAGGAAGTTAGACATGCTCCTTTGTATTGCTGTGAGATGATGGAGAAGAGGAACTTCTCTATCCACTAATGTTTCCTTTATGTTAGACCAGCAAAATTCAATTTGGAAGGAATGACATTTCTGCAACCTTCTCTACCTACCCATTAGCTTGCCTAGCATTTTTTTGTTTCTTCATGGAGGGTGCACTTAGACTTGCAGACACTCATGTGCCTTTTCTTTTCTTTTGGCTTTTTCTCTTGATTTTCTATCTAGAACTACCCTTATTTCTTCCAAGGTCCCAGATTAAGCAGTTGGGAACCTTAATTCTCTACCTAACTACTGGTCTGCCAAGATTTAACAGTTTGGACAGACTTCTTTCTCTATTCTACAACAAGAAATTGAAACATGGCATGATCCAGATTAAGCTGTTGGATCACCCATCCAAAATTGAGTCAACATCAAGCTATGTACACATATTACCTTCTCTTGAAAATATGGGATCTTTGCATCACCAAAGTAGGGCATATTTGGAGCTTTCTTTGCCAATCATGAAATATGAAACCTATTGGTATAGGTATCTAACAGATAGCTGAGTCCAGGAAGGACAAGAAGGAAAGAGAGTTGAAGGCACTCTTCTTATCCCAAAGGACCTCAAGGAAATCCTTAAAGCACAAGAGGTTTTTGCAAAAGGTTGCTAAATAAGCTCTTTATTTATCTCGTTGAAGTTTTTTTTGTTCATTGACATAATGACAACTTCTACAAGTGGGTCCTCAAATTCTACATTCTTCACAAGATTATTTGATGAAGACATGAAGCAAGAATTGTCCACCATGATGGATATGGTGAGAGAAATGTATGAGGATGGAAGGAAGAGCAGCATGCTTAGAGAGCAGTTGAATTCGTGGAGGAAGAGAAGCAGTTGCTTTCTGACAAATTGCAGGAAATGGAGAGGCAACTTCATATTGCAAATATGAACCTGAAAAGGATGCATTAGTTGGAGACACATCTCTTTTTTGTCCAAGAAGCCTTGGTCAAGTATCAGCTTGAAGAAGAGGTAAACCATTCCAGTTTGTCTTCAAATTCCTCTAAGGATGCTTATATTGGTTCTTTTGAAAAACATACTAGAGGCATAGGTTCCAAGCTAATGTTCAAGATGGGCTATGAAGGAAAGGGCTTGGGTAGACATGCACAAGGGATTTTTGAGCCAATAATCATTGAGGAGAGGCCTAAGTATTTGGGTCTTGGCTATGGACGAGCTTATGGAGAAAGTTCTAAGGCTGCCATGAAGGCCATTGAAACAGCTCCAAGAAGGAGTTGCACTATAGACTGTGAAGGTTGTATTCAGGAGGAATGCAATAGCTTGAAACATCATTTGTAGGATGCAGGTGTTTAGAAGCATACACTTGAACCAGAGAGTTGGGGAGACTCCAATAGCCTTGAATAGATTGATGGTGTTCCAAAGGGAGCCACTTCTTCATTTGCTTCACCTCCTCATGAAGGCAATGAAGGTGAAAGAGAAAGGTATAAATCTGGTTCTAAACATTTTCCTTTTTATTCTGAAAAGCATGATAAATTTCCACATAGAGATGGAAAAAGAATTGCTTGTTCCTTTTGTGGTTTGGATAACCATAATGTTTCTAGATGTTGGAAGAGAATGGCCACACACAGGAAGCTTTTGAAGGAAAAGAAACAAGAAACCAATGGTCCATTGGACAAGACAAATCATGTTGTCAAGAGGATGCACATGCAGTGCACTTATTGCCATAAGCAAGGACATCTTGCTGCAAAATGTTGGACTTTGAATCCAGCAATGCTTCCACAAAAGCTAAAGAAAGTGGAAAGAGAAGATGGCAGAAATGGAAGTGAAGATTCCATGAATGATGTGTCTCAGAATGACTCACATGATGATGCTAACGTGTAGACAAAGGTAGTACCTTTGAAAGGGATTGGTAAGGAACGGTTAGAGTTATTATCCAATTAAGATTGCATGTCTATTGATGCATCTACATTATATTTCAATTCAACTTCAAAAGTACAATGTGCTTAAGTGAAAGTTGAAGTATGAAATGCATGCATGAGCAAGAGATGCATGAACACAGGCATGTTGGTGATTTCCTTGTTTTTGAACATATATGTGTAATTAACTTGCAGGGTTGATTGCTTTGACATGCATGTGATGCCATGTTGACTTGAGAAGTTAACTTGGTCTCCCAATGTAGATAATGATGAAGTGTTTCATCTTTTGAAAAGGAGTCCTAATGGTCTTTTTCTACATGCTTGAATTAAAGGGTCATTTGTTTAAAGGCATGTTTTGTGGGCTTGTTATCTAGTCCATCATTTGTATGCAGATATAAGACATGGAGGTGTTCACAAGATGTGAAAATCTGTTTCTTTTGTTGAAGAAGGAGCTTAGGCCATCTAGTTGTTGTCTGTGTTTCTGTTGTTGTTAATAGTTGTTGTTCACAACTTGTCAAACAGGTACAAATGAAAGTTTTGTGGAGCAGATGTACTTCATATTTGTTTGAGCCACCTTGGGTAAATGATCAAGGTAGAGGATTTCAAACTACCTTCTATGACCATTTCAGCAGAAGTTCTGCAGGAAGGCAAGGAGGAAGATAGTTCTTCTCAGGAGGACTAGCCCATCCAGGAAGGGAAGTGATCAAAAACCTTGGTTCAAAGGCACTATGCAAAGGCAAGTGTAGGGAGGCTAAAAGAAGAGGGTGAGTCACTCTCATTTACTGCTCAAATCAGTATATCAGTCTTTTGGAGACCAAAAGTTCTCTTAGTGGGAAGGCGTGATCCAAAAATGGATCCTGAATAAACCTCTAAGTCTAAAAGACTTCATACAAGAGGTAAAAGGTGCCAAATGGCACAAATCCTTTGTAAATCAGAGGAAAATGAAAGTTGTAGGCTTCTCTCAAAAATAGTCTCATTTCAAAGATCTCTTCATTATTTATCCGATGCAACTTGAATGGGCGAAAACGGACTTCAGATGGAGAAGTTATCGCTTAAGGAAGATGCCCCTTGTTCATTAGAAAAAGAGGAAAAATCCTTTAAAAAGGCAAAAAAACCCTTCAAAAGGGGATATCACATTGGACCAAGGCAAAAGAGCGAATTAAGTGAAAAAGGGAAGCCACCCCCGATCGCCTATCCCCGAAATATCGAATCGGAGGAAGGCACATGTGATAGAACATAGGGATCGGGTCGAGTGATATGTCGATCGCCGATATCGGTGGATCACAATCGGCGTTGGTATTAGTCATGCCATATTGGAACCCTGGGCCCATGCGATATGTAATTGAGATATCACAATATTGCGTCGAGGTCATGCGACGAAGCGAGCCACATATGTATGCGCCGATGTGATGCGACGGACCCGAAAGGGTTTTGTAAACACCACTGCATAAATATTTCAGATCCAGCCAAAGCCATTTTTATAGGAATTTTAGTGTTTTAACTTATTTTCAAAATACAAAAGAAAACCATGAAAAATGGGCATGGCGACTTGCGATAGCGATTTCAAGTGGACCCGATAGGAATATAAGGTAGAATTCAGGATATTTGAAGTCCGATAAATGACAAAGTGACGGTTTTTCCTGTGTTTGAACGCATCTCTCTGTGTAAACAGAGAATGGCCGTTTCAGGGATTTCAAAGGCCCGATGCCCTCATTCGTTGTAGATTAGGTGGCCACCTCCCCTGAATGCATTATGCAATGATTATTTAACGCTAGAAGAGGGATTCGAGCAGAAAAAGGCCGGGAGACAGAAAGCTAAGAGGGAAAATGAACAGGCAACGACAATTTGGCTTAAAAAGCCACAGAATGACAAAGACAAGGGCTACTGAGGGTTGCTGAAGGTTGTTGGGGGTTGTTGTTGAAAGCAAAGCCAAAGCAGGAAGCTAAGGCGAAAAAGAGCAGAAAGAGGCAGCACAGAAGGAAAAAGAACAACCAAGGGAGTCACTTGGAAGGCAAGTGAAAAGCCAAGAGAGTTGTGAACTAATAGAGGGCCAAAGAAGCCAGAGCCGAAGAGCCAGAGCTAAAGAGCCAGAGCCAGAGCTGAAGAGCCAGAGCCAGAGCTGAAGAGTCAGAGCCAAGAGCCAGAAACAAGATCCAAGAGCCAGAGTTAGAGCCAAGAGCCAGAACCAAGAGCCAAGAGCCAGAGCCAAGAGCCAGAGCTTCAAGAGCCAGGGGATGACATGGTGTCTGAACCCACTGTTTCTGTGTAAAACAGTAGGAGTTGAGCCAAGAGCTTGTAAAAAGGACTTATACCATAATCCTAGAGAGCCTAGTTGAGTTGACTAGAGCTCACGGAGATGTAGCCCAAGAGTTGTGGGTGAACTCCTAATTAATATTGATGTTTTGTGCATGTTTTATTGTTGCATTGTTTCTGATGCTTTATTTACTATTATATGTATTCATATATCAGTGTGAGCACATTAACTTACAGCACAACAACATAATTTAAAGCATATAATCAGTTAAAAGCAAATACCAGCATACACCTTCTGTTCAAGCATATTATCAATTCCACATTGGTTAATCATAAGGAATTGGGAATATTTAAGCTTTGGGAGTGGGAGAGGTTCTTGTAGATTAGACAAGAAGCCTAAGTGCCCCATTTTCAAATCATGCTATTTTCCCATAATTATTAACAAAATTGTGATAATACCCTGTAAACCTATTGACAGTGCTGGACCCACTAACATGTCAAGGGGATCTCCCCAGTAAGAAGTCCCAATTAGACCTCATACCATTTTGTGTAGGAGTCCCAGCAGTGGATTGTAAGGTAATTCCTTGACTGCATTGTCACACAAAGGAAAGTAAGATAACACTGTCAATAGAAAGGGTGTGACTAACGCAAAGAGTCAAGGAATGTTTACGAGAGGTTCCAAGACTTTGAAGGGAGAGGAAGGTGAAAGTGAGTAGAATACAACACACAAACGACATGCATAGCTTCTGGCGAAGCAGTCCACTCGGATGTGGAAGTCACAACATATGAGGTAAGATAACATGAACAACACTCATGGACCAATCCGAGATGAGTGTGACAATTGATATAGCAAGGTTCATGAGAGAGGTCTATCTGATGTCCAGAGAGCAGTCGACACGGATGGTGATAGCATCAACATCATATGAAACACATTAACAACAAGATTCATATAATTGCACATGAATCAGTTCATATACAAGTACGTAAGTTAAACAACATATATCATTAAGGCAACTAGAACAGTCCAACTAGAATAACAACATATGCATGAAAATGTGTTGGCTCTTATTATTAAAGAAGTGTAAGTCACAATCATACAATACACCATGTAAACCTACTAGCCCCAATAGTGGAACGTTACAGCCACATTTTCCTACTCCTCCAAAGAGATGTATTAGCTTCGTGTAGTAGAGAAGCCAAGGCGCGTTACAATACTGTCCAAGCCTTCTTCAAAATACTCTTAGTAGAAGTTTGGCTGACCAAAAGCCTCTACAATGAGCTATGAGGGAGTATTTATAAAAAAGGGTGGGGTGACCATTGACATTCCCCTTTGTGATAGTTCAACTACCCTCATGACTCTTCACCTACTCTATGACTGTTACATCCAACCATTGACACTTGACTTACACTTGACATGACTCACTATTACAATGCACATGTACTCATGTGAGACAACATGGCTTGAGCAAGCCTTGCAAGACATCATTGACACTCGGTCTGCTGAGATGAGACCAACTCTTTGACATGCTTGTGATTGTGAAGGTGGTGAGCTGACACCAACCTTGGTTGTCCTCGATGGTGTGCATGAACCTCATGGTGACATCATTCTGAAGCGAACTCTCGCCTCTGTTACAACTGGTGCATTGATTCGGCCCCTCCACCCAACTCATCTGCTAACATGTGCATGGTCTTCTTGGGTTCAGCTAAACTGGAAACACACTGATGCATAGTTTTTGTGTTGATCTTCAAGTGTGTGTTGGTGGTCATGCGCATCAACTTTCCGAAGTACATGTTCAGCTCCAGTTGGACTTGCTTCTTGTCTTTGCCTTGGTGAGTGTGTTGAATGGGTTGGATTGCATGCATGCACACAATGACATGCACGTTGCTGAATCCCTTGCATGCGATCACCAACACTGCTCACCATGTCTGCTCCGTGTTAGCTGCTGGGATGGATCTTTAACTTGTACGGGTGTAGTTTCATCCATGATTGCATGATGCGCCCATTGTTGTTCTTGTTCCTACCGCAACTCATTCGTCTGTCTGTGCAGCTTCATGTTCTTCTTGAGTTGCTACTTCATCACATGCAACTCCTTCTTTGTTCCATCTTCTACCTTCGCGTGATCTACATGTCACATCGTCACTTCATAGCCAGAGTCTCCAAAGTTGCTTTCATCATTAATGGACTTTCTTGATCTTACATCCTTGTTCAACCTCCGTGTTGTCAACAACCCTCCTCTTGCATTCGTTGCATTTGGTATGCTGTCTTCAGTTGTTGTTCATGATGTTGCTTGTTGTGATGCTTTTGTTGTCATATCTTGATGTCCTTGTCTACAAACAACTTGATGTCTTCGTGGGTAGGCAACTCTATGGACACTTGATCGACTGCATCCCCAAGTGTGCTCTAAATGGTGTCTTCATCTTTACTCTCTTGGAAACCATTGTACATGTACTATTGAGAGGCAACACTCATGGCAAGCAATATGTTAGTTGAAAACCAAAATGAACATGAGAACTGACTTGTATCATTCCTGGGTGAATGATCATGAAGGTTGCGCAATTTCTGCCAGGAGGTCAGGAGACCGACTGCCAAGACTCCACAAGGAACCGTCTGAGCTGCTAGGAGACTGACTGATTGTTAGAACTGCACAATGCACAGTCCAATCTGGATGTTGACTATTGGGATTGCACAATGCACAATTCCAACTCGAAAGGACTGCTGGCCTAGGGACAGATTTGCACAATTTATTGGGCCAAGCAGCCACTATCCTCCAGAAATGCGCAAAACAGTCCTGGAGGGCGGTGCTGGGTAGGAATGCGCAAATTTGGAGAGGAAGGTGAATCTTCCTTTCCTAGATTGTGCAATGCAGCCTTAGTGAAGGCAGAGCCTAGGCCAAGCTTGGCTCGACTCGCCGACAGGCAACTGAAAGAAAGTAAGTCAGTGAATGCATGGCAACACTAAGTGATAGCATAAGTGATTAATAGTGCATGCAAAACATGAACGAAAGATTCAAAAAATAGATCAACATGCATGTGGGTGAGGCAATTCACCGGTTGGGTGAACGTCCGTGCAAAATAGCTTCATGCATGCAACAACAGTGAGATAGCAATGAAAACTGAAACAGAGCTAGGACAAGATAGTATACATGTAAATGAAAACAAGTGCTCAAAGAAATCAAGAAAATAGTACTCCCACAAGCGAAAACACAAAAAGTGATAGAAATGTAGCACAAGGCATGGGAAGCGAGCTTACCCCAAAACAGCTGAGATGAATGTGCCAACTACTCCTAGATGTGATGTGGGATGTTAGAGATGCAAGGTTGATGCGAGGAATGAGCTCTACAACATCTGGTTGATGAGTTTTGATAACATCGAGGTTGTGATGTGCATGCCACAAATCTAGGGGAAGCGACACTTGGCCGGAGGTTTCTGAATTTATCCTTGCATGTAACCTCCAACTACTGAACATAGATCCCTGAAACAAGGGATGCCTTTGCATGCTGCCTTGGGAGAAGCAACCCATGCATGCAAGTCTATTTTTCTCAGTCTCGGAGGGAACCGGTCAACTCAATTGCACATGCAAGAGACTCCTTGACTGCTGGAGAAAAATGCAATTTTTTTGCTCGAAGCTGGGTTGGATGCCAAGGAAATTTGCACAATTTATGGCCAGAGCAGCTAACTTCTGCCCAGATTTGCGCAAATTGTCTGAACAGCCTGCTGCTGGGAAAATTTGCGCAAATCCTATTGGGAAGGTTGGATGGAAAGATTACGCAATGCTGGAGCTCAGTAGGCTGTTAGAGAGGATTGCGCAATTTCTGGAGGGAAGGATAGTTGCTCTACAGAAATGCGCAATTTTCAAGTGGAAGATGCTCAGCCTACAACTGGACCAAGTCCAAGTGAGTAGCCTATGAAGGGAAAAGATCAAACTGTGATCTATAGGCTGCCTTTGAGCAAGAAAGACAATGAAGCTTGAGGACTTGATGAAGCAAGGCAAGCTGCTGTGAAGGTTGGTAGGGAGGCTCCAAAAAAGGTTAAGGAAAAATTTTGGAGGGGGGTTGTAGCCGCCACAACACAACCCAAGAAATCCTTGTAGATGCTTTATGGATGTGGGCATTTTCCATTCCTTAATAGCTTTAATTTTGCTATGGTCTACCTTAATGCCTTCATGAGATACAATATGACCCAGATATTCCACCTCTTATACTCCAAAGAAACATTTGGAGGTTTTTGAATATAATTGTTTCTCCTCCAATAGTTTGAGCACCCTGTCAACATGTTGAACAAGTTCCTTCCAAGACTTGATGTAGATTATTATATCATAAAAAAATACTAACACAATTTTTTGAAGGAAGGGTTTTAAAATGGAATTCATCAAACCTTGAAGTGTAGAAGGTGCATTGGTATGGCCAAAAGGTGTGACCAAAAATTCATAATGACCCTCATGAGTTCTAAATTCCTTTTTTGGAATGTCTTCAGTCTTCATTCTAATTTGATGATATCCTGAATGAAGATCCAACTTGGTGAAGTAAATTTCTCCAGGTAATTCATCCAATAATTCATTAATGACGTGAATGGGAAATTTATCTTTAATAGTGAGCTTGTTGAGCTCCTTATAATCCGGACACATGCACCATGATCCATCCTTCTTGTGCACCAATACTACTGGAGCAGAGAAAGAACTTTGACTAGGTTGAATTATACTAGCCTCTAGCATTTCTGCAACCATATGTTCAATTTCACTCTTTTGGGCATAGGGATATTTGTAAGGCCTAATGTTTGGAGGAGCACTTCCTAGAATCAAAAGAATAGCATGATCATGATCAAAAATAGGTGGGAGGTCTTTGGGAATCTCAAACACCTTGGAATGATCGTCCAAGACTTTTTGGAGATCTAGAGAAATAGATGATTTCATTGTGGGAACTTCTAGTGAACATAATTGTGCAATTGTGCCTCATTTTTCCTTCTTTAGAAGCTTTGTCATGTTGTTATAGCTGATTATCTCTCCTGGTTTCCCTGCGATACCCCGTAATTCATCTTCGTTTCCTTCCCCAAAAAAATTTCAAGAAAAGTTCTTAATTAAAATCTATCATACCCAAAGATTGTAGCCATTAGACTCCTAGTACAACATCAACACCACCCATTAGAATAGAAAGCATAGGACTATTCAATACATATTCTCCCATGGATAGCTTGATATTATGGCACCTTCTAGAGAAGTTTATTTTTCCTCCATTTGCAACCATCACTTGACACTCTGGTGTTGGCTATAAGAAGCAATTCAATTCCTTGGCTATTTTACAATGAATAAAATTATGGGTACTGCCTGAATCAATCAAAGTTATTAGCTTTTTCTTCTTGATATGTCCTTCTATCTTGAGAGTTTGAGGAGTGGTAATTCCCACCAATGCATTACAAGATATGGTCAGATTCATTTCTTCCTTCTCTAGGGGTGATGCCTGGTGTATATCCCCTTCTTTTGACGTTTCTTGTTCCTTTTCTTCCTCCTCTTCACAATCTATGTAAAATAATTTATTCTTAGCACACTTATGACCTTTAATGTATTTTCTATCACAACTATAACAAAACCCTTTTGATCTTTTTTCTTCCAATTGTTGTGGTGTCAACCTTGTAGGTTGTAGAAGGCTAGGGGCAACAATAGTTTCATCTTTATAGTTGTGAGTGGTAGGCTTCTTTATTGCCATAATTTTTCTTTCAATTTTTCTTGCCAATCTGAATACCTTTATTTGGGTATTTTTGAGGTCTAAAATGGGCCTCCTAAGGAAATTATAAAATAATAGTGGAAATAATAAAATAATATTAGATGACATCATCAAATTTTAGAGGGAGAAAAGAAAAAAACTATTTTTCAACTCGTATTTTCAACTTATCTCCCTATGGGTTTGCTCGAATTTCATGTGGAAACACTCATTGGATGCATAATTTGATTTATCATCCAAGGATTACCCATGTTGCATACTTTTGATGGACCCTGCTACACGAAAATTGAGAAATACATGAAAAAACGTGATTGCAATCACATTTTTTTATGTATTTCTCTGTTTTTGTGTAGCAGGGTCCATAGAAAGTATGAAAAATGGGTACTCTTTGGATGAAGAACTAAATTTTGCATCCAATGAGTACTCCCGCTCAAAATTTGAGTAAAACCTTAGGGAGATGAGTTGAAAATACGAGTTGAAAATGTAGTTTTATTACTTTATTATTTTTTAATCTTTTTACATTTTTACTCCAAAAATGGTGAATCATCCGCTATCATTGACATCATCATCTTGAATCCTATTAGTTCTTATAAATTTTATTTTGGTTGTACATTTCTGTTAGGAGGCCCATTTTAGACCTCAAAAGTCCCCTAATGTCTCAAATGAATCAGGTTCCCAAAGGTGAACCTCGTGTTGGATGTTTTCCTTTAAAGTCCTTATGAACACATCAATCTTATGCTCCTCTAGAATATCATTTACTCTTATATTCAATTTTTGGATGTCCCATTGTGCTCTACCATTGAACCCTTTTGTTTGATATTTATCAATTGGCTAAAGAAGTTGTTTCTCTTTGTATCCTCATAATGTGCTATCAAATTTTCCTTAAGAATTGACCAAGTGACAATTTGTTTACGAGAGCAAAGCCAACGATACCATACAAGCTGTTTGGGTTCCAAATATAAAGTTGCAATGCGTACCTTTTTTGTGTTTTGCACATTATGGAGATTGAAATATTGTTCCATTTGTAGTATCCATGTTATGGGATCCTTACCATCAAAATTTCTCGTATCAATCTTTGGAACATGGTGGGTCTTCATTCCAACATTAGAGTCTATGAAATTATGATTAACATTTATTTTGTTCTCATCATGAGTTTCCTCTACTATGTTTTCGCCATTAGGAAGCCTTTCTTGTAGCAACTTTGTCAAACTTTCTTCAAACCTCCCACGTCTTTCTTCAAATATTCAATGTTGTCATTCTTCAAATCATGATTAACATTTCTTTTGTTCTCATCATGAGTTTCCTCTACTACCATCTCGCCATTAGGAAGCCTTTCTTGTAGCAACTTTGTCAAACCTTCCTTCCAACCTTCCATGTCTTTCTTCAAATCTTCAATGTTGCATTTCATACCATTTATTCCATTCTTCAAACCATCCATATTAGCTTTTGTTGCACTTGGTCTCGTAATTTTGATATATCATGTTGCATTTCTTCCTCTTCTTCATGTGTAATAGTAGAGCTTTCAGGATTCTTACTAGGTGTTGTCGTTTTCTTTCTTCTGAGCATCAACTAATGATAATTTTCTTCACTATGCCCTTTTAATCAATTCAAACTAATTTTTCAAACAAATATTATGAAATTTTTTAAAAAGACTACACGCGTGTTTTCGCTTTGTAAGAGCTCGATATTGAATCTATTGTATCTCTGTAATTTTGTGTTTCCAATGTTTGAAATTTCGTCCTACAGTAGTCCTCTGAGTCCTATTTCCAACGCCACAAGTCTGATCAAGATTGGATTTTCCAAGAAAGAGTTATACCCAATCTCCCACAATGACCTGATTATAGATTGGTTCAGTAGAGGGAACTTGTACAACGTGCCATGTGTCATTGTTTTGACCTTAGACCCTGAAAATGATACTTAAAAAACTATCGTCCATCCTCATTCTGTCACGTTTTACCAAATTTGAATCTGATGCTCAAAGAGACAATTATGACGATTTTCCCAACGCCACCTGTTTGAGATGGAATTCAGGATCCTAAAAAAACCTTAACTTCCTTGGTTGATACCTCCGACAATATAGAGAGAAACATTGTGCAATTTGGCCACGACATTCATCACAATTTCATCTCAAATGCTTTTTTTTTCCGCTTCTAAGCTTTGTAAAAGAAACGTTATAGTGAAAATTCCACAATGACCTGTTTGAGCAGAGAAACCCTAGAATCCAAAACTCTGATACCAAATGTTATGCAACCATCTCACAAAATAGAAGAAAAGATAGATCAACGACTTCAAAATAAGCCTCTTCGAGGGGGGAACCTCCTTTACATTACACAAATGAATAATTCTTGGATGATTCAAATGACAAAACCTCCTTTTTATATATAGGAGTCTAAGGGGTCACAATATAATCAAAGCTGACATAACAATAATAATATAAGGGCACACCAATAAGAATAAGGGCTACAATGAAAATAGTAATGGGGGAATCACTAGTATTATAGGCACATAACACATTATGACAAGGTTAGTATATATCCCATATTGTATGGAGACAATACTCTTGAAGGATGAAGCAATGCAGTTGGTCAAGTTGAAGTTAGATGATTGTCTGAAATATTAGGAATGCATATTTGAAGTAAATTTCGGGTAGTATTCATATATACAAAATCTTGTAAAAGACGTTGGTAATTAATCATGCATGGTGAATATTTCATTTGATTATATAATTCCTAAGAGATGAATGTGTCTTACTCTAGAAGGAATAAAATATTAAGACCTTCTCACTAGATTGTATAGAATGTTGTTCAACATCTAGTATATTCTTCGAAAGAATATTGCAACTTCGTAATCACATTCAATCCTTGGGCACTCTGATGCATGAAGGAATACTCTTGTGAAGATGAACCATGAGGATGTTGATGTTTCTGATGAGAAGGTCATCATGATGAGGTAATTCTAATATCTTTGTTATTAATTATCTGGTTAACATATTGTTTTCCTACCTAGAAGGATATTGCAATAATATGATGAAAATTGAGGCAAGCTCAACATATGATTTTGGAAATTATGAAGTCAATATGTGTTCATCTTGGGATTAAAAGGTAGCAGTGCGAGAAAATAACCTAAAGGTCAAGTTTGTACGAAAACAAGGAGATCACTTTCATGAGGAAATTATAATCAGCTTGAAGTTTGGAAAGGTTCAATAGAATGCTTTCATTGATGATGACAAGATGAAAGTGGTGCAATATTGATGACCTGGATCCTATCACAAGATTGAATAAAGAAGATGACTCCATGATACATCAGAAGGAAGGAATCTTGATACAATTAGTTGTGAAGGAAAGAGGGAGTCATGCAACTATCCCCATCAAGGACATGTAGCTGATACTCTTATGGAGACAAGTTATAAGGCTAGTGGTTTTGACATCCCAAATAGGAAGGATGTCTGAAATATCCTCTAGATTTGATAAGGAGTAAAAGAGTCTCATTGTATAGGAGCAAGGATCCATTCCCTAGTGAAGAGGAAATAAGGGTATCCTCTCTGGTTGAGAGAGAGTGATGATGGACATCACATGTGCATTCTCTTCTTCATGTTTCATGCACTTGACTAGGATTAACAACCATAAGTCTAAGTGAATGCATTTGAGAGAGAATGGTGGAGGATTGGATAAGAATATGTAGTTTCCTTGAGGATAAAGCATCCAAGAAAGGAAAGGGACTGACACTCTTTGAGGATAAGGCAAGTATCCAAGATAAGAATGGTAGAAAAGGACATATATTCTTTGAGGATTGGTAATCCAAGATAAGAATATTCCTAAAAGGACATACCCTATGAACATCTAGATGGGGTATGGGCCTTTGTAGGGGTAGTGCGGTATCACACATAAAGCTTCCCAACCTAATTCTCTTGAATGGAGATGAGATTGTCTAGTTAGGCCTCAAAGATAGTGTTGGTTATATTGATGATGCTTATAGTTGTCTTATCAATCCGACTCTTATTATGAAAACTCTTTAGTTTGAGAACGATGTTGTATTGGTTGTACAATCATGAATACCTCCCTAGTTAAGAGCGAGTGTTGGAAATATAAGTAGTTTCGGTCTACATAATTTTTATTATACCTATTTCAATACGTATCTTATGTAACAAACGAAAGAAGGAAACAAAAATTTATTATTTTAAAGCATGGGTTTCATGCTCTTTATTGATGGTCTTTTACATAAAAGCATGTTCTTCATTCTTCTATGGTTTTTTAGGTTATAGGATTTATCGTCATCAGTCAAGAGAGTTAACATCATGCTTATAAGACCCATATGGGAAAGATATACTTTGTAAAAGAATTTGTTTTTGAGTCTAGAATGTCCTGGAAGCCTTCCAGTACAATTCGGCCCCAGTAGAGACAAGTCAACCTAGATAGGTGTTATTCGGCCTCTTGGAAAGGCTATATATAGAAAGATCTTTGACCTTTGATTTGACACATCACATCAATAAGTTCGATTTGCAATAGAAATAAGAAGGAAGAAGAGCGAAGGACAAGGAATCAAGACGAAAACCCTAATGAAGGAAAGAAGGTGATTTTTTGGGCATTCTCTCTCACACGTGTGAGTATCTAGAGTAGCTGCAAGGGCCAAAATTTTTGAAGTAACTGAACGTCAGAAATTCTGTTGTAAGGGAGCTGAAATTTTGAGTTCTGGTGCAGTGTTGGAAGAGCTTGTCTCTGGTAAACTCTGTTTGACTTTGACCTAATTGGAAGGTTTCTTTAGAGGGATGACTTGGTGCTGAGAGGAGGACTTGGTCTAGGGATTTGGGTCTTTGTTTTCTCGTTTAAAGAAGATTCTATAAGAAGATAAGAGATTTTTCGAGTTTTCATCTTGGAGGGGTTTTTCCCTTGCTTGAAGCCTAATTTTGTGTCCATTGTCTTTACTATTTTTCTCTTGATGTTTGTTTGATGAAAATATCTAATAAATAAATAGAATAAGATAAATAAATTTTAGAAGAAAATATTAAGGTTAAGGAAATTTTGAATTAGTAGCTGCCATATTGCATTTTCCTACATATTTAATAACGAGTAAAACAAAGCTACTATATCCCTTTATTAACAACAATACTCACTATCATGGTCACTAGTACTGTTGTAGCTACAATTGGTATGACCCCTATCTTGAATTCAACGTAATGCATTCTTCAACTTTCTCATAGTGTGAGTAGGAGGTAGGCCTCGAGGGATGAAAACAAGTTGTGTGGCATTACCATTGTTACCATTGTCAAGCGGATCAAACAGGTCTAAAGTCACAATAACCGTTGATTTTAACTAGGTCTGTGCCACTAACACTCCTTGTTACTATGTAGTCTCCACCCCCTTGTTGTTTTCATTATTTGGCACATCCGATTGTCATTCGTAACCTCCATTTTTTCCTCTAGATGATCCATACAGTTTGCTCTGACAGGTTTATGGTTAATGGATGCACTTCCTCACTCTGATGCAATAGAACCACTCAGGGTTCCCATAGTTATCCATGATGAGTTGACTTGACCCAGAAAGGTCCATGGCCATCGTCAAGCTATAAAAGTCATTGTCGTTCATGTGTAAGTAGCCCATCACAATGGTTTGTTGCCACTATGTTTCCTTGCTCATGGTTGTATCGAGATCTACTATGAATACGGTGTAGTCATTTTCTACAGAACAACACTGAGTGAGGCCCCTCCCCATTTCAGTTTCCTTATTTGTCACATCACATTCCTTTCCATTTTCATGTAGCCTTGTCACTCATATTTTCACCTTTTACCACTAGCTGCACACCACCTTCTTGCTTAGTATCATTTGGTTTTTGCGCTTCTCAATATCATGAGAGTCACTAGAAGGAGTTGAGAGGTGTGTAGTTTAGTAGCTTCTTCCCTACCTACACTTGTGCATTACCATCTTGCATAATGTCTCCTCCACCATCACATTCACCACAGGATTAGGCCTTCATAGACATCTTTTAACAAATAGCTGGAATTTTGCTGCCCCCTGATGCCAAGACCCTCCTTCACATGGTCATAGTGCTCTGGACACAACCTATGCTTCAGCATTACGTTAAAATATTCGGTCGCAAAGTATTATAAGCCATTAATGCTGGAAGAAACACATGGAATTTGAGGACGTTGCATGCTAGTTTAAATCCAAAACAATAGCCGACACCATAATTTATGTGACATCCCTTGATGGAAAAAGTGTCTACATACTCCCATAAGAATCCCATGACATCATCTCCAGGTTCTTCGCCTCCCATCGTTTCCCTAATTTCTTTGTGTGGCCTTGAGCACATACCCTCTATGTTGGTCCAAAGACTCACGATAGAAACTATCAACATAATGGTCAAAGCAAACTTGTGGAGTGGTGTTTGCCTCCATCCAAAACAGATGACTTTGTCTTCGAGTATATGGTAGCCTCCATCTCAAGAACACAAAAAATCTAGAAACATTTGAGCCATGAATTTAATTATTTTACTCTCTTCTTGTAGTTGCAGGCTGGAGAGTTTTATCAGCCTATTTTTCTTGCAAGGGTTAGTTCCACTGAGACATTATGTTGATTGACCTTTTACTTAGGCCTCATACCTTCTTTTCCATTCAATACACCAAGTCGCACGAATGATGACCTTGTCAGAGCGACTAGACCCTTTAAGTGGCTAAGAGGACGACCTTATGGGAGAAACTGTAGTATTTTCCCTTCTGTTATGTGCTTATGACTGGGGACTCCTTCTATAGTTTCATGGCTCCTAGGAGACAAATTTGACCAATCACTTATTCGAGCTGGACAAGGCTTATCATGAAAAAGTTTCCATAACTTTTCGTCGTCCTGAGCGTCCACATTCATCCTCTTAGGAGCATTCTTCATCCTATTTATACTGGATCACTTGAGAGGATCAAGATAGACAAAGATAACTAAAGTCTTGGGTATACTGAGTTTATGCTTCAAAATTATATTCTTACTGAGAGAGATAAAGTTTATGAGGGTTATGCTGCTAGAGTCCATATTTTTCCTATTGTAGTTGGGAGATTCTACCGGCTTTTAGAGAGGAGACATGAGCAAAGGTATACTTGTACTTTGTTTTTGGATTAATAGAAATTCATGTTTCTTCTCAGTATCAACATGTTTGCAACAATTCTTCTTATTATTTCTATGATGTTTTGAGCTAATAATCTTCTGAGGAAGATCGCTTGTCATCTTTGCATGTTTATGATTGTGTGCAGGTATTGAGATCGAGTGTAGATGAATTAGCTCGTTTGAGTAGAGTGTTGGTATTCTTCATCGAGCTCAAAACCCTTCACCGATCTGCGAGGAGGTTAGGTGCACTTTTTTTTCTCATAACACCTAGATTTGTTTGTATGTTGCATGTGTGGCATTGGGTTAGGATCTATCTATCTATCCACTAGCCATCTTCATTTTGTTTTCTGGTAATCCTTTTGGATAGAGGATTGTGGAGAAATAGCTCCTTGCATAATTAATTGCAAAAGAAAGTCCCACAACCCCCTTCTAACCACAAGTTCATTCACTTGGGCTTCTCTCATTGGTGTTGCCACCTAGCTAGACAGGGGAACCAACAGATTTTGAGTTGGTGCATTTGTTTGCATGCCCTCTTCCCCAGGAGGGCTTCCAAAAAGAAAATAAAAATTCAAAACAACTTTCAGAAACCAACATAACAAAAATCATATGAAAACGTCTATAGAAAACAGAATAAATCCAACTCACCACCTCACATAACACCAACTACTGAAAGTAAAAATAAATTATTGTTAATAAACACATGAAATTATTGAAAGTAAAACAAATTGATGACTAAGCAACACATGTAACACTTGAATCCATATTCTCTATTACCTTAATAGAAGCAAGAATTTACAATATGTGCATCCTTCCCTACCATGCTGGCAGGGCAGCTGCACTGCCTCCAAACTCTCCTTATGCAACCACACAACTTTGTGCAAAATTCTCTAAGCAAAAGACAGCCACTACAACTCTCATTTAGCTCCTCAAAAATCCATAACCCTAGCAACATGAGAGGGAATATTTTATTAATTTCATGGAAATATCTATAACTTCCTTTCCCTCCATGAGAAATTCAATTTCATTCACATTTCATCTTTTATTGTTCATTTACATTTCCATAACATTTCCATAATTAACCCAAAATTAGACTTGGGCTCCAAGGGTTGCTTGTCGAGATCATTGGGAGTCATTGCCATAAGAACAATCTCATTAGTGCAAAGGAGTATGATGTTTATATAAACTAAATTTGGGCTGACAAAACATGGTTCTTCTAAGCAACCCTCTGAATTTTCAATGTATATGCCAAATATGGTACGGTATAGGGAACAATCTTACTTGACTCCTATACTACATTTAATTTTATTCAACCAACCCTTAATGTTCCTAAACCTGATAGTAATGTTCTTAGTGCAACCTTAGTATAGAAACCCTTAATTCAAAAGAAACCTTTTAGCCTACTCTAAAGGTTAGTCCTACGCATCATCTCAAGATATTTTCTAAGGTCAATGAACCAACACAAGATATTGATTTTATTATCTCAACACTTTTCTACAATGGTCCTACACTTTTTTAACAAGGTGGTCCATAGTTGAAAATAATCTCCTAAATATGGCCTAGCATTTAGCTTTCTAGCCATAAACTGATCTATTTTTCAATATAACTTATCTAAATGGGGATCATCATAATGGTCCTATATTTATAGGGATTTTTTTAATCCCCACTTCTAAAAACAAGTATAATGAGGCTTTGATTTTAGGTTTTAGAGCAACCTTACTTTGACTACCATATTGAAAAGCTTATGGATGTGAGAGATTATGATGAGCCCTTATACGTTCCTTTTGTATGTAGCTTGGAACTCTATGTATTTTATGGAAAAGAAAAAATTTCTCTTTAATTAAACTTGATTTTATCCATGACATTAAGGGATTCACAAATATTTTAAATGTAGGAGTCCCAATCATTCAAATGAATCAAATTATTTACTTTAATATTACAAATCAAATTACACCTTTAAAATTTCCTAGGATGTAACTTAGATAAGTGCAAAAGCTTATCTTTTCCCTATTTATATAGTATAGATTTTCATTTAATTAGCCTTTTGTACATTTTTTTCTTATGAGATTTTGAAGAATCATTAGAGGCATCCCTAATTAATTTTTTTAGTAGTTTTCATTATTTATCATATAAATATATAGTGATTGTATCTTTCCTTTTACGCATCACATTGATATATAACTTATTAATAGAAATACAGAGGGGTGATGTGAAAATATGATTGAGTTTTGGAAAGATTAAGTACTTGTCATTAGAACGATCCTTTGCAAAGGGATTTTACCCATTGGAAAGTTTAGAGTTAGGGTTAAAATTCTATGAGGAATTTTAAGCTCAAGGTTATTTAGGATGTCAATAACTATTATTTGTTTATATATGGGGAAATTGGATATCACATAATATATGACATTATTACCAAGTCGATGAAGGCAAGTCATTCAATTGGATTTTAGTAACTCCATTAGACCATTGCAAATTATAAGATCTTGAGAAAAATATAATTTTACAATTTTGATACCAAACAAATTCTCAACCACATCTTTAGGGTTCCTTTTATATTTACTAGCTAAATCATGTAGCCATAAGGGATTGGGGTTGGAATCAATGCTTGAAATAATAAATTTATTAGTTGATGTTCTAGCATTAAAGTCGGACATTGACTACCTTTCTCATAATCTAGATATCACATTTTAAACTATTGTAGGGATAATTTTTATTTAAAGTACAAAAGGTAAAATTAATAAACACAAAATAACATGTTGATAAATAAATATTTTAATATTACTACATGAAATAGATGTACATATTGAAAGGGTCTTTCTTGTGAAGTATGATGTGAGGAAAATTGTTCCTTATTATGTAAGGAGGTATGCCTCAAATTCTTTCGAGTTAGGATCCCTTGTTCCATGTGAACTATGAAACAAGTCATTCCATATTAAGAGCCCATGATCTAATTATAAGATAGACCTTTTATTCTATGGAAAACTATGACAATTCCAAAATAGGATTGGAAGTGTCCCAAATTCCTATTAATTATTGAATTGTAATGTAAAATGCTTGTTATGAAAATCTAAAATAATATTTAAAAATTAAAGTGATATGTTATTTGAAATTTAACAAAAAAAAAAAATTAAATTAGTAAAGTTATAAATGTTAATTATTCATATGGTATAAACAAGATTCATAAAATATTAAAAGATGTTAAATATTTCTTTAAATAAATATACTAAGATCAATAATTTAGCTTATTAAACAAATTTAATGATTAAGATTATATTAATCTTAATTACACTAATTAGATATAATTTGTGAACTACTATAATGATGATGATGACAATGATGATGATGATTAATGTCCACTAAGACATATGTGGTCTACCAAACCTTGAGAAAATAGGAAAGTAACCATAATTCTTTAATGTTTTATTTCTATGCCAAAAAATAAGTAAGAAACATGTTCCTATATCACCATAGTTTTGCTCACTTAAAAAGTGACACCGACAGTTTTTTACCCTCACTTGATTCCAACTTCAGACTTCTGACTAAAATTCCATTTGAACTAATACAATGGCCAAAGGTACTTCCCTCACTCAACTACGGGAATAAATCCAAGTGGAAGGATTTTCTATTCCGATAACCACCATATTCAAGAACTGTTATATAACATGTGCACAGGCCCAATTATACAATATATGTAACATAGGGGAAGAGACGATTGCCTTTTAAAAACCCACCTAGTTTAAGCTTTAGCCCTGGTGTGAACCATTTTAATCACTATATTTTAACAAGGCCGCATAGCTAGCATTCCTTGCCACTTAGTTTAATAAAATATTTTAATGTCATGATGTGTCATATGTACTCCAAATAATAATAAAATTGTAAAATGAGTTATATGAATATTTGTTTAACCTTTTTAATATTAATTTTTATAATAGAATTAAACATTTTTTTTGGTAAATAATATATATATATATATATATTTATATTATATTATATATATATATATATATATATATATATATATATATATAATTGACATTGAAGAAAATGATAACAAGTTAATAATTATTTATTTAATATTGAAGGATGACAATTTTTTTATATAATGTTCATATTATAGTACACATATCATGTCATTAGAGTATAGATTGATATAATTAGAGCTATACAAATTGTACACATGTTATTTTTACATATCTTTTTCAAATTTATATTTTTTAAATTAAAAAATAAAAGCCATAACAATTTTCTATTCAATACTTTACACCAATGAAAAAATAGAATTTTTGAATTTAATTACAAACCATTTGTGTTTATGGTACATAGTAATTAATATATAATGTTATTTTTCAAATTATTTATATTTATTGTACATAGTTATTAGTGATATAGTACATACTAATTAATAATAAAGTACACAAAAGTCAATTATTGCCATCATTACACAATAAGAGGGGACACATTTCAACCAATCATATTTGAGATAAATAGAAATAAATTTTATTTAAACATAATCAATTTAATTTCATAATGTTAAACTTTGGACAGATTTTAAATTTTTTTAATCAAAAAAACACTAATAGTAAATCAATAAAAAAACTGAATACGCACGTGGCAAGTATAATAAGTGCATAGGCAAAACTTCAGGTTTTCATTAACACGGCCCAATTATTATCGAAACCCCTTATCGTTGGCAAAGCTCCTGCCCAAAAATGCCTTGTAACTGTGACATATAACCTCCATTCTGAGATCTTAGCTTTTTCCAAATGAGCACACTCCAAGATCGAGATTCTCTTCGTTAATCACCACACTCCATCTTTGTCAACTATCAACATTGACCTTCGATATGGAAATATTATCATCTTTTGTTTCACCTCCGTTTCTTACCAGAATTCTCGGCATTTTCGAAAAGGGTCTCTCGGAAGAATTCTCCAAGATGGATTTCTCTAAGATTTTTGTCTCTGGATAGAATATCTAAGGAAGAACGTTAACTTATGTCTTCCGGATCCTGTTTATTGACAACCTTTTGTAGGTTTTAATTAAAAATAAGTCTCACTTGTGTTTTGTACTTAGTAGACTAATTTTCTCACGATCTTAACACAAGAATTACACCAATTTCTCACACACACCACCTCTATAACAACTCTGAAATCATCCTCACTCTCCTTTTGCTTGGTCTCGGGATCTTTTAACCTCCGCTATGCCTCAACTTTATTCGTCAAAGGAAAACACTCCACCATAGGCTTAAACTCTTGCAACGACAATGCACTCCTTTTCCAATTCTTCACAATCTCTAGATCTCCATGATTCTTGGATCATTGATCATACTGGTTGATCAATGTTTAACATTCTTATTGATCTGACTATAAAAAGAAGTCTTCGACATTCCTTGTACTTCTATGTTGCTCCTTTGAGTCGCTCTCCCTCATGAGCTTATCCGTAATAGGACGACTGCATTCCACTCGCAGTTGATAAAAATTACAGAGATTATTTCAAAAAAATGGTCAAGGCTTTAAATTGCTCAATCACTTGAAGAGAGTGCTCTACTACTAATAAATATACAATATGATACGTAAAATGTCGTGGATATTCCATTGGATAGTTCGTCACAATAAATTTAATAATAAAATATTAGAATGCGGAATTTCTACACTATTATAATTTTAGTAAACTTCTAGGTCTATAAATTTAAATGTAATTAGTGCATGCATGCAAATGGAAATTATGCAGAAAATGTATATAACAAGAAAAAAATCCCACACACACACATAAGACACAAGATATGCTCTAGGAAAGCCTTTCGGGAGAAAACCCAACTAGAAGGTGAAGTTGCTTCGCTCTCTTTCTCTGTTGGAAAATAAG
Source organism: Pinus tabuliformis (assembly GCA_031772625.1). Lineage (NCBI taxonomy): Eukaryota > Viridiplantae > Streptophyta > Pinopsida > Pinales > Pinaceae > Pinus > Pinus tabuliformis. The sequence continues at coordinate 38,981,642 of CM062810.1, read as the reverse complement.
GTTGCTGGTATAAAGAAGTAAATCTTGTGGCCCATGGGATGATACAGATAACATATCCTCTCTGTGTCTACTACCTCCTATCTCTCCTAGTTTTCTTTTCTCGACTATGGAACAAAATGCTCTTGAAAGAACAAAATGCTTCTTCCTCCTAATGGCCCAGTGATAACACAACCCGATAGCCTACCCATGGTTATGTTTGACTACATCAACTCTTAATTAGAGATACAATATAGAAGATTCTAGAGTTTTTTACATAAAAAATACATGGCTAACCCCTTTTCCATGAAATGGGGGCTGACACAACATCCTCCCAAACTATAGGTGTGAAAACAAGAAGGTCAATTTCTGAGTTGTATAACTTTTGCACATAGACTCTGATTGACATGCTTCTTGTGCCATTGGAAAGATATCTATGTGTAGAATAGCATTAGAAGGTGCCACATTAGAAGGAAAAGTTTTACTCCCAAAAAACATCATTTGATTCCTTAAAACACTCCCGAAAGGTTTCAAACCTTGTTTTGCCAAACTAGGTCCCATTACTAAAAATGGCCACATGAGTTGATTCCTCCACTCTTTCTACTTCGAATGCATCGATATGGATGAAAAATAATATAATGATCCAATCTGTATCACAATAATTTACATAAGCTTGTTTTGCCTAATTTACATTAGTCATCCCTCGGCCTTGTGGCCATACTTTTCTTTCAATCAACTCTCACCTCTACTCTTTTCTCCTCTCTACTCCCTCGATGCCCTTAGGCTTTTAAATTATACGAAAGGAGCTTGAACTAGAGTTAGTTTAGATCCATTATTCTCTCAACTAATAACCATTAGACCTAGAAAATCCTCACAAATTGATCCTTATTCTAAATCTTTCTAACCCTCACAAATTCTCCAGATTTCTTCTTAGAAGAAGAAATGATTACACACCAATTACATTAATAATACAATCTTTCTATAATTCCCTCAAATATATAAAATTACAAATAATTAACAATTAGGGAACCGACTTACTCAGTAAATGAACAACCACTAGGTCTCGTCAAATGTAATTGACTTAGAGGTTGGATGTTCTTGCATCATACTCCCAAGGTGAAAAATATTCATGGTATCTTGACCATGTGCTTCCATAGACTAATTGAAATCCTCCTGGATCCAAAACTTTATGTTATAACTATGTATTTTCCTTGTTGCAATACTCTCTTTGTTTGTTATCTTACTACACTTCTTGTTGCACATTCTCCTTTCTAGGATCCCATTTCTTGCTTTGCTACCTACTCATAATCATGTTGATGCAAACAATTTCATTTCACTACAATTTGTTGTTGACTGTACTTTTCATTCCATATAAATTCCATCTAATTTCCTTCTCCCTCAAATTCCATGCTTCATCAAATTTGATATCCAACTTTATCCTCTACTGGTATACTTTAGTTCTGTAAATTGTTTGTTGTTGACTTTCATAAAAAGTTTGTATGGCCATCACTATTTCTAGATCCTTATGCCTTTTCTCATTCTAAAAAATAATTGCATCCAATGCTACATATTCTTGAGTTGCAAATTTAGTTTATATGACTGTTCCAACAACCTCATATTTTGGATCTTACTAAAATGATAGATTTTCCACAAACAATTTACACCTTTATGCAAGTTTTCCTCCATAATTCTACTCCATTCAACTTCAGTATAATCATCCTTTGTTTTCATTTCTTCTTAACCAATTTCATGCTTGCTTCTTTGTAGTCTTGCATGGCCTCTTCCAAATTTTCTTGTTCTTCATCAGTTGAAGTATCTCCAAGCTAGCTTATTATTTTGTGCTCATCTTCATCATTTTTACTGGTTAGATGAGACAATGTTATCTCTCTTCTTGAAATGAAAGAATTATGAGTCTGTTTATTCTTACATTCCCCGCTACATATAGACACAAACCACTTATTATTTTAAAAAGTATGAGACTTTGAAGTCTCTTTAGATGCATCTAGCACTAAAATATTTAATCCTTTCTTGAAATCCTCATCCACTTCTTTTGTTGTAATAACTCCTTCCTCAACTTCACCATCGTCAAGGTCTATATGCCCATACTTATCAACCTCACACACCTCTTCAAAAAAAATTATGTTTCAGCAATCTCATCCAATAATAAAATATTTTCTACTTCGATATTTTCTTCCATCACTTCATTTGTCCATGGCATATAGTCTCCACCTCGATTTTTTTTACAAGACAACTTTGTATTTCTTCTTATTCGAAGATAATTTAAATTATGCTCTCTTCCCAACTTTATGACAATTCTCAGTAATTGTTCTCCATCTTCCACAAGCATCACATCCATGTATTTTTATTCATCCTTGCATAGAAAAAAAATAATGTTTTATCCATCATTTACAACAAATCTTGTATCCACACACCAATTATCAGATTCAAAATGATTAGGATTTTTAGCCTCAATATATGGCTCTACCATGTTATGTTGATCTTCCAATTAATTTGTGAGATTCTCAAAAGGTCTCTTCTCAACACCTTCATCACTATCATCCTTTCCAATGGTTGATCTCAACTCTAGTCCATAATAGTGAACTTCCATCTCACACCTAGTTGTTATGAGTTCTTTATTGAATTCATCACACAACTTGTGCTTCAACTTCACTTGCAAAGAAATCCATCTCATCTTCATCTTCCTCATTATCCATGCATATCGCCGGTCTTGTATTAACTACTTCATATTACTTAGTTCTTCTCTTAAATCAACTAATTCCCTCTCAAAATCATCATCATTCATCTGCCCATGCCAAAAAAAATAACATTCTCTTCCATCTGATTATGACTTCTCTTTAAAGCCTTGACATGACTATCAATAGTCATCCTCACTTCCTTCTTCAGCGAACTCTCCTTTTCCACTTGTGATATTCAATAAGAATTTTCCAATTTTGTAACAAGTATGCCACTTATCACTAGTACCAAGTCATCCTCTTGGTCTCCTCTCTTCTTCCAGTTGTCTTCTGTAGAACCTTTTATTGAACACCTCTACTCCTCATCTTTCAAATCTATTGCCTCTTTCATCTTCAACTGGTCACCTCTTCAATTACCTCTGTGAGAACTCGTGTTGTCCTCTGTTCTTCAGTAATTTTATGTACTACTCGGGTTTTGCCACAAATTAATTCTAATGAGATCTCCTCTTGCTCCCTCTTCATATCTTTGGCGTTGTAATAATTGTTGTCAATCTTCCTCCTGCATGCTACCTTGTTATAGACATTTTTGTGCCTCGCAGCATGGAGCATGAAATGTCAATAATTACAGGGATCCTCAGTCCCTAAACATGTTGTTCTTACCCCTAGAGGAACAAGGTCAGCAAACCACAGCACTTCCTATCAGTTCTCCACCTGAAAACACTCAAAAACAGGCTATTTTTGGATCATGTCAGCTGCTCCACTGAGCATCTGCGCTGAATGTCAACTGCTCCTCCTTGTACCTGCGCTGAAAGTCAAAACCAATGAAGGCTACCTGCGCTGGGCGAGATTGGCCAAGTGGCACAGTCATTCTGCAAGGTGTCAACTGCCCAGGAAGCTTCCAAACTGACACTTGGTTCAAGGAATTCGCCCTATGATGAGTAAGAGGTACTTGATCTCCATGTGGAAGCAAGGATCACCAAGTGGACTCAAGAACTGAAGTTTAACTGAAGAGGGAGAGGACACAAGGCAGCTTTAGGTCAGTCTCAAGCTGACTCATCCTTTCTCCAAATCTCCTATATATAGAGCTCTTCTATGAGGTCTAGGGAGGCTGGAATTTTGTGCAAAGCAAGGAAGTGCTGTTGGTTCACAGTTAGAGCTATTGGGTGATTGCTTTTATAGAGGGGAAGAGGAGATTTCTTGCTGCTGGGGAGGTGCTGCTGGATTGGAGCCATTTATGGTTGTAACCTTCTCAGAACCTTTTTCTTCTATCAATAAAGCTTTGATGTTCTCCTATATACTTGTATTGCAATGATGTATTGTTTTTATCTGTATATTTGATTCATTCTAATCCATGCATCAGTTATGAGTACATGTTTCTTGTAGTTTCCTTCTCTTGTTTTTGCAGGATCTTTGTGTAGCTGGGCCGGCAAAAGGAGCAAGGAGCTGGGAACAAGAGGCAAAGAGAGAAGACAGGATCGACAAAAGCGAAAGACATCGGTTGGTCAATCTTTTCTTCCTTCTCTGTACTTTCATAAAGGAAAAATATCAAAGCTTTACTTTCAGTTGTTGCTAAGGAACTATCACCCTTAGAGTAGGGATAGGGTCATTCCGAGTCGGATACTTTTCCCCACAACATACCTACAAACACAATTCTCATAGCCAGAGTCAACATAAAAGCATTTATATTTGTCAATATCTCTTCACAACCTTGTCCTTTGACAATCTTCTGCATAATGTCTCTATCTTTTCTACATGCACTCATCTATACATACTCTCCCATTAAAGAACATTTCAATATGTTATAATCTCTTCTCAAAGTGAGAGACTTCTCTGCAATATTTTTCTGCAAGTACCTTCCAGAATCAACTTCAAAAAAAAAAATCCAAACTCTTATTCAAAACAAATATCCTCCAATCCAAAGGGAAAATTTAACCTTGCTCTACGCCTTAAAGAACATAAATGTTCTTGCTTTCAAAACTTATTCCTGCAGTCCTCTATCTTTTATTTCAATACAAAATGTAAATAAAAATTATCTCATCAAATTCTTCAAACCTGTTTGTCTCTGATCTTCCCACTGAAGAACTTTCTAACTTTGTATTTCTCGATGAAGTTGTCTTCCATCTATATATCTTCTATTTTAGATTTTAAAGAGAATTCTAACTTTTATACCACTTGATGTTGAAAAAATATTTTACCCTCACTTTATGCTGACTAAAATTCCATTTGCGTTAACAAAAATGAAAAAGGTTCTTCCCTCGCTCAGTTGTGGGAATAAATCCAAGTGGAAGCATTTTATACTCCTAAAACCACTAGATTCAAGAATTGTTATATTACATGTGCGCGGGCCCAATTGTAAAATATATGTAACAAAAGGGATGTTATGCAACTAGATCACAAAATAGAAGAAAAGATAGATCAACAATTTGAAAATTAACCTCTTCCAAGGGGAAACCTCCTTTACATCTCATAAATGAACAATTCTTCGATTATACAAATGACAAGACCTCCTTGGTATATATAGGAGTCTAAGGGGTCACAATATAATCAGAGCTTACATAATAAAAATAATATAATCAGAGCCTACACAATAATAGCAATATGGGGGCTACATGGGAACAATAATAACAATAAGCCACCTACACTAGTATTATGGGACCTAACATGCCCCTCTCCTTCAAAAATGTTGTCCTCAATGCTTGAGTAGTTTTGGATGCTTCTGTATAAAATTCCCATCCTCCCATGTGGAATATTTAGTAGGTAAGTTCTTCCACTTAATGAGATACTGTGAAATTGATCGATTTCGTAGTTCTAAGATTAGGTCAGGCTACAATATTATTTTTCCTTCTTCATCAAGTTTTGGCTATATTGTTTGGACTGGGAGCTTGTCACCGATAACCTTCTTTAAGAACAAAACATGGAAAATTGGGTGTACTTAGAAAGATGTAGGCAAATCCAATTTGTATGCCATACTACCAATCTTTTTCAACACCTTGTAAGGACCACAATACTTGGGTGACAATTTGTTATCCTTCTTAGCTTTCTTGAGGGACATTTGTTTGTATGGTTGTAGTTGTAAAAATACCTAGTCGCTTAGATCAAAACTTCTTTCACTACGATGTTGATTTTCCTATTGTTTCATTCGACTATGTGCTAGAGTGAGGTTTGTTTGTTTGTTTTTTTTTTTTTAAAGGTTGTGGTTCACAAACACCCTGGTTAATGGATGGCGCTGCATCCACGAAAATATCTGAGCTAATCGAACCCGAAGGGAATCTAGCCCCATGTCCCATTAGCAAGGCCTGACCCCAAGGGCTTCGGGGAGATTGGACCCTGTGACCTCCCGATGGTGAGGCACACTGATTTTGACCAACTGAGCTAACCCTTGGGGCTGTGCCAGAGTGAGGTTATCCTTTAAGAGTTGGAGAACTTTTTGTTAATGCTTGATGTGATATTACATTTCTTGAATCTCAGAATTTTCTATTAAATATGATGTGTTGTACGATGGATGATATCCATAAAGTGCCATAAATGGGGTCATTTTTGTTGTAGTATGGAAGGAAGTGTTATACCACCATTCAGCTAGAGGTAACCACTTAACTAATTGTGTTTGTTTATCAAATACAAATAAATGAAGATATACTTCCAAACATTTGTTCACTATCTTAGTTTTCCCTTCAGGTTGAGGATGATAAGATGAACTATGAGCTAATTGAGTACCAAGACAAGAAAATAATTCCATCCAAAAATTTCTAGTGAAAATGGAATCTTTGTCACTTATAATAATCTTTGGGTTTCCATGTAGCTTTTGAATTGTTTCCATAAATGCAGTAGAAACTATACTGCCTTTAGAAGGATGAGATAATGCACAAACGTGTGCATACTTAGTAAGTCTATCAACTACCACCATGATGACACTCTTTCCTTCAGACTTGGGTAAACTTGTGATAAAATCCATTGAGAACTCCTCTCAACATTGACTAGGAATGGCTAAAGGTTGTAATAGACCCGTCTTAATTTTCTCAACTTTATTTTGTTGGCAAACCAAAAATTCTACCACAAAATGATGAATGTCAAATTTAAGGCAATCCCAAAAATTTCCTTGTCCTCCTAAAGGAGAGGTGTACAATTCTAAAAGAATATTTTTCTTGAGTTGGGAATTATTACATATATATGAGCGACCTTTGTACCATAATGAGTCATTTTTCCAAATAAATGTATCAGATGTACTAGGATCTTACTGCAACTTTTGAATCACTGTTCACACCTCTTCGTCATAATTCTTCCATTCCTTCCTTGCTTTAGTTATCTAGTCAGGTTGGACAATAGAAATGACATAGAGCGATGCTTCCACATCCTCATCCCTTCTTGCGAGTGCATCAACAACAACATTTTGCTTCCCTTTTTTGTAGATGATTTCAAAGTCATAATTGATCCAGGTGGATGTTGGTGGCCACCCACCAACCCATTTGGACACCCACAACTATCTCTTTCAGCCTTTTCAGTTTCCTAAATTGTAGCACAGTTTACTATTTTTAGCAGGTTTTTGGGTCCTGAACTTCCGGAGCCGTTTTGAGGCCCTAAACGACGTTTTTTTGGGAATCTGGGGCAACATGGGTCCATGGACCGATGTTGCCTCCCAAAGTGGTAGTACTCGGATAGATCTTTCTAACGAGCTATCGTATGCGTCAAACGGAGATCGTATGCCAAAGTTACGAGCCCGGGAAATTGATGTACCAATTTACCCAAACGGGGCCCACAATTGGGCGTTTCATCTTCTAGGGTTAGGTTTCGGGATGAGAAGGGTTTTCCATTGTTTCTCAACAATAAGTAGGCCTTCGAGCCTCATTGTAACACAGTTCGGAACAGTTCAGAGGCATGTAGCCGCACATCTCTTCTCAGAGATAAGCTACCATAGCCCTAGCTGGTTTATTTCCATTTCTGGTTGTAAGCATATTTCAGTATTTTCCATTAATGAAATGAAGCATTATTTCCACTGCATCTCTGTGTTTATGGTTATTGCATCTCTGTATTTATGGTTATCTCTGTAATTTGTTGCATTCCTGTTTAAATCCGGATCAGTGGTATCAGAGCGGTCTGTTTTTTTTCTGTTTTTCTTTGCATGTCCCCAACGAGGTCGGGATATAAGGAGTTAGGGCTTGAACTGGTCGAACCTTTGCAAGACCAGCCTCGCAAATCCCGACGGCCTCCCATGGCAGATGAGAAGAAAGACGAGGGAGCAGGAGATCCTATCAAAATCTTGCTCGAAGAAGCGCTCGAGCGGCAAAGGAACGCGATGATGGATAACTTTGCGCAGATCCTTCAGCGGCTACCCAGAGGCAACGCATTGGCTTCCAACAGCGACTCTGGAAACGCCACGCCGTTTAAGGTACAAGTTAATTTTGAAATCCCCATCTTCGAGGGTCAAATAGACGCAGATGCCGTAGATAAATGGTTAAATCTGTTAGATGGGTATTTTTCTGTTCACGAATTTTCAAGTCGGGAAAAGATTGTTTTCGCTCTTCTCAAAGCATCCCCCCACGTCAAGGACTGGTGGGAAACCTACTGCGAGCAGAAGGATGAAAGTACAGGCTCACTATTTTCAGCCGCACCCACTTGGAATGACTTCCGAGATGCCATCAAGGAGCAGTACTACCCTGTGGGAACCTATGAGGACAAATACATCAAATGGACCACACTGCGACAGGGACGAGACCAAGATGTGCTGGAGTTCACAAACATTTTTCATACCCTTCGCACACAGTTGGGTATCAAAGATTCTGAGCTGCATCTGGTACTCAAATACCGCGGCTGCCTACACAGATACATCCAGGAAGAGATGGGGTTCTTGAACATCTCCTCACTCGGCACAGCATACCGATACGCTGTCAAAATCGAGCAAAAGTTCAAACAGAAGAAGCGAGACTTTGGATCTGCAAATCCGAAGCCCAAAGGACAAAGCCAAGGCAAGGTGACCCAAGACAACCCGTCGAAGCCGCAAGAAAAGAACAACACCATGAAGCCGAAGAAGGACACAGGAAAGTGGTGTGAGTTCCACAAGAGTCCCACTCATAACACAAGTGAGTGTCGGACCAAGCAGTCGCTGGTGGCCGAATTGAAGGCTTCCGAATCAGATGCATGTTCCGACCCTGAGCCAGAACCCGACAAGGGGAATGGAAAAGGGAAGCAGATCATTGATGCGGATCCCAGCGCCACTGTTGCCACTGCCAAGATCCAGAAAGATGAGCCCGAAAATCCAGAGGAAGGGGAGCGTCTTTTCCACTCACAGATGTGGGTGAAGGGTTCGCCACTACAATTCATTGTCGACAGTGGTAGCCAAAAGAACCTCATTTCAGCAGAGGTCGTGAAGCGGTTGGGCCTACCGACTACACCGCACCCGCAGCCGTACAGTATCGGGTGGCTTCATGAAGGACGAGATCTCAAAGTTCGCCAGCAGTGCCGCCTTCCCTACAGCATCAAGCCCTTCACTGACGAGGTATTGTGTGATGTTACACCTCTGGATGTTTGTGATGTACTATTAGGCCAGCCATACTTGTGGAGGTGACATGCTGTGTATGAGTCAAGGCCTCGCGCTGTCATTATTTCTTTGAATAATTCATTATACAGGATACCAGAGGTAACCCCACCTACTGCCACATCCTTGATCACTACCAAGAAAGGCAGCAAGCTTATATCACAGACCAGGAAATTCATATGTCTGGTTCACTCCCAAAATAAGGGGAAGATCGTTGCTACATCCATGACCCCTGCAAAGGGTTCCTCCACGCAGCAGCAGCAACAAAGGGATACGGTCATGACAGAACACAGGAACAACTTCTCCTCACCCACAAGGGTACCACATAAGTTTTAGGTGGGCAACAAAGTTTGGTTACATCTACAGAAAGAATGCCTTACAAGAGCCCATCAGAAGCTCCGACCACTCCGACATGATCCTCACAGTAGTACCAAGGCTATGGGCAACAATGCTTTGAAGCACAACATTCCTCCATTCCTTCACTTGCACCGAGTATTCAATATGGACCATCGTCGACCATGCTTTCCACCATTTCTGGACACATCAGAGATTGCAGAACAGCTCACCAGCGAACCAACTCAGCAGAAGCTTCCTCATCTCAGGGAGGAACTCAACGCAATGGGGACAATTGCTTCCTAAGGGGGGAGGAATGATCCAGGTGGATGTTGGTGGCCACCCACCAACCCATTTGGACACCCACAACTGTCTCTTTCAGCCTTTTCAGTTTCCTAAATTGTAGCACAGTTTACTATTTTTAGCAGTTTTTCGGGTCCTGAACTTCCGGAGCCGTTTTGAGGCCCTAAACGACGTTCTTTTGGGAATCTGGGGCAACATGGGTCCATGGACCGATGTTGCCTCCCAAAGTGGTAGTACTCGGATAGATCTTTCTAACGAGCTATCGTACGCGTCAAACGGAGATCGTATGCCAAAGTTACGACCCCGGGAAATTGATGTACCAATTTACCCAAACGGGGCCCACAATTGGGCGTTTCATCTTCTAGGGTTAGGTTTCGGGATGAGAAGGGTTTTCCATTGTTTCTCAACAATAAATAGGCCTTCGAGCCTCATTGTAACACAGTTCGGAACAGTTCAGAGGCATGTAGCCGCACATCTCTTCTCAGAGATAAGCTACCATAGCCCTAGCTGGTTTATTTCCATTTCTGGTTGTAAGCATATTTCAGTATTTTCCATTAATGAAATGAAGCATTATTTCCGCTGCATCTCTGTGTTTATGGTTATTGCATCTCTGTATTTATGGTTATCTCTGTAATTTGTTGCGTTCCTGTTTAAATCCAGATCAATAATCCAATATCTTAGTGACCCAATTTTGTTGCTTTTCTAAAGATAATATTTCTTCCAAAAGATATTTAAGACTGTCATGATTTATTTTTACCTTTAAGTTTCTTCCCATTAGGTAAGGGCCCCATTGCTTTAGGGCATGTAGTATTGAAAAAATTTACTTCTCATAAATAAGTTTGTGTAAATACTTTCCCTTGATTAGATGTCTTTCAAAAGAAATGGGTCTTCCTTCTTGCACTAAAGTCTAGAGAAGCTAAAACTAGAGCTTGGAACATTTCATATTTAATATGTTCAAAGGACTTAGTTTCTTTTGGAGTCTAAAAAAATGCATCTTTCTTAAGTAATGTTGTTAGAGGTGCCTCCATTTTCCCATAATTCTTTAAAAAATTACGATAATACCTTGTTAACCCAAGAAATCCTCAAAGATTCTTTAGGGTTCTAGGGATTTTCCATTCCTTGATGGCTTTAATTTTGTTAGGATCTAACTTAATAGTCTCATGAGATAAATATGACCCAAATATTCCACCTCATGTACCCCAAAGAAACATTTTGAGTTTTTTGCATACAATCATTTCTCCTCCCATTGTTTGAGCACGCTATCAACATGTTGAATTTAATCCTTCCAAGGCTTGTTGTAGATTAGTATATCATCAAAAAATACCAACACAATTTTTCTAAGGAAGGGTTTGAAAATGGAATTCATCAAACCTTGAAATGTGGAAGGTGCATTAGTAAGGCCAAAATGCATGACCAAAAATTCATAATGACCGTCATGAGTTTTGAAAGTTGTTTCAGAATGTATTCAATCCTCATTCTAATTTGATGATCTCCTAAAGGAATATCCAACTTGGTGAAGTAAATTTCTCCACGTAATTCATATAATAATTCATCAATGATAGGAAAAGGAAATTTATCTTTAATAGTGAGCTTGTTGAGCTCCCTATAATCTGGACACATATGCCATGATCCATCATTTTTGTGTACCAATACTACTGGAGCAGAGAAAGAACTTTGGCTAGGTTGAATTATACCTGTCTCTAGCATTTCTACAACAATATGTTCAATTTCACTCTTTTAGGCATAGGGATATTTGTAAGGTCTGATGTTTGGAGGAACACTTCCTGGAATCAAGTGAATAGAATGATAATGATCCCGAATAGGTGAGAGGCCTTTGGGAGTCTCACATACCTTGGAATGATTATCCAAGATTCTTTGGAGATCTAGAGAAATAGATGATTTCGATGTTCGAACATCTAGTGAGCATAATTGTGCAATTATGTGATGCAGGAGCATTCAAATGAAAAGGCAATAATTGGGAAGTATTTTTGTTCTATTTTAATTTGTTTCATTTTAAATTAAAGCTGAATCAACCATTGTTAGTTTTTTTTTTGAATTAGACAAAATAGGATCAGATAGGAATTACTTTAAAGAAATTGTCTCATAACTGAGAAACAGTTTTTAGAACTGTAAAAGGAACTTCCAATGATGTATTAAAAAGGAAACAAGAAGGAAGAGTGGGAGGTTAGCTGAATTGAGCATGATTGTAAGCCTACGGGCAGAATGTAAGAGGGGCCACTGGTGTTAGGAGAGCAGATCATAGAGAGATACAACTCAATATATATCCTTTGTTTATTTGTGCAAAGACAAATTAAAATCCATATCAATGTGTGCTTCAAATGATTGAATGATGAATTCAATGTGAATCATAGCTTCTGCAATATATATATATATATATATATGCAAGTGAATCCGATGGACTCAAAGAGGCGAATAAATACATAGAGAAAAATTGCTCACGGTGTAGTGGAAAGCGTGAAAAGGCCCAAACAACAGAGGAGCAAAAGATTAAGGAAGTGACGCTTAGGGACTATTGGATCCAACAAATCAACGACGAAGATTGAATCGGGGGGATTGAAATCAGTGAATGGAATAACCCCAACCTCGGGCAATCATTGATAGCGATTAAGCGATTGAGCAAGGACCATTGGATCTATGGGAAGGATCAACAATGGAGATTTAATCGGTGGATGTTGATCGGCGAATGTCGACATGATCATCGGAGTGATCGCATCGCAACAATTAATCGCATCGCAACATTTAAAAGGTTACTATCGGCGGAGGAGTATGGACGCAGGTGATAAGACAGACCCAACGATATTTATAAGTCCCGGTGCATAAAATTTGAGATCTGGCTTATGTGATCGGAGCGGATTTTCCTTTGTATTCCTGTGTTTCCCATTTTTTTTCAATAGAATGAAGGGTTCAAGTTTTTAGTGTAAAGAGCGCCACTAAAGAGTCCTGATAGTGTGATCGCATATCGAGGAAGTGGAAGGAGTGGGTAATGTGACCTGCGGAGGAGCCGATACCCAATTGCGATAAAGGGAAGCCCTAGGAAACTGTGCCAAGACTATGGAATGAGTGGGGAAATGGTGTGTTACACATGTTTTGTGCTTATTTCCTTTATAAAGGTTTTATAACCATTATAGCGTCGATTTGAAGGATTCATGTGATAAATCCAATATACCCAAGGTTAAAGAGGAATGGTTATATGTATGCAGGATTGAGCACTTAAAGGGTTATAAAGGGGGTGTAGAGTTTCGATACGAAGAATCATTGAAGGGAAAAGACTGGGTTACTAAATTAAATCATTCCATAGAGACTGTTTAAAGGGGCCGTAACCAATAAGGTTTGGAGATCGGTGCATGCAGGTAATTGACGACATCATTTTGGTATCAGAGCAGGTTTTTCCTTTCTCTCAATAAAGATGGAGGTAGGAAGAAGAGGTCGAGGAAGAGCCATCAGAAGAGCAGCAGATGAAGGGTTAAGAGAAGAGATTAGAAACTTAACTGCATGTTTGGCAGCGTTGGAAGCAGGGAGGTGTAGAGATCTGAAAGGTGGGGATGATAGTGAGGAGGAAAACGTAGCCATGACAGATGGGTCAGATGATGAAGGACCGAAAATTAAGCTATTGAAGTCAGTTTTGTTGGCTAGCAGCAAGCCAAAACCAGAGCTCTCTAATTATGATGGCATTTTGTCCACAAAGGCATTGTTAGACTCGATAAGTGAATTAGATAAATATTTCGAGTATGAAGAAATCAACGAAGATAAGAGGGTCAGGTTTGCTGTCACCAAATTGAAGGGACATGCAGCATTATGGTGGGATAGTGTACAGGCGGTAAGGAGGAGATTAAACAAACCCTTGATTAAAAAATGAGACAGGATGTTTGTGAAAATGAAGAGCAAGTTTCTGCCTAAAGATTATCAAATCGCCCTTTATAGACAGGTACAGAACCTGAAGCAGAGAATGATGATTGTGAAGGAATATATTGAAGAATTTTATAAAATTAACCTGAGAGTTGGTTATGTTGAAGATACCCCTGAGAAAATAGTGAGGTTTGTAAATGGTCTATGGATGGAGATCCTAGACGAAATTAGCATTCTTTCCCCTAAAACCATGGAGGAAGCTTATCAGAGTGCTTTGAAGGTGGAGGAAAAGATTGCTAGGAAACAAAATGCCAGAAGAGGACGTGGTTCTGGTAGAGGTCAAGGACAGACCTTTGGCAGAGGTAAGACTACCAACAATAATGAAGAGGGTAGTAGTTTGAAGACTTCGGGACACAGTGAAAGAGAAGGTAACACTAGAGAAGGAAGGCCATACCAGCGAGGAAGAGGTAATGGCAGAGGCAGGGGAAATTCCTATTAGTGTTACAAGTCTCACAAGTGGGGACACAGGTCTTTTGAATGTCCTGAAAATGAACAAACTTAGCAAAGGGGAGCATATGTTGCTCAACCCGATGAAGTAGATGCAACGCCACAGGAGGTGGAAAATATGCCAGAAACCGGGGAAGCCTTGGTTTTGAACAAGGTGTTATTAAAACCAGCCAAGGAAGTAGCTGATTAGACACAGAGAAAAGCATTGTTCCAGACTGTATGTAAGTCACACGGAAAATGTTGTAGATTGATTATTAACAGTGAAAGCATTGATAATTTGGTAGCTATGGAGATGGTCGAGAAATTGGGTTTGAAGAGAGCAAAACACAAAACTCCATACACGGTGTCGTGGTTGCAGAAGGGACACCAATTGTTTGTTGATCAACAATGCGAGGTAGATTTTCAGATAGGAAAGTACAAGGATAAGGTGACTTGTGACATAATGTCGATGGACGTCTGCCATATTCTTCTAGGTAGACCATGGTAGTACCATAGAAAGGTAGTCCATGACAGAGTGGAAAATTGTTACAGATTAGTTAAAGATGGGATAAAGCATACCTTGGTACCCATGAAAGAAGACAAGGAAGGATAGGAGACAGCAGAAACAAGTGGAACGAAAGCATTACTACTAGGAGGAAAGGAGTTTCTATGACGGATTGAAGAAAGTGAAATGGGTTATGCAGTTGTGAGAAGACCAAGGGCAGTGTTAGTACACACCAACCTTACTGATTTACCAAAAGAGATACAGAACATACTGAAAGAATTTAGTGATATTGTGGTAGATGATCTACCAAACAAACTACCACCGAAGAGGAGCATCAGTCACCATATTGATTTTATTCTAGGAGCCAGTTTGCTAAACAAGGCTACCTATCAGATGAGTCCAAATGATAATGAAGAAATCTGGAAGCAAGTACAGGAGTTGTTGGACAAAGGACTAATTCGGGAAAGTTTAAGCCCTTGTGCAGTTCCGACTGATTTAGCTCCCAAGAAAGGAGGTGAGTGGAGAATGTGCACGGATTCCCCGGCCATTAACAAGATTACTATTAGATACAGATTCTCATTACCTCGGATGGATGATATGATGGATTGTTTGAGTGGACAAGCGTACTTTTCAAATATAGACCTGAAAAGTGGCTACCACCAAATCAGAATTCGAGAAGGTGACGAGTGGAAGACAACTTTCAAGACTAATGAAGGCTTGTACGAATGGATTGTTATGCCATTTGGATTGAGAAATGCCCCTAGCACGTTCATGCGGTTGATGAATGAGATGCTTAAGGAATTCATTAGAAAATTTTTGATAGTGTATCTAGATGATATACTTATATTCAACAAGACGAAGGAAGAACATTTTCGACACGTGAGGTATGTATTGGAAAAATTGCAATAGAATAAATTACTGATTTGAAGAAATGTTCTTTTTTCAAGAAAGAGTTAATTTATTTAGGATTTGTGATTTCTGAGAATGAACTAGAAATGGATTCGGAAAAGGTGGTAGCTATAGTTAGCTGGCCATCTCCCAAAAGTTTGTTTGAGGTACGGAGTTTTCATGAATTGGCAAATTTTTATCGGAAATTTATTAAAAATTTCAACAGGATTTGTGCACCTATGCTAGACACCATTAAGAAAACGAATCAACCTTTCCATTGGACAGAAATGGCAGAGGAGATTTCAGTTACTCAAAAATAAAATTACCGAAATACCGATTTTGAGATTACTACACTATAATAAACTTTTCCAAGTTCATTGTGATGCCAGTGGGACAACCATTGGTGTAGTACTCAGCCGAGAGGACAAGCGGGTAGCCTATTTCAGTGAGAAACTAAATGAAAGTAGGAAAAAATACACGTCCTATGATAAGGAATTTTATGCGGTGGTTCAAGCACTAAAGCATTGGAGACATTATCTGTTGGCCAATTAATTTGTCTTATTTTCAAACAATTCTACATTGCAGTATATTATGAAACAGCATAAGCTGAACCATAAACATGCGCAGTGGGTGGAGTACTTGCACAGTTTTACGTTTGTGTTGAAACATATCAGCAGTCAAGCCAACAAAGTGGCAGATGCATTAAGCAGGAGGAATTTGATCCTGCAGCAAAGTACCATACAAGTGTTAGGATTTGAACATCTTAAGGACTTGTATGAGGCAGATGCAGATTTTAAGGAAGCTTATGAAGCTTTCCAAAATCCATTATTGAGAGATAACAGTTCATTGCTGGACTATAACATGCAAGAAGGATTGATGTTCAAAGGAGGGTAGTTTTGTATTCTAGAATGTTCTATGAGAGAGAACTTAATCCAGGAAAAGCAATGTGGAGGTTTGACTGGGAATTTTGGCATAGACAAGACATTGGATAAGTTGGGCCACTTTTACTATTGGCCGAAGATGTGCAGAGATGTACATAGGTTTGTAACTAGATGCAAAATGTGTCAGCTTGCAAAGGGACACAACAAAAACACAGGGTTGTATATGCCCTTAGCCATGGGACTTAGTCAGTTTAGACTTTGTCTTAGGTTTGCCGAAGACACAATAGGGATTTAGTTCCATCATGGTGGTGGTGGATCGTTTCACCAAAATGGCACATTTCATTCCATGCAAGAAAACCAGTGACACCACACATGTAGTGCATTTGTTCTTTACCGAGATAGTCAGATCCTATACGGAATGCACCCACATGGAGTACATGAGTTACGAGATTTGGGATAGTTGGAACGTAGGAGTGTTGATGGTGAAGACTTCGCAAAAGGCAATCAACGATCTTCATGAACAGGTGAAATTAAAATTACAGGACAACAGCTAAAGGTACAAGCAAAAAGCAGATTTGAAAAGGCAGGAGGTACAATTCAACGTAGAAGATATGGTATTAGCCCACCTACACAAAGAGAGGTTTCCTAAAGGCAAGTACAACAAGTTGAAATGGAAAAAGATTGGGCCTTGCAGGATTCTTCAGAAATTTTCTGCAAATGCTTGCGAATTGCAATTACCCCCAGGTATTGGAATTTCACCCATTTTCAATGTAGCAGACCTGTACCCCTACATTGCGGCAGAGGAAGAAGACAGTTTGGAAAGATGAACACGGGACACCCAAAAAGAGAGTGATATGTGGATTAAACAAATGCCCCAGCAAAGCCTCTAGAGATGGAACAGATCCTAGCTACACAGGTGGCCAGACGAACTCGAAGAAAGGAATATTTGCAGTACCTAGTTAAGTGGAAGGGTCATCCTATTGAAGATATTTCTTGGTTAGATGTTGGCCAGATTTAGAGTGCCTGGTACTCCATTGAAGAGCTCATGGACAAGAGCCATGAATTTCATTTACCCCGGGAGCTTGATGTAGGAGCATCCGAATGAAGAGGTGATAGCTAGGAAGTATTTCTGTTCTATTTTAATTTGTTTAATTTTAAATTAAGGCTGAATCAGCCATTATTAGTTTTTTTTTTGAATTAGACAAAATAGGATCATATAGGAATTATTTTGAAGAAACTGTCTCATAACTGAGAAACAGTTCCTCGAACTATAAAAGGAACTGCCAATGAATTATTAAAAAGGAAACAAGAAGGAAAAGTGGGAGGTTAGCTGAATTGCGTATAATTGTAAGCCTACGGGCAGAATGTAAGAGGGGCCACCGGTGTTAGGAGAGTAGATCATAGAGAGATATAGCTCAATATATATCCTTTTTTATTTGTGCAAAGACAAATTCAAACCCATATCAATTTGTGTTTCAAATGATTGAATTATGAATTCAATGTGAATCATAGCTTCTGTACTATATATATATGTAGGTGAATTCGACGGACTCAAAGAGGCGAATGAATATATAGAGAAAAATTGCTCACGACGCAGCGGAAAGCATGATAAGGCTCAAACAACATAGGAGCGAAAGATTAAGGAAGTGACACTCAAGGACCGTTGGATCCAACAGATCAACGGTGGAGATTGAATCGGTAGGATTGAAATCAGCAAATGGAATAACCCCGACCTCGGGCAATCATTGATTGCGATCAAGCGATTAAGCGAGGACCCTTGGATCTGTGGGAAGGATCAATGACGGAGATTTAATTGGCATATGTTGATTGGCGAATGCCGACACAATCATCAGAGTGATTGTATCACAACATTCAAAAGGTTGCTATCGGCGGAGGAGTATGGACGCAAGCGATAAGGCGGACCCGTCGATATTTATAAGTCCCAGTGCATAAAATTTGAGATCCGGCTTATGTGATCAGAGCAGATTTTCCTTTGTATTCTCGTGTTTCCCATTTTTTTGATAGAACGAAGGGTTCAGGTTTCTAGTGTAAAAAGTGCCACTAAAGAGTCCCGATAGTGTGATCGCATATCAGGGAAGTGGAAGGAGTGGGTAATGCGACCTGCAGAGGAGCCGATACCCGATTGCGATAAATGGAAGCCCTCGGAAACTGTGCCAAGACTATGGAATGATCAGGGAAATGGTGTGTTATGCATGTTTTGTGTGTATTTCCTTTATAAAGGTTTTATAACCATTATATGTATGCGGGATTGAGGACTTAAAGGGTTATAAAGGGGGTGTAGAGTTCCAATAGGAAGAATCGGTGAAGGGAAAAGACTAGGTTATTGAATTAAATCATTCCACAGAGGCTATTTAAAGGGGTCGTAACCAATAAGGTTTGGATATCGGTGCACGTAAGTAATTGACAACATCATTATGCCTTGTTTTTCTTTCTTCAAAATCTTTTTCATGCCATTAGAGATGATTATCTTCCCTGGTTTCCCTGTGATTCCCCTTAATTAAATTTCCTTTCCTTCCCAAGAAAATTTCAAGAAAATTTCAACAAGGTTTCTCATCCACATGTCAAAATTTCAACTTCTTAAGCTTCATAGAAAAAAAGTTACAAAAAATATACTATGATGACCTCTTTGAGGTAGTGAAACTCTAGAATCCAATCTCTGATACCAAATGTTGCGAAACCAAATAAAAAAATAGAAGAAAAGATAGATCAACGGCTTGAAAATTAGCCTCTTTGAAGGGGAAAGCTTCTTTACATCACATAAATGAAAAATTCTTTGATGATACAAATGACAACACCTTCTTGTTATACGTATAACTTTAAGGGGTCACAATATAATCAGAGCCTACATAACAATAATAATGTAAGGGCACAAAAATAAAAATAGTGGGCTTCCATGGGGCACAACGATAACTATATGGGGGCTACATGGAGAAAAAATAATAATAAGGGGGCTACAATAGTATTATAGGGACCAACAGGCGAAGAGATGGGTCCCTTTTAAAAAACCACCAAGTTCAAGCTTTAGCACCAGCGTAGACCCTTTTAATCACTATATTTTAATAAGCGCACGGGGAGAAATTTAACTTTTCATTAACATGGCCTAATTATTATCGAAGACCCTTCTACTTGGTGAAGTTCGTGCTCAACATTACCTTGTGAAAATGACATATAACCTCAGTTCTCGTATATTGGCCTTTTCCAAATGAGTGCACCTTTAACCTCTCGAGATGGAGATTTTCTTCGTTAATTGATGCACTTCATATTCTTCAACTATCGATTCCCTTCTTTAACCCTTAAGCACTCAAGTTATGGGCCTATGAAGCCACCCATATGACCATCATACTTGGATCTTGGGATCTTGGAAAATTCGCGTCGATCCACCTTCTAGACCTTCTGAGATAGAACCTCCAAGAGTTTTTTCCCGAGACAAAATATTTCATGTCAACTATTGTTCTTCAAATTTTGTCTCGGCTCTTTACTTACAACTCTATGCTTTGACCTTGGTTGCTCCCATTGACCTATGAGATGGGAATATTACCATCCTCTGTCGCCCCTCAACTCCGTTACTTGCCTCCATTTCTTACTAGAATTCTCGACACTTTCAAAAAAGGGTCTCTCTAAATAATTCTTCGAGATGGCTTCCTCCGAGATTTTTGTCTCTGGAAAAAATATTTGATGACGAACCTTAATTTTTATCTTCCATCTCTCGTTTATTGAGCACGTTCTACAAGCTTCAATCAAAACTAAGTCCTGGTTATGTTTTGTACTTAGTAGACTGATTTTTTCACGGCCTTAACACAAGAATTACACAAATTATTGACACACACACTATCTCTGTAACAACTCTGAAATCAATCTCACACTCCTCTTACATGGTTTCTAGATCTTTACACTTCCGCTATGTTGGCCTGATGGGGCCTGAACCAGGTTCAGAGTTATTTAGCCAAACAAATCCCTATACTACTAGCCCTTTCGGCAACAGCCCGCGGATAACGGACTGAGGTCTCACCTGAAGCAGTATGGGGGGATATGTTGGAACCAAGTTTATGCACCCTTAAGATGTCTGAGGGGTTGATTTAGTCCAGTTGTGAATATCTTTGCGCAGGTCACTTTGTGCAGTTTCCTGACTTGTGATGCCTTCGCGCCCTGTTATACTCTCCTTCGTGTAGCCCTAACCAAGAGCTAAGGATCTTTCGCACTGCTAAAGCAACGATCTACGTTATTTCCCCAAGTTACATTGTGTACCTTACTTATCTTCTTATAACGGTTAGTTATCTTCACGTAAATAGATACTTTATCTTATATTCACTTATTCAACACACTCATATAAGTTCCTGCAGCAAATAAACAGTGAACTTGCAATTCATACCCAATATACTTCAACACATAAAAAAATAAAAGATACACAAAATATTGTAAAAATTCTCTTTGTTAATGCTTCAATCGGTTACAGACTCAACCTGCCCTGCGCACTCAGCTGCAGGGGCCCACGCACTCATTTGCAAATTACTAGGCCTCTGCGCACTTAGCTACAGAGCCTTCTCCTACTCTAATACCCAAAGACTCGAATTTACACTTAGACTCAATGCTTCATCATTAGATCTTACATGGATCGATTCATTGTCCTTTTACACTTACAACCTCGCTCTATTTATACAATCTCATGGTCTGCGGACCATGGGTAGAACTCTCAAGCCAACACTACATTACAAAAGTAAGGGCGGACAACCCTATGACTTAATTACAACTTCGCGCTCTGCGCCCACAAATCACGGAGTCTTTACATCGGATTTAGTCAAAACTTGGGCTTTAAGCCCCAAAACTTGGCTTGGGGGGATCCCGCACCCAACACCCTACACCTCATCTATATTCTGAATAGAAGGAAAAAAAATCCACCGTAGGCTTAAATTCTTGAACAACATTGTGCTCCTTTACTAATTCTTCATAATCACTAGATCTTCATGATTCCTGGAACATTAATCACACTGGTTTATCAATGTTCAACGATATAATTGATCTGATTATAACCAAAATTATTTGACAGTCCGTGTACTTATACACTGCTCCTTTGAGTGGCTCTCCCTCCTAAGCTTATTTGTAACAAGCTTGCATCTCACTTGCACTAAATACAAATTACAAATATTATTTCCACAACAATGAATAGAGCTTTAAATTTCTCAATCACTTGAACAAAGTGTTATGCTATTAAATATAAAATGATTTACATAATCTTTTTTGGCCTGATTTACATTAGTCAGCCCTCAGTCTTGCAGCCATACTTGACTTTCAATCAAATATTGATTCTACTTTTTTTTTCCTTTCCATTCTCTTGATGTCATTAAGTTTTAAAATTATATAGAAGGAGCTTGAATTAGAATTAGTTCAAATCCAATATTCTCTCAACTAATATTGTCTATACCCTCAAAATCCTCACAAATTGATTCTTGCCCTAAATCTTTCTAACCATCACAAATTCTCGAGATCTCTTCCTAGAATAAGATCTAATTACAAACCAATTACATTAATAATACAATATTTCTAGAATTCACCAAAAACATATAAAGTTACAAATAATTAACAATTAGGAAACTAACTCCCTTTGTAAATGAAAGATTCCTAGGTCTAGTCAAATGTATTTGACTTGGTGGTTGGATGATCCTGCATCAAAAGGTCAAGAATGTTAGTAGTGTGACAAATATTTTGCAAATTAGAGTGAACAAGAGAATATGAAGGAAAATATATAAGAAAATGGTTTTCATAAACAACTCTCTTAGTATCACATGGGTGATAGATTATTTCATCTTGAGGTTTTTTGGAAATGGATCAACACCTAATTTCACTATGAAGCTCATGAGAGTTAGTTCTTATCTTAGCAATGTTATTTTCTGTTTTAACACTAATGAAGAGAGAAATGTGATTTTTTGGTTTTCAAGATTGGAGTTGAACACCTCCTTATCATATCTTTGTTTCCCTTTCCCCTCTCACTTTATATTACTCCATAATTTCTCCTCCCTATCCCTTAATGGTCCAACCAAGCCTAAGCATCCTTATGTCATCCTTTCTTGAGTTGAAGGTGGGGGTTTTGGACAGAGTTAGAAGCAAGTTTAGGAAACCTCTTGGCTTCCATGTTGTATAACTTCTTCTTATATACGAGCTTAGATCAATCTTAACTTTGAATCTATCAAGCACCAAGAGGGATCAAATCTCTTTTCATTCTAAAAGAGGTTTGCATATCAATAGATTTGATCCCTCTTCACACTTGGTAGATCTAGAGTTAAGGTGGATCTAGGCTGGTTTAATTATTAATTATTAATTATAATTATAACTATAATTATTTTATTTTATTTTTATTTTTATGTAATTTAACTGATTCAAATTGTTTTATTGATAATTTTAATTATTAATTATTTTCTTTTATTTTTTAAATGTAATTTGACCTAGTCAAAATGTTAAACAAGACATTATATTACAACATCTCTACCATATTGGGATAGAGAGCACCTCTTGGGGCAATAAGGCATGTAGTCATGGTCATGCTTTGAATGGGGGAAAGACTTGTTTCGATAAAAATAATAAAGTAAAGAGCATTTCCTTAAATCTTGAGATTGTAAGTTATAAATTTATTTTATATCGGTTAAAATTTCTTCTATAACTATTTAAATATACGGAAACTCCAAATTTCACATCTATAGAAAATAACAAAAATAGAAAAAATAAAAATAAAAAAATCAATTTTTTTTATTCCATATTTAAATCCAAAAATCCATAAACTTCTAATTATTTTCAAGACCTTAATATTTTCACCCTAGTAATATAATATGATAACTTATAATTTGAATAATGATATCTTCTGATTACCGATTCTTGTTTAAAAAAGATTAAAAATAAAATGAAATTACTTTAAGCATACAATTTAGCCTGGATTATAACCCAATTTAATAAATAACACATAAAGAAAAATCAAAATCATAAAACGCATATACAAATATAAATCTTGATTATTATATGGACTCGACAACAAAGTGATTTAGGTTACTTTAAATAAAAGAGGATGCACCTTCTATGGCGTAAACGAAATGAATAGAGGGCCCACGTTCATTATTTCCTTTCATTTTCTTCATCTTTAAATAAAACTTCAGAATGCCTAGAGGGTTACGTGGAGTGGAGTCGTGGGTATAATGATTCAAAATCATTACTTATATTTATGGAATAATGTTGACATTATGATTATGTGTTATGCATCCCACTAAAGTCACGGTGCGTATTATTTTCTCTCTGGTTTAAAGTCAAAGTCAAAAGCATAGCGGTTGAATATTTCATTATGACATTTCAAATGGAATGAATTAATCTTCAATTAGTTGATTATTACTGGCGTTCTTAAAAAAAAATCATATTTAATTAAAGTTTTAATAAAATTAAAAATTAAAATAATTTAGATTTATTTTAGTTTTGGATCTATTAAGTATTTTAATTTTTTAAGGTGCAAATTAAATTTTTTAAGATGTAAACTGTTTTGAAGTGAAAAAGATTTAGTCTTTTTAAAACTTATAGATCTGAAATTAAAATAAATATAACCCAATAAAAAGATAATAAAAATTTTATATTAACTCTAAATTTCTCAAATTTAAAAATTACAAATTTTTCTTGAAATTTCACAACTCCAAATTGATTTATATCTAAAACAAATTTGTTAATTTCAAGGCTAATCAAAATGGAGCGTATTATATATTTTAAGCATTATTATTGTTATAATGTATTTTTGGGAAAGTTGCACATGGTTCAAGATTCAAATTTAATGATGTAATTAGTATAATGTATAAATTAAATAGCGAGTAAATGTAGATAGACATAAATTTATTATAAACATCAAAACACTTAATGATAGATCTCACATTGTCAGGACTAAAAAATCATAAAAATTAACTAAATTATAACTTTATTTAAATAATTATTATTGATTAAAAAAATATTATATGAATTAAACACATACAGATATATAATATATATAACACCCATGGGGCTTAGAATAGGGGGTGATGGGGTGTATTTTATATATATATATATAACACCCATGGGGCTTAGAATAGGGCGTGATGGGGTGTACTTCTAAGTCACTCGGTGATGGGAAGGTCAGAGGTTTGAAACTTCGTGGGAAAAAATCCATTCGTGTTAAAGCTTGGTGTGGCCCAAGATGGGTGTGATCTCCAGGTGATTTTAATAGCTTAGATGCGATTTTGTCGGCTTAGATGCCCCACACTCGCGATTTCTCAAGCCAAAAATTAAGCCTGTAGTTATCATCTCAGACAACTTGATAATTTTTTTTTCTTAATCATGGAGATTCATCTGCGTTTTATTATGGGGATTTTTAGTCTATAAGTAGGCTTTGTTACAATACCATGATTTATCAATGCCATATGTCCAGAAAACCATAAGACATTTCATATGAAATTTTTTAGTTAATCAATTTAATTAAAAAATAGAAATAACATAACTACTTTTAGGATAAATCTCAAACTTTAATTCCTAAAATATTTTGTAAAGATTAAATGTCTATCAAACACTTAATAATTAAGTTAAACTTCTAAAAACTTTATTTCAAAATAAACATATTTATTAACCTAATTATTAATATTTAATCATTTTTTTTAATTTTAATATTTTAATAATGATGATGATGATTAATGTTCACAAAGGCCAATATGGTCTATCAGGCCTTAAGAGAGTAAGAGATTATTGAGGCTCTTTAATATTTTATTTATATGATAAAAAAGAATGGAGGGAAGCATTCCCATATCACTATAGTTTCACCGACTTAACAAGCCAAGAAGGTTGGCAGTGTGCCAAAGGTTTTGGAAATGAGAAAATATGTGAGTAAGAATTGGACAATCCAAGAGAAAGGTTTTTTCATCTTCAACTCTCTTAGTATCGCAAAGGTGACATACTCTTTCCTCCCAAAGTGTTTTTGGAATTGACTAACTCTGGGTTTCACTCCGAAGCTCATGAGAATTAGTTCTTATCTTTGCAATATTCATTTTCTTCATAATGCTGGTCAAGACAGAAAGATAATTATGGTTAATAATATTGGGGTTGATCACCTTCTTATAATACCTTATCTTCCTTTTTCCTTTAAACTCCCTATCATCCCATAATTTGTCCTTAAATTTAGAAATAATAATATTTTTAATGTTATCCTTATCCTTGAAGTTTCTCTCCTCCTTTATCCCCCAATGGTCAAGCTAAGACTAGGTATCTGTATGCCAACCTTGCTTGAGCCGAAGCTGGGGGTTTTGACTAGAGTTAGAAGAAATTTTGGGGAACCTCTTGACTTCCATGTTGTAATGTTTCTTCTTGTACATCAGATGCACAAACATAACCATGATTTCAATGGGGGAAAAGCTAGCTTCAATCAAGAGGATACAGTAAGGAGTATTTCATTTAATCTTGAGGTTGTATGTTGTAAGTTTTTAGATTACATCGATTTTTCTCCACAATACTCTAGATATAGTGGAACCCCAAACCTCATATGCACTTAATAATTAAGTTAAAATTCAAAAAACATTATTTCAAAATAAACATATTTATTCACATAATTATGAATATTTAAATCATTTTTTTAATATATCAATTTAAATATTTTAATGATGATGATGGTGACTAATATTCACTAAGATTAATATGGTCTATCAAAACTAAAAATATAAAATAAAAATATTAAAATTTTAAAAAATAATCGAAATAAATTTTTAAAAGATAAATAAAAATATTGTAAATTTTTATAATTAATTATATTGTTATAAGTGTTTTTTTTTTTAATTATAATTAAAATTTGAAAAATTTAACTTAATATTTTGAATGAAATCTTTACCTAAAATTAAAATTAAAGATAAAATAAATGATATTAATTAAAACAAAGAATACAAATAAATATAAAAATAAAAAACAAAACATAATAATAATAATAAAAATAAAAAAAATCAAATTAAAAAAAATTTATATATATATAATGATATAAATAAAAAAACTATTAAAATATAATATTCTTAATAAATATCAAAAAAAATATATAGTATTATAAACTAAATATCATTTAAAAAATATAATATTATAAACTATGATACTAAATTAAAAAAAATAAAATTAATAGAAATAAACTAAAAGTGTAGATTACACTCGAGAAAAGTAATAGGCTTCCATAGTTCTCAACCTTCTCTTATTACCTATCTTCAGCTTGATATTATAGTTTAGGTTTGTTCATTCTCTTTCTTTTCTAAAGAATATTTTTAATCTCAATCTTAATTAATTTTTTTTTTTTTTTTAAATTTGATATATCATATTGATTTTAGTGAATGTTAATCATCATTATTATAATATTATATTATTTTCAAATATGATATTTATTATTAATAGCATATTTTAACAATTATTCTTCTATTTATATAAAATAAAATTGGTTATTTCATAAACTTTATTCAATTGTTTATAAATGATCTTATTCATTTTATTATATTTTTGTTGTAGTTAATTTGAAAAATGCACTTTTTTTAAAGAAAAATAAAAAATATGATCTCCATATCCATTGATGATGATGATTGTTATCTATGATAACCCTAAATAAAAAAATTAGTCTGATTGGTCATTATAGATAGGGTTTTTATGTCTAGGTTCATGTAACACCTATCATAGGGTTCATTCAATGTTTAATAGGGTCATCATAAAAATAAAAGGTCATAATTCCATTCATTTTGAGGTCATAATTTCATATTAGACTTGTCTGACACTTTTACAAACTTTCGCAGCAAATGCAGTTAAGAAAACCCAAAATTCACTACGAAAGTCCCTGACAGTTCCGTAGCAAAATGGTCCACTCCGACACTTTTCTCGCTATGAAAGTTTGTTGTTGTGTAATGGTTTTATTGTAAATGATTGTTAGTGATGTCAAATGTACTAAATCATTATACACATTGATTCTCGTGTCCTCCACTCCCTTTTCCCTTTATACCATCTACTCCTATCAAAAAGGTTTCACAAGTGTTGTCATGGAATAGGGTTTGTGTTGTCAAAACAAGCTTAGTTGTGGTCCAAGTGAGGTCTAGGTGTTCTAAATTTGGTTTGCAGGTGAAGAGGAAGCAGCTCACAAGCATCTCTCAACTTGTTGAAAAGCATTGCCACCAAGAAACACTACAACGGAGGGGTTGTAGTACGTTATGAGCCCACATATATGAAATTGTTTGAAGAAGACCTAGCTTTTGCATAATCATTTGCCAGTGTGGGATGTCGTTGATTTTTTTTCAAAAATTGCAGGGTTTTCATGTGCAAATTCACCCTCAATTTCACAGGGATTGGAACGAAGGTTGGCATCTTAATTTTAAATGTCTCCCTAGACACCATTGCTCATGCTACTGAAATCCCAAGGTCAGTGCAAACATGGTTTAAAGTTCAGAAGTTTCAACTACAGAATTGTGATGAACTCTTGAAGGAAGAACATCAAGGGATTGATATGATAGTAGGCATCCCCAGAACTTTCCTTAAGGATCGTTATTCCATGTTTGTGATGGTTATTCAAAAATTATTTTACATATGAAGGAAGGTTCCATATGGTCTACCAATACCACTTCAGGTTGCTGCTCCACTTCACAGGTAAACAATCCTTAGATATCCCTTTCTATCTCTTCAGAAGTTTAGGAAAGATGGCTGACAAGGTTCAAGATAAACCAAATACAAGTAGTACCTTTGTTTTTCATCATGGTCTTATCAAATTGTTAGTAGTTGAAGAGTTAAATAGATTGAACAGGGATTGGCTTACCTTTTTGTTCCTAAGTGGATATGAACTAGATGTTGCTACCCCCTCTAGAAGAACTCCAAAATCCAAATCTACAACCCCTAGAGCAGAGCAGCAACCTCGAGTAGGGAAGCATCCTAGAGCAGAGCAGAAATCAATGATATAGAAACCTATAATTGAAGCTTCTACAAGTACTAAGAGGAGAATGACCAGAAGACAGAAGAGAGAACAGAGTACAAAGAAGGGAAAACTGACTGACATTCTAGAAGCTATAGACATTGAAGAAAAACCTCAAGATTGTTGCTGAAGTAAGTGCTGCTCCATGATATGGTAAACTCTTCAATTTTGTCTTCACTATACCTAAATCAGTCAACTTAGCCATATGTATAGTCAACATGATATTAGGAGTCATAAGGAGGCATTAAAAATCATGAAAACTATAAAAAATCAGAATTTAGGAACTTTCGTAGGAACTGCCCATAATGAAGCTGAGAATTTGCTACGAAACTGTTGTAGCTTTCCATGGAGGTTAAGGTTGGTCTAAAGCTCAACAAATATAGTTCTAAAGGCCTATGTTTAGCTTATAAACATCAAAGAATACCTTAAAACTAGTAGAGAGAGAAAAGAGGTAGCATAAGAGTGTTTTTTGAAAGTTGCTACGAAATTGTTGTAGCTTTCCATGGAAAGAAAATCCAGCAAAATTTCCAATTGGGAGAGTTTTGATAGCACGAGTTTAATAAAAAAAACATTACTAAAAACCTCAGAATTAGCAAAGGCAACAAAATGACAACATAAGGGTGGTTTTTGAAATTTTCTACCAAAAATTTGCTACGAAAATTCTGGAAATGAATGTTTCGTAGTCAACTTCCGGCGCACTTTGTAACCAAATGAAAAGGAATTTTGGAAATCTGAAGGAGCTTTTTGTTTAGAACGGGCTCATCTATAGAAGTCTCTCTCATTTTTTACAAAGCTATCAGGTTTTGAAGAATACGCACTTGTCTTTGAGGCCTATTTTACAGAACTTTTCCTAGCCAAAAATTTTAAAATTCGACTTGGTGGAGGTCCAACTCAGAAAAGTCAATCAAGTCAACACATTCATGTGGCATGCGACACATCAACTCCAACACATTCAGAAAATTAGTTTGGTTCGATAAGCTCCATCGAACAGAATTCGGTTGAGTTCCTTTATGGTGGAAGAGTCCTACTTGTATTCAAATTATGTAAAACATAAATCCCTAGGTTTTCTCAATAGGTGTCAAGAAGGATAAGGTCTTAGAATTGTTTGATCGAATCTAGCCCAAGTGGCAGATTTTTTGTAATTAATGACATGATCGTGGTCTTACTCTATATATTTGTAGTTCCTTGACTCTACACAGGGTTGATCGAGGATGTGAAGAAGCTACCATATGTAAATTTTCTCATTTAATATACATTTACTGACATACTCTGTTTTGATTACCTGAGATACAAATTTTGGTTTATATGTTTATTTGTCATGTCTTTTACATTTATATCAGTTTTTAAAGAATTATGATCACTTGGAATTCAGTATTAAGTTCTACTCCAACTTCCTTCATATGTTTTATTTGTTGTTAACGGGTTTTATTTACTTCATTTCTAAGCCAAAAGATGCCTCAGTTTCCTCAGAAAATAGTTACGTAAGTAATTGAGTTTCTTGTAATTTCCTCCATGCCCAATGGTTGTAGTACTCACTCCCTTTCACTTGCATAAAATACAATAAAAAACAGAGTTATCCATTTGAATTTTTGAGCTTATCATAGTCAAACGTTTAAGTATATTGAGAGAGCCCTCTCAGATTGGAAGGGCTAACTTCCAGTCAAAAGTTGGTTTGAAATAGTTATGCTGGGTTGAAGGTTGACACAGCCCAACCCTTTCTAGCCCAGTGATAACAAGTCTGCTCCCAAGTCTGCTTTGGTAGGACGTTCGCGTCTGACCCCAGATTCAAAATAACTTGATCCATTTCATATTCTCCTATCTATGCGGTCAGTCTCATCTCCCGCCCTGTCCTTGCTTTATTCTTACCAATCTTCCGTACCACGCGCAGTTCACCTGGAGTGTTTCTGGCGCATCTATTTATAAGCTCCTGTAATCCCTTCACAGCCTTGCTATCACGCAACAACTTCATACAGGCTTCTAGAAAGGTCGTAATCATAGAAGGGTCCATTTCCTAATCAGGCTTATCCTTTTTCCTTGAAGTGGAGGCCTCAGTGAAGCTCTTCTTTGCTTCCATGAATGTTTCGTGTGCACGCTCCAAATCAAATTCAGCCTCCTTCGCCGGAGCTTTGCGAACCCATGCATTGTCTTCAGGTTGTTTCCCCTTATCATCGCTCGTTGCAATTCCACTTCAGAGCACTATATTCACATTTGGGTACTCCTCGCGAGGCTCAAACCTCATCATCTATAGGTTCTAAGTCGACTTAGGTGGTAGCGCCCCTTTGTCACGTATCCTCGCTATCAGCATAGGATAGTCCTCCATTTCATGATCAAACAAAGTGCAACATTTGCACGACAAACATGTTGGGGTAGTGCATTCGAGGGCATAGTGTCCTGGTCCTCCACAATTTTAGCAGATTAGTTGTCCTCGACCCTTACTAGATTCTCCTCCGCCTCGGCCTCGTCCACACCCCTGAAAGCTTGTTCGCGCCATCCCTGTTCTCTGGTCAGGGGGCTGCATTTCTGCCTGAACCCTATAGGTGGGTGTTTTTTCCATCATTAATTCATAACTTCTATAGTTGCGCTCATCATGCCCTACCAACCTACAGAGGTTTCAGAACAGTTGTTGTGGCGTTTGTACAAACTTCTGCAACAAATGACAATTATCTGTCATATGTTTTCCTGCTACCTGACATATAGCGCACCACAACGCGAGCCCCATGGTCCTGCTTGGGCCTTTGGCCTCAAAGGCATTGGTTCCCCTCCTATAATATAGTTCACAAAGACCGGGCAATGATCTTTGTCATGCCCCTGACCCTTACATTTCAAGCACCATATTTCTTGACACACCTCCGATCGAACTGTTCTGTCTTGCTTCAAACTTTGCATTTCGAGGCAAAGATTTTGCAACTCCGCATGGATATGTTGAACCCCCAGATTCAGATCTTGCATCCATGTTTCATGTAGTCTCATTGCAATCTCCAAGGCCTATGCCTGAGTCATAATCTTGTGTTGTGACAGAGCAACCCTTAGGTGTGGTAGGAGCAAAGCCACAAAACATTCGTGGTGTTGTCCATCTGTTAAGTTCAAATTGGCTTCACGGATTTTACAGTTCAACCTATGATACAATTCCCAAGGTGTCTCACCTGGTTTCATCGCGATTTCCTTGAACCCCACAATCGATTGTGCCTCATATTAGGCCTACTGAACTCTTTATTCAACATGGTCTAGATATCCGCCACTCCAGTGTTTGGGTTATCATTAGAGTACTTGATGTACCAGGTTAGCGTGCAATCCTCAAAAGCACTAACCAATGTTGCCTTCTTCATGTGATCATCTGTAACGCCTTGAGCTTCTCCTACAACTTTCACAACGAACCAAAACTAGTCCGGGTCCTCATTTCCCAAGCCTTTAAACAAAGGCAGCTTCACTGAATTTGCCATGTTGAACTGCGGTGGAGGTGATGGTGGTATGGGTGAAGTCGCAAGTGATGTTGGGGAAGTTGGAGGTGGTGTGGGTAGAGGTGGCAGTCGCGAGAATCCTTGTTTTATTAACTGAATTTCATTTCGTGAAGAAGTCTTGGCTACTCCGTCTTCGTCACCCAATGGAGGTGAAATAAGTGGGCTATACTCAGGACCCTTTATTCCTTCGTTTCTGTGAGTCTTTCCACTTCACGGAGCTTCGAACATCAAGGTAGCTGCATAATACATTTTTCACACAATAACATCTTAATCCAAGTATTCAAAGACTTAAAGTACTTACCTCACGGTCCTTTTAAAAAGCGTCACTCCACCTCGCTGTAACTAACTGAGGTATCAACTACGAATTCAGTCACAAATCCTCCTATGATGTGATCGAGCCAATGATCGACAACGCAGGCGATCTTATCCTCAGAGGCTTCCAGTCTCTGTACTAACTCCGGGGTCCAGACAATAGGACCGTCAAGTCTCCACCTTCCTTCACTATCCGTTAACTTCGTGATCCACTCGTATAACTCAACTGGAAAGGAACAGAAAAAGATCTCGTGGATTTCTATATATAGGTACCTATCCAGCCACTGTTCCTTTGTCAGTCATGGATTTCTGTTCTCATGTGCTGCGAATTCATGGATCTTCCTGTCCAATCGGTCTTCGATCTCTTTCTTAGTTGGATTCCAGTGATACGACATCACACATCTCTTATGTAGATTTCTGGTCCCGGCAACGGAACCATTTGTTGGCTGTGTGGGGCTTGACCCAGGTTCAACGTTAGTTAGCCAAAAAAATCCCTACACTACTGGCCCTTTCGGCATCAGCTCACGGAGCGCGGACCGAAGTATCACTCGAAGTAATATGGGGGGCTGCTGGAACCAAGTTTCCGAACCTTGAGATGGTTGTGATGTTGGTTTATACCCTCTGTTCCTGCTTTCGTGCAGGTCATTAAGTTCTAGGGCTCTGTAAGTCTAGCCCTTTATTCTACCCCTTAGTACCTCCGCGAAGGAGTGCGATTGACCTTCGCGTAGCCCTAACCTACAGTCCAGGTACTTTCGTGCTACTATGACAACGTATTGTATAGGTTCCCAAGTTATCTTAAGCGTTTTACTTATCTTACTAAACAATCACAGTTTGTGTCACGTAATTTGATATTCTTACTTGCGTTCATTTACCCAATATAATCACATACATTCGTGCATCTCATACATATTATAAAGTAAACTCAAAACGCAATATAACCAGATGCATTAATAGGAAATAAATACACAAAATTTGCAGAATACTTCTCCTTATTGATATCTTCAGACTATTACAGACTCTATCCTCCCTGCGCACACAACTACAGGGGTCCACGCACTCAGCTGCTGACGTCCACCTGTTGTGCTATTCAAAAACCCCCCATTTATTAATGATAGTAGTTAATATTACATTAATAAATGGGGACCCTTTAAAAAATCCATCCAAAAAACAAAACTTAGCATTTAGGTATTTCTTTTATTTTTGGAATAAAGTAAAGATATCAATCAAACCCCCTTTTTTAGAAAACTACTAAATGCTTACCTTCCCACATATAACATGATTAAGAACCACCAAAAGACCTTTCTAACCCTCCAAAATCAAGTGAAATGATTAAATAAGGACTCTATGCTTGGAACTTTCATAAATCCGACATAAACTAAGTCCTTAAGCTTTTTAGGCTTAGTCTCGCATCACATGTCACCATTAATAAAGGACCCGCCTTAAAAAGGTTATTGCGAAACATGCGAAATGTGAATTTGTGATGGCATTATAACTTTATCACATCACATTTCGGACATTCAAACGAACACTGTATACTTACCATCAGCCGATATTACGAAATGCGGTCAAGACCTAGACCCACTCCTTAAATATATCATAAGAAAATGTTTTAGGTCTGCCACTCATTAAAAAGGGTATTTTACATAGATAAACCTAGCAAGTAGCTATGTTTTGAAACAATTAACGAGTAGCTCACATCTCACATCTCGCACAAACACAACAGGAAGTAAGAAAGGCAAAAATTCATAATGTGATATTGTGATCTGTGATATTGCTTCGCAAATCGCACAATAGCCATCATCGCAATTCAAAGGCTCGCCACCCTAGAAGCTTTCTTCCCATTTTACGATGCAGACATTTATAAGCATTAAAGCTAAGGAATAATGAAGCATTAGTTGGCATTTAGTAAGAGATAACTGTATTTATGTGTGAAAAGCTGTTTAGCGCGATATGATATCTTCTTATGTACGTTCGAATAAAAATCCTTTTATCACCTTTACAAGTTATCTACATTATTTCGTTTTACGTTCATTATCTTCTTTGTGTATCTGATAGCTGTTGTTTTTCACTTTCAAGGAAAATCCACAGAGCAAATCGTTGAGAACAATGGTGAAGAAAGGCAAGGCAGTCATCTCTGAGAAGTCAGAAATGACTCCTTTGTTGACGGCTACTACATGCAACAGAGAAGGAGGAACCTCTACATGGGAGGCCATGTATAATATACTGGAGGAAGAGCAACCAAGGATTCTGGAGACAAAGATGACAGTTGATGGACATGATTCCTCAAACGCTTCCATGTTAGCGAGGGCATGCTCATTTTTGCACCACATAGTTGCGCTCCTGAAGATAATCCCTTATAGCGACATGGTTAAATGGGTTATTGATGAAGCTGACATCTCAGACAGAGAATTCAAGACAAGAAGCCAAGAGGTTATGGGATCTTTTACCCCAGACAACCTACGACTTATGTACCACCTACCAGAGCCACAAGTCATCTACAACAGGAAGTTCATTGAGAAGTTTGCCAAAGAGAATGGCGACCTAACAGACTGGACCTGGGCCTGGTTAAATAATGAGGAAAAGATCAAGAAATAAAAAAATGATATGTACACTACTTCGTCTATTTCCCCCCCTCATAGTTTTGTAGCGGCCATGTTATGTATATTATTTGGCAGACCCGATAGTACGAAGTTCTCCCCAGAGTGGTTGTCGTTAATAGATGCAACTATTAACGCAAATGTAATGAATTGGGCACAAATCTTGTCTAATAATTTAGCAAAAACAATTATCAGGTATAGAAGGAAAAGAAGTGTTTCTTAGAGGGTTTACCCTCCATTTTTTTTTGAGCACCTATGTAATGGATGCAATTTGTTTTATTTTGAAATTCCCTATCATGGGATGGAAATGGACTATTCGAAATCCACTTCCTATTCACATATACCACAAGGACATGTGGAAATCCAACTTTCAACTACATTTTTTCAAGATTTGTCATGGAGTTATGCTCCCTATTCATAAGTGGCTTTATAATCGAGATGTCCCCAGGTTTTCCCAAGAAGCTGAAGTAGATATCCTCCCGGTGGCTAGATGGTTTGGTGAGGAAACATTTACATATATTAGGGTTTTTGGCAGCATCACCTCCCCCCATGTCCTCCCATACTATGTTCCAGACAAATTAATGGCTAGAACGATAGCCTATCGAACAACTAGTGAGGGAGGGATGAGCAAGACATGAAAGGAATAAAAAAAGGCCATCTGGCCTACATTCCCTTTACAGTGTGGAGCATTTTCATTACACAACCTAGGGCATGCATTTAGAGAAGCAAAGAACATGCTATCTCTATGATTACCTAAATTCCCTGGAAGGCGATATGACCTGTTCAGCACTGTCGAAAATTTCACCACTTTGGTGAAAA
The DNA here is from genome assembly GCA_031772625.1 of Pinus tabuliformis. Classification (NCBI taxonomy): domain Eukaryota; kingdom Viridiplantae; phylum Streptophyta; class Pinopsida; order Pinales; family Pinaceae; genus Pinus; species Pinus tabuliformis. Next base: position 38,946,018 of record CM062810.1, on the reverse strand, counting down.
TAAAAGTATTCAGTAATGAGGAAGATGCCTTTGATGACATCCTTTTGCAGAAAAACACCTTCACAGAGGTGAAGCATACGACACAATTACTTTTTGACCATGAAGATTTGGAAAATTTTTACAGTTACAGAGAAAGGAGGTCAGCAAAGGTCCCATTGGACCAATTATTGATTGAACCAATAAGGGAGCCTACTCCTAGTGTGACTATATAAGGTGACTCCAAAGAAAATTATAAGACCGATTGTGGAGTCGAATCTGAAGAGAAATCTACTAGGGAATCACAAAAGTAATCACAGAATGGGAAAAGCATAAGCATGGAGTCGATAAAGGATACATCCCAATCTACACAGAAGATAGCTCAAGAAACTTTAGTCAGCAAGCAGGCTGAAATCCATGCCACCTCCACATAGCCAATAAAACCCCTGGTAATTGATCTAGAGGAAGAGTGGGACAATTTTAATAAAAGTCTCAACACAGAGGAACAAACGCCAGAGTTGTAAACTCCACAACAGAAAACAACTCAGGAAATTTGTTGGCTTGTTGGGGCCTGACCCAGGTTCAGAGGTGATTTAGCTAAAAATCATGGTACTAATGGCCCTTTCAGCAACAGTCCACAGAGCACGGACTGAGGTCTCACCCGAATTAGTATGGGAGGGTGCTAGAAACTTCACCCTGGAGATGTCTGATGAGTTTGAGTGGTCCGTGGTTCGACCCTGCGCGCACGTCGCTACGCACCCTTACCCGTACCTCGCAGCCTGAGATGTTGCCTTCGCGCAGCCCTACTCGAGGGCCGAATGCTGTTATTACCAAAGTCCTTATGAGTATTTTGCTACTGGTTTATTAACTTAGCCTACTTGTATGCGTTAAATTATACTTAGTAATATAAATTATTCATGTAGGTGCGCGGAGTAAATAAATATTATATTTTCAATTTATATCAAACATGCAATAACCCAAGAAAAAAATTAAGATAAAAATTCTCTTTATTATTTTTTTCCTCGGTTACAGACTCGACTCCACCCTACGCACTCAGCTGTAGGGGTCCACGCACTCAACTGTGGACTACTAGGCCTCTGCGCACTCAGCTGCAGAGCCTTCTCCTACTCTACGACCCAAGACACACTTAGACACTTAGACTCTTACTCTTCTCTTCTACTTTGTTGTCCGTTCTCTTTTACACTTAGAGCCTTGCTCTATTTATACAATCCCATGGTCCGCGAACCATGGGTAGGTCGACATTACATTACAAGACTAGGGCGGATAACCCTGTGACTCTATCATACATTTCGCGCTCTGCGCCCGCAATTCGCGGAGTCTTTACAACAATATCGGGTTGAAACTTGGGCTTTGAGCCCCAAAGAATGCCTTGGGGGGATTCCATGCCCAACAGGCCCACAACATAGATATCATGACTTGCCCTCGAGTCACTCGGTCGACACGACGATCTTGGTGTGGAGTCCCTCCAACTGTTATCGAACTATGCTGAGGTCCGCAATGCACTGAGCTGCTGCTTGCTGGATCTTTTGCATCCGTTGTTCTGAGACCTCACTGTCTGAACTATTTCCATACATCTGTACTAGAATCTATTGCATATGTTTATAGTCCTGGGCCTTTGTCTGGCTCCTTGGAGTGCGGGAACTATGCTTCTGCCGGCTAGTTAGATAGCTGGCCCACTCGTGTAGGGCTTCAAGCAGCTGCCATTCACTTTTCCTGGGAAGGGTTCTCCATTTAGTTTGACTAGCTACACCGCGCCTCTATCTGTGACCTCCTTAACCACGTATGGTCCCAGTCAATGCATTCTGAATTTTCCCAGAAATTTTTCAAAGTTACTGTCGTACAACAGCACTAAGTCATTTACCTTGAATGTGTGCAACTTAATATGGCGATCATGCCAGGCCTTTTCACACTACTTTTGTACCTGCTGATGAAAACTAGCCAAGAACGGTTCCTTGTGAGCGCTGCTATGCACAGACTAGGTACAGTATATTCCATCGGCATGACAACTTCCACGCCATAAACTAACCGGAAAGGTGTTTGTCCTGTCAGTTTCTTGCACGTTGTCCTGTAAGCCCATATCACTACAAGTACGTGCAGGTCCCAATCGCTTCGTTGCACATTGCACACTTTCGTTAGTGCAGTCTCCAGTATTTTTTTGAATGCTTCTATAGTCACATTGGCTTGTGGGTGATATGGTGTACTTTTCTGATGATACACTTGGAACTCTTTTGTGAGCATGCTGATGGTTTCGTTCAAGAAATGTGTTCCGCGATCACTCATTAAGATTTTTGAACAGCCAAATCGGGTCAACATGTTTTCAAACAAAAACTTCGCAACCGTAGCGGTCGTGCAGTCTTTGACTGGCTGTGCTTCCACCCATCGTGTCAAGTACTCCATCGCAGTGATGATGTAGAGCGCGCCTGTCTTTCCCTGAGGTTTGATAGGTCCCACAAAGTTGATTTCCCATTTCTCGAACGGTTGCAGTTTCATTTGTGGATTCAACAGCATCTCGTCCCTCTGCAATGGTTTTCCAGTCCTTTGACATTTATTGTAGGCCTTAGAGTGTGCTTTTGAATCCTAGTGAAGAGTTGGCCACCACAACCATGTGCAAAGAATATTTTGTGCGGTCGCTCGTCCTACATAGTGTCCTCTTGCAGCGCCCCCATGTGCTTCCGCGAGGATCTAACTTTGTTCAAATTTAGGTACGTGTCTTTGCAATATCTCATCATTTCCCATTTTGTATAGGTGCCCCGCGATGAAAGAAAAATCCACCACACGCACCACCAATTCCTTCTTCTGTTGGACGGAGTATTCCTTTGGCATAGTCCCTATTGTCAGAAAGTGGATTATATCTTCGAAGTGCCCGTCCATGATGTGCACAGCAAAGAGCTGTGTGTCAGGTAATCCTTCCTCCAAACTAGTAGGTTCCTCGCCCGTCTCAATACGCGACAAGTGATCCGGTCCGGTGTTCAGGTGTTTAGGTTTTACCACGACCTCAAAGTCATATTCTTGGAACAATAAGAGCCACCTACATATGCATCCCCCAAACACAAGCTTATTGACCAAGCACTTTAGCGCGGAATGGTCTGTATACATCTTGAAATGTCCTCCTAGCCAATATTCTCAGTATTTTTGGAGCGCGTACACCATCGCCAACCCCTCGCGCTCGGTTGTGGAATAGTTATTCTCGGCTTTGGAAAATCTTCGACTTGCAAACATGATAGGATGATCCAAGCCCTCTCTTCCCTCTTGTGTGAGCACAACTCCCAATGCAATACACAACGCATCAACATGGACATGAAACTCCACATCCCATTTTGGGAAGACTAGGATTGGAGTGGAGGCCAATTTCCCCTTTAGGACATCCAAGCTCTTCATGCAATCATCATTCTAGAAAAATATGACATCCTTTTTCAATAGTTTTTCCATCGGTGCAGTGATTTTGGCATAGCTTTTGATGAACTTCCTGTAGTACCCTGTGTGTCCCAAGGTAGCGTGCAACTGTTTAACACTTTGCGGTGCTTCCAAATTTAGAATCACTGCCACCATCAGTCCCTATTTGTAGACCACATTTCCCAACAGGTTCCCAAAGGGAATGAGGAATGTGCACTTCTTAAGGTTCAACGCAATCTGGTGTCGTCGGCAAGCATCCAGCATTAAGCATAAACTTGCTACATGGTGCTTAACCAATCCAAAGACAGTCCAATCATCCAGATAGATCTCCAGGAACTTGTGGATGTATTCTTTGAATGCGGTAACAACGGTGCGTAAAATGATGGTTAGCGCATTCTTCAACCCAAATGGCATAACGGTGTATTGAAAGCAACCCCATTCCATTGTGAAGGTCATCTTGCTCCTGTCTTCCGGTGCGATTTTGATCTGGTGGTACCCCGAGAACCCATCCATGAATGAGTATGCTTCTTGTCTGCCAACATTTTCCAATACTTCATCTGTGAATGGTGTCGCGAATGGGTCATGTACACAGGCGTCATTCAGCTTCCTGAGGTCCATGCATATTCTTATTTTTCCATTCTGCTTTTTCTCCTACACTACCATAGGGCTCACCCAGTCAGATTCTTCCACCAGCTCAATAATTCCGTCTGTGAGCATTTTGTCTAATTCTACGCAGACCTTTTCCTTATACTTTAGATTCAAGCAGTAAGGCCTCTTTTTTACTAGCTTTGAATTTGGTTTTAGGGTGATCTTCATTATACCTAATTCACCAACGATCCCTTTTAAATCCATAATTTTGGTCGGGAATAAGTCTTGGTACTCGTGAAGTAACTCAGCGACCTTATCCACGTGGCATCATCCCAATAGTCACTGAGCATTGCATATTTTGGTTCGGCATCTGTCCCAATGTTTACCTGCTTTGTTTTTAGCAGCATTGTGATGTTAGGATCTTTTATTAATGGTCCTCGCACCTCGCGACATTCTTTAGTTTCTGGAATGTTAATTTTCCATGGATCCTTATCATCCTCCTCAATATTTACATTTTAACACTCCAGCGCACAGCTCAGCTGGGTCGCCCATTCCAGCTGAAGCACTTTCATTGGCTCCTGGGGTATTTTGAAGATAGATGCTTTTAATGCTTGTAGCGCATCATCAACATTATCCCACCAATGATCTTCAAACGTGAAGGTTAATAGGAATCCTTCATGTAAGATATCCCATTCGCTCATGCCATGGTAGAGCTCCGTCTTAGTATACCAATTCATGGGTATGATATCCAAGGTATGACAGAACAGATGCACCCATTCAGGTTGTGTCTCTTCCCCGTAGACCTTGATCCATTTCGAGAGGTGTGTATGTGGATCATCTTGTCCGCCATACTTATCTGTTAGTTGCATGTGTGATTTCCTGGGTGCCTCATCCTTCTGCATCCTCGCCAGTCCTTAAAATTATGCTGGTGCATACCCCACCACCTTGCAGGCATAGCGTGCACTACCCATTTCAGAGCATCGAACCGTTGTTGTTCTGGCACCTCTATTTCAAATTTGTTCAGGAAATCATCCATTGCTGTCAACCCGTCATACATAGGCAGATCTCTTACCTCTGTTGTCATGCAGTGCAGTGATCTTACCATCATGTTGCAATTGAGCATGGTTATCTCGTGTAATCGGTTCTGCCGTCGTTCTATTTCCTCGTCCAAATCTGAGGTGCAGGAGCTTTCACGCTCCCATGAAATCCTGCCATCCATTGTAGGATTCACCCAATCTTGTTCCCGAGCGGTTATCTTGTAGATACAGTCTAGATCGTCGTCGCTCTCGTCATTGTACACTGGCTCGGTGTAGTTCAATCCTTCCGTAGGGTCTAAATTTATCACTACACGTAGTGAGTTTTTCTCAAAAATCATCTTGCGCTTCTTCATATTTATCACTCCATTCATGTCAGTGGCCCAATCTATTCCTAGTAGCATGGGATAGGGATTGCTGTCATTGATAATCTCTATCACTTCGAAATCTGCAAGCGTTCCTACACCTTCGACATCTACCGTTATTCCCTACAATCTTCCCATCGGTAGGATCTTTTGTTGGTTCACCATTCGTAGTTGAATAGGAGACCATTGCAACGCGGGCTTGCCCATGCACTCCCATGTCTGCTTTGGTAGGGCATTCTCATCTGATCCTAGATCAAAAATCACTTGATCCATTTCATATTCCGTGATTTGTGCAGTCAATCTCATCTCCCTTCCTGTTCATGTTGTGTGCTTCCTGAGCTTCCGGACTACATGTTGTTCTCTTGACCCAGTGCATCTAGTGATGAGTTATTATATTCCCTTCATAGCTTTGCTGTCGCGCAGCAACTTCATGCATGTCTCTAGAAAGGTAGTGAGCATTGATGGGTCCATCTCCGGTTCTAGTTTGCCTTTACTACCTGAAGTGGAGGCCTCCGTGAAGCTCTTCTTAGCTTCCATGAATGTCTCCTTCGTGCGCTCCAAATCGAACTCTGGTTCCTTTGTTGGAGCCTTGCGAACCCAGGAAATCTCTTTTGGCTACTTACCTTGGTCGTTTCCTATCATAATACCACTTCAAATCACTATATTTACATTTAGGTCCTCTTCGCGCGGCTTAGACCTCATCATTTGCAGGTTCTGAGTCGGTGGAGGTTGGAGTGTTCCTTTATCGCACAACCTCGCTATCAGTGTGGCACAGTCCTTCATCTCATGATTAAACTGGGTACAATATAAGCATGATGCTCTCGTCGAATTTTTACAATCATGGGCATAATGCCTCGGCCCTCTGCAATTGTAACAAATCAGCTGTCCGCGTCCCCTACCTGGTCCCATTCCATCTCGACCGCATCCGCAACCCTGAAATCTAGTGTGTCCCATTCCTGCATTTTGATCGAGGGCTCGTGTTTCAGTCTAAACTCTGTAGGTAGGAGTCTTCCTCCCGCTAGGTAGTTCGTGAAGACTAGACAATGGTCCTTGTCATGTCCCTTGCCTTTGCACTTTATGCACCATACCTCCTCGCGCGCCTCTGGGCAAGTTGTCCTATCTTGTTTCAAACTCTTCATCTCAAGACACAAAATTTTCAACTGCACATGGATCTATTGCACTCCCTGGTTAGGATCTTGTATCGGGGTCTCGTGCAGTCTCATTGTGATCTCCAAATTTTTGGCCTAGGTGGATAGTTTCTGCTGTGACAGCGCAGTCCTTATATGCGGTGTTAGTGATACTACAAAACATGTGCGGTGCTGCCCATCCGTCAAGGTCATGTTGGCTTCACGAATCATAGTACCCTTCAGTATTTGATCTAGCTCCCAAGGGTTCTTGCCTGGAAGCATTGTGATTTCCTTAAACCTGATAATCGACTGTGTCTTCGATTTTGGCTTGCTAAATTCCCTGTTTAGCGCAACTTGGATATCTGTGATCGCTACGTTTGGATTGTCATTGGAAGGCTTAATGTACCATGTCAGTGCGTGATCCTGCAACGCGCTTACCAGCGTTGCCTTCTTCATATTGTCATCCATGACTCCTTGTGCTTCCCATACAGCCTTTACCATGACCCAAAATTGGTCCGGATCTTCGTTCCCTACTCCTTTGAACACTGGCAACTTTATTGCGCTTGCCATATTGAACTATGGTGGTGGCGGAGGTGGTGCGGGTGGAGATGGGGGTGAAGAGAGTGAAACTGGTGGTGGTGTAGGTGGGGGTGGTATGGGTAGAATTCGTTTCCTTATCAGACTTATCACTCTTCTTGGTGAGACCTTCGCGAGCTCTTCCTTGCTTTCTTATGGAGGTGAAACCAAGGGGCTAGTTTCTATCTTTGTGCTACCTTCGTTTCTGTAGATCCTCCCACTTCACATAGCCCCAAACATTAGTTTATTCGCATAACCTTCTTTTCACACAGTAGCATCTTAATCCAAGTGTTCAAAGATTTAACATACTTACCTCGTGGTCCTTTGAGGAAGCGTCGTTTCACCTCGCTATAGCTGATTGAAGTATCTACTGCTAACTCGGTGACAAACCCTTCTATAATTCGATCGAGCTAATGGTCCACAATGCGTGCGATCTTATCTTCCGATGCTTCTAGTCTGCGCACCAACTCTGGAGTCCACATAATAGGTTTGTTGAGCCTACACCTTCCCTGAATGTCTACTAGCTTCCTGATCCACTCATACAACTCAGAGGGGAAGGATGCAAAGAAAATTTTGTGGATTTCTGTATATAAGTAGTGCTCTAACCACTCTTCCTTCGATACTCGTGGATTCCTATTTTCCTGCGCTGTGAACTCGTGAATTTTCCTGTCCAACCACTCTTCAATTTATTTCTTTATTAGATTCTAGTGACATGACATTAGACATCCCTTATGAAGATCCTGATCCCTTATGAACCATGTGTTGGCTTGTTGGGTCCTGACCCAGGTTCAAAGATGATTTAGCCAAACAAATCTTGGTACTACTGGCCCTTTCGGCAACAATCCGCGGAGTGCAGACTGAGGTCTCACTCGTTGTAGTATGGGAGGGTGCTAGAGCCAGGTTTCCACACCATGGAGATGTCTGATGAATTCAAGTGGTCCGCGGTTCAACCCTGTGCGCATGTCGCTGCACACACTTACCCATACCTCGCAGCCTAAGATGTTGCCTTCGCGTAGCCCTTCTCGGGGGCTAAACACTGTTATTACCCAATTCCCTACTAGTATTCCATTGTTAGTTGATTAACTTAGCCTAATTGTATGCGTTAAAGTATACTTAGCAATATAAATGATTCATACAGGTGCACAGAGTAAATAAGTAGTATATTTTCAATTTATATCAAACATGCAATAACCCAAGAACAGAATTAAGATAAAACTTCTCTTTATTATTTTCTTCCTTGGTTACAAACTCAACTCCACCCTGTGCACTCAGCTGTAGGGGTCTGCACATTCAGCTGTGGACTACTAGGCCTCTTCGCACTTAGCTGCAGAGCCTTCTCCTACTCTACGACCCAAGACACACTTAGACACTTAGACTCTTACTCTTTTCTTCTACTTTGCTATCCATTCTCTTTTAAACTTAGAGCCTTTCTCTATTTATAAAATCCCATGGTCCACAGACCATGGGTAGGCCAACATTACATTACAAGACTAGGGCGGACAACCTTGTGACTCTATCATACATTTCGTGCTCCGCGCCCGCAATTTGCAGAGTCTTTACAACAATATCGAGTCAAAACTTAGGCTTTGAGCCCCAAAACATGCCTTGGGGGGATTCCATGACCAACAAAACTACAACAGAAGAGACTGCAAATACACAAGATGTAGAACACATCCCTGTTACCCCCACCTCTGAACTAGTTTTGAGAATGGAAGAAATTCCCCCCTCTACATGTGTTTTATAGCCTGCAAAATAAGGTCGTGGTGAAAAGACAATGAAAGGAAAGGAAGTTGGACTCTAAATCTGCTACTACCCCTGAAAACAAACCAATGGATGTTCTCTGGAAAGACTCACCCGTTGACCGATCTGCCAATCTCACTAGACTCTCATAGTTTGCAGGTGCTTACGCTACAATGACCATGGACAAAGCAATAGAAGTACAAATGTTGCTTAGAGAAAATGAAGATAAAATAATTTCACTTTAGCAATAATTACAGCAAGAAAAATCTGACCAGTAGGTAGAGATATAGTTAGCTAAGCTACAACGCAAATTCAAGCAGATGCAAATAGAACATCGAACCAGCTTAGCCGAGAAGGAAGCACAAATACATGCAATAACTGATCTACACAAAGATGATCCAAAAGTTTACCAGTTTGTTACTGAAGCACTCGGTATTAAATCCCAGCTGATGCACCAGAAAGAATTATTGTGCCAGAAGATTTTGCAATATAAATCTTATTGCAAAACAAGTGACAAATTGACAAGTCAAGTCGTGGAGATGAGACTTGAATATGATGAGATCTTTAAAAATGTCTTTGATTTCATCACCTGGCAGAATACAGAAGATGGGATAAAAGATGACTTGCCTAAACTAGAAGAATCACATAAAGAAATCATATTTTCAAGTTGGGATCTCAGTTTAAAGAAGCAGACAAGGCAACATCAGATGTGGCAGCAGCAACAAACAGTGTCATAGAAAATATCAATGAAAATTTACATATTGTCAACATTGTGGCAAAGGTCATTACAGGTTTCCTTGCTAATGCAAAACAACTTCAACTAAAGTGGAAATAGGCAACAGAAGAAAAAATAGAAGTGATAAGGAAAATGACCAGGTTAAACTAGGAATCATATTGACAACATTTGGTAAAACCTCACAGCCAATGGATGACCGTGCGATGCCTAACCACTTCTATGGAGAAAATGGCGCTAGCACTAACTGATGCCGTATTCATTGGACAGTTGAAAGGTGAAGTCGACCAGCCAACACAACTCAAGCCTATGATGGACATTTGTGATATGAAGGATCAAATGTAGGATAGTTAGTCACCATGTTTATTTCTATTTTGATTTTATTTTTGCATAATTTGAGGCAAGTCGTTTAAACCTCCTTTACTATTTTTGTAATAATCAATTTTTAGTTTTATAGTTTAAGTATTTAAACCCCTCTCATGCATTTAGAAAGGGGTCCATAAATTTTATCAGAAACAGTCTTCAAAACATGCACTTCTATCCCTTTGAGGAAGTTCTGGTGAAATTAATGGAACAAGATTTATTTTTATCTGATTTAGCATATTCTACTGAAATTGCACTTTTGTACTCTTAGATGGTGTTGAATGGACTAAGGATAGACCAATATTGTTGAAACACATGAGTAGAACGTATTATAAATGGTACTTTTATCTCGTAATCCTTTTTACTTATGTATTAAAAAATGATTTCTTTTTGAATTGTTTATGTATGAAAGTCTGAATCTTGACTGCCATTATTGCACTTCTGTATGCTATATTTTATGTTGAATATACGAATAATTCCTTATGCGATATATCTTTCACAATCATTTCGACTAACTTTTTATACGAAACGATTATTGTTAAAACGGATTCATTTCTCATCGCAATTGAATGATCTTTATTATCAATTGATTTAAGACATTATTGTAGATCACATACATTAATTTAATCTTGGGTATATTTATAACTAGATAGTGTTTAAATTAGGATAAAATTCATGTGATTGTTAGTTTAGATTAGATTAATTTTAGCTTAGACATCACCTCAAAACATCACATATCACCACATTAACAAAAATATTAAATAGACTGGGAAACTAGTCCCATTATCCTCAGTCCGAGCCACTACTCCAAACGGAAAAGGAGCTGCCAACCAAGGTCCAGATCGGGTGGTTTTCCCCCATGTTGAAGCAATGATTTTCGAGGCTTCAAAATTTTTGGCACTAGAAGGAGGGCTTGACTGTGAATGGCAAGTAAATCCAAATTAACAAGACATTCTAAGAGTAAAACTCCCTCACCATCACCTCCAACTTCTCGAAAGTCTTCCAAATCCCCTGATCCTAAGCGAGAAGTTGCATAGAAAATTATACAACCCATTGCTGAAATCCAAAACAAGCCAGATCATTCTTCTTTTACTGAAGCCCCTAAAGTTCAATCTTTAATTCATAAATTACAGGGGATTTCTCTATCTCAAGAATAATCTAAGTTATCCCAGTATAGTGTTACCTCTTAGTTCACTCCATCTCAAAGATTAACTAGAGCATAGATCGAAATGTTTGGAATTCCTTTGTTTGAATTTCGTCTACCAAGTTGTAAGAAAGCTAAGAAAACACCATCCGTATCTCACAGCGAGGTTCTATCATCATCTTCATTCATTCCATCTATACCCTCATAAGATCAATCATCTAGCTCACCACTCCAGATCGTGATTCACATAGGTACAAGAGCTACATCTTCCTCTACCCAATCACCTTCAACCGCTGCTACACCTTCCCCTACCCACATACCAGCAATGGCACAAAGTCCTCCAAGGCCATGGACAAACCCAGGGGCTGTTAGGATGGCTGGACCTTTACATCAATTACCAGTACACCCAGAGAAATGATTGCCAAATTCAATCTTGATAATGGCCTATTAGCTGAGGAACATATAAATAATTTCATGTTGTCCATTAACTTGAATGAAGTAGTGGAATAAGGCACAGTTGTAAGATTATTCCCATATACTTTATAGGGAGCAGTAGGATCATGGTACTTTTCGTTACCATCAGGTTCTATTAATAGTTGGGATGATTTTCAAGAGAAATTTTTAACTAAATTTGGAGATGATAGATCTACAACTACCTTAATAAATGATCTCTCCAACTTGAAAGCTGAACCGAAATAACCCATTAAGGACTTCAACTCTCGCTTCAATAAATTATTGAATAAGATACTGTTGGGTCCCTATAATACTAGTGATTACACCATTACTATTGTAGTTATACCCCTTATTTCTATTGTTGTGCCCCCATTGCCCCCATATTGTTATTAATGTGCCCATAGAATCCCTCTATTGTTATTTTTGTGGCTTTATATTATTATTGTTAGGTCGGCTGGATTATATTGTGACTCCATAGACTCCTATATAAAGAAAGGAGGTTTTGTCATTTGAATCATCCAAGAATTGTTCATTTATGTAATGTAAAGGAGGTTTCCCCCTCGAAGAGGCTGAATTCTAAGGCGTTGATCTATCTTTTCTTGAGCTGGTTTCATAACATTTGGTATCAGAGCTTTGGATTCTAGGGTTTCGCTGCTCCAAACAGGTCATCGTGGAATTTTCGCTATAACTTCTTTTCTGTGACGTTTCAGAAGTCACAAAAAAAACCCATTTGAGAAGAAATCGTGCTTAACCTTGGGTCCAAATTTTAGAGCTTTTTGCGCGATATTTTCAGAGATATGATCTCAGGAAGTGGGTCTTTTTGCAGACTCCTGAATTACACTCAAAACAGGTGACCTGGGGAAAATCATCATAACTTTATTTCTGAGAATCGGATTGAAATTTCGTAAGAAGGTAAAGAAAGAGGACGGACTGTAGGTTTCTTTTATATATTTTTCAGAGTCAAAGGTTGAAACAGTGACACGAGGCACTTCATACAAGTTCGTTCTACTGAACTAGTATATAATCAGGTCACTGCGGGAGATTGTGCATAACTCTTTCTTGGAGAATCCAATTTGGATCAAACTAGTGGCATTGGAAAGAGGACATAGAAGGAGACTACAGGTCACAATTGCAGAACTAGATGATTCGAAATTACAGAGATACATCAGATTCAATATCAGGATTCTACAAAGTAAAAAAAAGGTGTGTAGTTTTTATTTTTTATTTTTGCATAAGCTTGGTTTGAAGGAATTCAAAGGGCATAGTAAAACATTATTATCGGTAACTGATGCCCCGAGGAAAGAAAATGCAAACACCTAGTAAGGAACCTGAAAGCTCTAGCATGACTCATGAAGAAGAGGAAGAAATGCTACATGATATATCAAAATTACAAGAACAAGTGCAACAAATTTCACGCTCACAAAAGCTAACAGATGCTAAGATAAATGGCTTGGATTCTAAGATAAAGGGCATGGAAGCTAAGATGGATGATGTGAAGACAGCTTTGAGGACAGATTTGAAGACAGACATGGCAGATTTGAAGACAGATTTGACAAATTTTCTACAAGAAATACTTACTAATGGTGAAAAGGTTGTAAAGGAAACTCATGATGTGAACAAAAGAAATGTTAATCATGATTCCATAGACTCTAATGTTGGATCGAAGACCCACCATATTCCAAAAATCGATATGAGGAAGTTTGATGGCAAGGATCCCACCACATGGATATTACAGATGGAGCAGTTCTTCAATCTCAATAATGTGCAAAACACACAAAAGGTACGTATGGCAACTTTATATTTGGAACCAAATCAATTTGTATGGTATCAATGGCTTTGCTCTCGTAAACAATTTATCACTTGGGCAATTTTTACGGAAGAATTGATAGCACATTATGAGGATACAAAAAGCAACACTTTTTTTAGCCAATTGATAAGTCTCAAACAAAAGGGTTCAATAATGGAGCACATTGAGGAGTTCCAAAAATTGAACATAAGGGTAAAAGATATTCTAGAGCAGCATAGGATTGATGTGTTCATAGGGTCTTTAAAGGATAATATCCAACATGATGTTCGACTTTGGGAACCTGATTCATTAGAGAAGGCATTCAGGTTAGCAAGAAAAATGGAAAGCAAAATTATGGCAACCAGGAAGCATACCACTCACAACTATAAAGACGGAAGTGCAGTTGCCCCTAGTCTTCCACAACCTATAAGGTTGACACCACAACAATTGGAAGAAAAAATAGCAAAAGGGTGTTGTTATAGTTGTGATAGCAAATACACTAAAGGTCATAAGTGTGCTGAGAAGAAATTATTCTACATAGATTGTGAAGAGGAAGAAGAAAAGGAGCAAGAAAGGTCAAAAGAACAGGATATGCTCCAGGAACAAAGCCTAGATGAAGAACAAATAAATCCGACCATATCTTGTAATGCATTGGCGGGAATTACCACTCCTCAAACCATCAAGATAGAAGGACAAATCAAGAAGAAAAAGGTGATAGTGTTGATTGATTCAGGAAGCACCCACAATTTTATTCATTGTAGGGTAGCAAAAGAATTGAATTGCTTCCTATATCTAGCACCACAATGTCAAGTGATGATTGCAAATGGAGAAACAATAAACTGCTCTGGAAAGTGCCATAATATCAAGCTATCCATGGGAGAATATGTATTGACTAGCCCAATGCTTTCCATTCCAATGGGAGGTGCTGATGTTGTACTAGGAGTCCAATGGCTACAATCCTTGGGTACAATAGCTTTTAATTTTCAAGAACTTTTCATCAAATTTTTTGTGGAAGGAAAGAAATTTGAATTAAGGGGTATTGCAGGAAAACCAAGAAAGATAATCAGCTCTAATGGTATGACAAAGCTTCTAAAAAAGGAGCAAAGGGGTGTAATTGCACAGTTATGTTCGCTAGATGTTTCCACATTAGAATAATCTATTTCTCCAGATCTCCAAAAAGTCCTGGACAATCATTCCAAGGTATTTGAGACTCCCAAAGGTCTCCCACCTATGCGTGATCATGATCATGCTATTCATCTGATTCCAGGAAGTGTTCCTCCAAACATCAGGCCGTACAGATATCCCTATGTCCAAAAAAGTAAAATTGAACGTATGGTTGCAGAAATGCTAGAGGCTGGTATAATTCAACCGAGTCAAAGTTCTTTCTCTGCTCCAGTAGTATTGGTGCACAAGAAGGATGGATCATGGCGCATGTGTCCGGATTATAGGGAGCTCAACAAGCTCACTATTAAAGATAAGTTCCCCATTCCTGTCATTGATGAATTACTGGATGAATTGTATGGATCAATTTACTTCACCAAGTTGGATCTTCGTTCAGGATATCATCAAATCAGAATGAAGATTGAAGACATTCCAAAAACGACATTTAGAACTCATGATGGTCATTATGAATTTTTGGTCATGCCTTTTGGCCTTACCAATGCACCTTCAACATTTCAAGGTTTGATGAATTCAATTTTCAAACCATTCCTTAGAAAATTTGTTTTAGTATTTTTTGATGATATACTTATCTACAACAAGTCTTGGAAGGATCATGTTGAACATGTTGACAAGGTGCTACAACTATTGGAGGAGAAACAATTATATGCCAAAAGATCCAAATGTTTCTTTGGAGTCCAGGAGGTGGAATATTTGGGTCATATTGTATCTCATGAAGGAGTTAAGGTAGACATTACCAAAATTAAAGCCATTAAGGAATGGAAAATCCCCACATCCATAAAGCATTTGTGCAGATTTCTTGGGTTGACAGGGTATTATCACAATTTTGTTAAGAATTATGGGAGAATAGCAGCACCTCTAACGACATTATTGAAGAAAGATGCATTTTCATGGACTCCGGAAGCAACAAAGGCCTTTGAACATCTTAAAGAGGCAATGTGCCAAGCACCGGTCTTAGCTACACCGGACTTCACAAAAACCTTTATTGTGGAATGTGATGCTTCAGGAAATGGAATTGGTGTTGTTCTAATGCAAGATGAAAGACCCATTGCTTTTGAAAGTCGTCCAATCAAGGGAAAGTTTCTAAGCAAAGCTATTTATGAGAAGGAAATGTTGGCAATACTCCATGCACTTAAGAAATGGTGACCCCACCTAATGGGAAGACACTTCAAGGTAAAAACGGATCATGATAGCCTTAAATACTTTTTAGAACAAAGATTATCCTCTGAAGAGCAACAAAAGTGGGTCACAAAGATGTTGGGTTATGACTTTGAAATCATCTACAAAAAAGGGAAGCAAAATGTGGTGGTAGATGCACTCTCAAGGAAGGATGAGGATGTGGAAGCATTGTTGTGCGCTATTTCTATCATCCAACCAGATTGGATAAATGAAGCAAGGGAGGAATGGAAGAATGACGAAGAAGTGTGGGCACTTATTCGAAAGCTACAACAAGATTCCAGTACGTCTGATACATTTAGCTGGAAAAATGATTCGTTATGGTACAAAGATCGCTTATACCTCTGTAAGAATTCCCAGCTAAAACAAAAGATTCTTATGGAATTGCACACTTCTCCCTTAGGAGGGCACTCGGGATTTTTAAAAACTTACCACAAGGTTAAGAAGGAATTTTTTTGGGATGGCCTTAAATCAGATATTCAAAAGTTTGTGGCAGAATGTTTGGTTTGCCAACAAAATAAAGTTGAAACAATTAAGACACCAGGTCTATTACAACCTTTATCCATTCCAAGCCAACGTTGGGAGGAGGTATCAATGGATTTTATCACAGGTTTACCCAAGTCTGAGGGAAAGAGTGTCATCATGGTGGTAGTTGACAGACTTACCAAGTATGCACACTTTTGTGCATTATCACATCCATTTAAAGCCAGTACAGTTTCTACTGCATTTATGGAAACAATTCAAAAGCTACATGGAAACCCAAAGATTATTGTAAGTGACAGAGATCCCATTTTCACTGGAAATTTTTGGACACAATTATTTTCTTGTCTTGGTACTCAGTTAGCTCATAGCTCATCTTATCATCCTCAATCTAATGGGAAAACTGAGATAGTAAACAAATGTTTGGAAGGATATCTTCGTTGCT
The DNA here is from genome assembly GCA_031772625.1 of Pinus tabuliformis. Taxonomy (NCBI): domain Eukaryota; kingdom Viridiplantae; phylum Streptophyta; class Pinopsida; order Pinales; family Pinaceae; genus Pinus; species Pinus tabuliformis. The sequence continues at coordinate 38,929,439 of CM062810.1, read as the reverse complement.
TTGTATCTAATAAACAGACACAATGGGTCAAATGGTTGCCTCTTGCTGAATGGTGGTATAACACTTCCTTTCATACAGCAACAAAAATGACCCCATTTATGGCACTTTATGGGTATCAACCACCATCCATCACATCATATTTAAGAGATAATTCTAAGGTTCAGGCAGTGGAACATCACATCGAACATCAACAACAAGTCCTCCAACTCTTAAAGGATAACCTCGTGTTGGCACAGAATAGAATGAAACAACAGGCAAATCAACATCGCAGAGAAAGAAGTTTTGATGTAGGTGATTGGGTATTCCTACGGCTACAACCATATAAGCAAATGTCCCTCAAGCAAGCTAAGAAGGATAATAAATTATCACCAAAGTATTATGGTCCGTACAAGGTGTTGCAAAAGATTGGTACTATGGCATACAAATTGGAGCTTCCTGCGGCTTCTAGATTGCACCCAGTTTTCCATGTTTCATGCTTAAAGAAGGTTATAGGCGACAAGCTCCCAGTTCAAACAATATTGCCAGAACTTGACGAGGAAGGAAAAATTATATTGGAACCGGAAGCAGTTATAGAAACAAGAACTCGACAGCTACGAAATCGATCAATTTCAGAGTACCTTATCAAGTGGAAGAACTTATCCGCTGAGGACTCCACATGGGATGATGCGAATTTTATGCAGAAGTATCCAGAACTACTCAAGCGTTGAGGACAACACTTTTTTGAAGGAGAGGGGCATGTTGGGTCCCTATAATACTAGTGATTACACCATTACTATTGTAGTTATACCCCTTATTTATATTGTTGTGCCCCCATTGCCCCCATATTGTTATTAATGTGCCCATAGAATCCCTCTATTGTTATTTTTGTGGCTTTATATTATTATTGTTAGGTCGGCTGGATTATATTGTGACTCCATAGACTCCTATATAAAGAAATGAGGTTTTGTCATTTGAATCATCCAAGAATTGTTCATTTATGTAATGTAAAGGAGGTTGCCCCCTCGAAGAGGCTGAATTCTAAGGCGTTGATCTATCTTTTCTTGAGCTGGTTTCATAACAGATACCAACGAAATCTAAGCCTAGCAATGAGGTCCAAAATGAGTGGTACATTTCTTCTCTACTATCAAACACAACTATCTTCGTTGATAGAGCTGCCAAACCAACTTTGGCCGAAAATATGAAAGAGGCAATACTTGTGGAGAAACGCATTCTAGTTGTGGAAAAGAAAAATGCATTAGAAGAATGGAAATCTAAGAAAGTAACCTTTAGAGATGACTCTAGGAAGAAGCCACCAAAAGATCCTTTTGATCTTGAAAGGTTACAGAAATTCCTCAAGACCATGTCTAACGAAACGGTTGATATTAAAAAATAGGTAGCAGAGGCTTCCTCTAAGAAACCTTTTAGACCATTTAAAAGGAATTACCCTACTAATCCTAAACCTCCAAATGCTATATCAAATGTTGAATCAGATGGAGAGGATGACGAAGTTTCAACAAATGAAGAACAAACAGATGATGAAGAAGTAGTAGAATTACAAGGAATGTGGGAGTTTATACTTCCCAATGAAGAAATGCAAGAAGCATTACCTATTACTACCCAAAGTAAAAACCCTGTTGAATTGTCACAAACAAATCCAAAACAGAAGGCTTCAATGCCACCCCCTAGGGACAAAGCAACAAGTAAGAAATATGTACCAAAATCCACTCAAACTATGTCTACTCAATTGGATCCTTCTCCTTCATCTAAAACTTTGATAGTTTATGATGAAATGGAATATAATATTATTGATGATATGAAGAAAACTAGGGAAAATATCACCTTTCATGAGCTTAGTAAATTCAAGCATCAACATAAGTTACTTCTTAAAGAACTTAAAGCAGTACCTACTGCGTCGCTTTCTGCTGTCGTGATCTCACAAGCTGCCCAAGAAATGGGAAGACCCCTTATTTGAACATTATTGATCCAACCGATATAGCTTTAATTAGGGGAAGATAAAAATCCCACACTCCACCATTTCTCCTTACTTTTTAAGTCTTTAAGAAAAACTTACACGATTGTCTAGTTGATTCTGGAGCTTCATCTAACATCTTATCTGGAACAATTTGTGCAAAGTTGAATGTTCAACCTCAAAAATCTATTGTACGAATAGTTTAATTAGATCACTCTCAAGTTGAAGTTGTTGGAGAACTTAACCAAGTAACCATCAGACTTTCATCAAACCCTAAAGTTTTCCAAGTCATTGACATACTTGTAGCTAACATTCTCGAGTTCTATGGCTTAATCCTTAGTACAGACTAGTCAGAAAAACTTCATGGTTATTTTTCAACTGACTGGTCTCAGATGTGGCAAGTTCCCTATAATGGAAAACCAAATCAAATAAGGGTTGATCACGAGAAACATCAAAAGTACATAGTAACAGAATTAGAAGGAGAAAATGAACCAGTCGCGTATAGAAACAATTTCAATGGAAACTATTTTGTAGAATCATTTATAGGGAATTTCAATGCTCACACTTCACCTTTCTTAGAAAAATCTGTTGTCTCTCAAGTTGAAATTTTTTCCCAAACAGACACTTCTAAATGTGTAAATTTTGTAAAACAACCTGTAATTAGATCTTTATTTTGGAAATTATTTTTTGATGGATCTAAATCCAATGATGGAGCAGTAGGAGGTTGCATCTTAGTCAGACGAGAGGGGGAAAATACTATGTTGGCATGCAAACTTGAATTTGATTGCACAAACAACACTGCTGAATATGAAGCAATAGTTCAAGGTTTGTATAAGGAAATTGGCCTTAACGTCAAATACCTCCAAGTATTCGGAGATTTAGAGATTTTCATAAAACAGGTGAGAAATACTATACACTATTTGTCAGGACATTTGAAACATTATCAGTCGTTAGTCCAAGACCTAAATCTTCACTTTACAACATTTAATATTTCCCCTATTCCAAGACTCCAGAATGCTAGTGTCGACCTTATAGCTAATGTCACTTCCAAGCTTATCCCACTAGAAGATTATAGCCCAGATCGAATTTCCATTGAATTAATTTTTAGGCCTTCTATTCCTGATAATATCACCAACTAGAGATTCTTTAATAACAATCCGGATATCATAAACTTCTTGACCTTAGAAGGCACTTACGATGACCAGATAGTTGATGAAGACCAACATGATAAGCAACTTAAACAATAAACAATCATTAATGCTATACCAAAATCTGTAGTTAAGTTGGAAGATTTATATGACCTCAAAGATAGATTTAAACGATCCACCAATTCAAAACTTCAGATTTCAACTCTAAGGTTCGAATTGATCAATCTTGGGACTGATTTAAAACCTAAAAATATTAATTTAAGTCTCGAACTTACGTCAGACAAAAAAGCAGCTTTTATAGGTTTGTTGAAAAGATACAAGAATGTCTTTGTATGGAACTATGAATATCTCAAGAAAGCCTCTATTGGCACTTCTCCTTTTAATTTGGTCTATGGAAAAGAAGCAATCTTGCCAAAAAACATAGCTATTCCCTCCTTAGCCTTAGTTCAATTCATTGAAGAAACTCCTTCCTCATCTATGCAGGTTAGACAATTACAAATTCTTAAGCTCGAAGAGGAAAGGGAGAAAGCTAGGACCACGCATGCACATCATCAGCAGTTAGTCAAAGCTTCATTTGATTCAAATTTTGTAACTTCAAAGTCTTTTCAACTCAGAGATTTAGTATTAAAATTGGATAAATCCCACGAAGAGAAAGGTAAGCATACCAAATTCCAACAAATGTGGCTTGGCCCATTTCAGATTGTGGAACAAATAGGCCCATCGACTTTTCTGTTACAAGATTTATCAGGTAAGAGAGAATCTCTACCTGTTAATGGGCAGGTTCTAAAGAAATACTTTCCATAGAAGATTATCTCTTCTGTTCACTGTATATTATTGCCTTTAGTTAAAATTTTCTTTTAGAAAGAATAATACGAATTGAAAAGCATTTACTTTTGGTTTTACAAAGGATAGTCTCTTTTTAATTTTGACTTTTTGCTTGTGTAAGTAAAGATGGTTATGAAAGTAATATTCACATATGAAATATATAGTTGAGTTATATCACTCTTAAACTGCCTGTTTTCTGCCTAAATTATCTAAATTTTGATGAAACTTAGCTTTAAGAAAGAAACTTCTCCTTTACATCAGTCCAGAAAAGTATCAATAACAAAGCAAAGTCCCTCTACAGAAAAGCATCTTTAAAACTCTACAATTTTCGTCCAGAATCTCTTAAGGAGCTAATGATTCTCCCCACTTAATCAACTTTCATTTTTAGAGTGTAATTCTAAAATATACTTAAACTTAAAGGATAAGAGGTCTCATCAAGAGCCGGCTTACCATGATCATAAGATTATAACTAACTGACATTACCAATACTACATATCAAAACATGGTAATGGCTTAAGATTATATTAATCAAAAGACAAGGGGTCTCATCATGAGCCAGCTTGTTCAGTTAAGTTACAAATCAAGTGAATGGCATTGTCAATGTTGGTCACCAAACCAAGACATTGTCCTTTAAGAAATAAAAGATGAAGAGCTAAAGCAACAATGAATTACTTCAGAAAATAAAGAAAAAAATAAGTATAATTACGAGCTTATCTTTAAAATTGCATTCTGATTTAAGTGGGATACTGAATCATTGCTGGTTAAGAGGTAACCCTGTCGAGGCTATGAATGCCTGCTAGCAATAGAGGCTCTACCTATGACAACTGAGTATACCAAAAACTAATATGAGGAGAGACTTCTTGATTTTATCTTTAAAAACCAAGTAAAGACTGATGTAGACAAAGTGACTTTTTATGAGAAAAGAATAATCAAAAGAATTGTAGTTAAGCAGATGTTGTTTTATTTATAAAGAGCAATATTACTTACATTATATTCCATATAACTTATTTTATTTTCAAAACTATCTTTATTTTGGAAGTTTTAGAAATTTCAAAAAACTCTCAGAGATAATTGGTTCTTCCAAGTGAATCGCCAATTTTTGTGCTATTCAACAACCCCCCATTTATTAATGATAGTAGTTAATATTACATTAATAAATGGGGACCCTTTAAAAAATCTATCCAAAAAACAAAACTTAGCATTTAGGCATTTCTTTTATTTTTGGAATAAAGAAAAGATATCAATCAAACCCCCTTTTTTAGAAAACTACTAAATGCTTACCTTCCCACATATAGCATGATTAAGCACCACCAAAATACCTTTCTAACCCTCCAAAATCAAGTAAAATGATTAAATAAGGACTCTATGCTCGAAACTATCATAAATCCGACATAAACTAAGTCCTTAAGCTTTTTAGGCTTAGTCTCGCATCACATGTCACCATTCATAAAGGACCCGCCTTAAAAAGGTTATTGCGAAACATGCGAGATGCAAAATTGCGATGGTGTTATAACCTTTATCGCATCACATTTCAGACATTCAAACGAACACGGTATACTTACCACCAACCAATATTGTGAAATGTGATCAAGACCTGGACCCACTCCTTAAATATATCATAAGCAAATGTTTTAGGTCTGCCACTCATTCAAAAGGGTCTTTTACATAGATAAACCTAGCAAGTAGCTATGTTTTGAAACATTTAACGAGCGGCTCACATCTTGCACAAACACAGCAGGAGGTAAGAAAGGTGAAAAGGAATAATGTGATATTGCAATCTGATCGCCATCATCGTAGTTCAAAGGCTCGCCACCCTAGAAGATTTCTTCCTATTTTACGATGCAAACATTTATGAGCATTAAAGCTAAGGGATAATGAAGCATTAGTGGGAATTTAGTAAGAGATAATTGCATTTATGTGTGAAAAGTTGTTTAGCGTGATATGATATCTTCTTACGTGCGTTCGAATAAAACTCGTTTTATTACCTTTACAAGCTATCTACATTATTTCGTTTTACGTTCATTATCACATTTGTGTATCCAATAGTTGTTGTTCTTCACTTTCAGGGAGAATCTACAGAGCAAATCGTTGAGAACAATGGTGAAGAAAGGCAAGGCAATGATCTCTGAGAAGTCAGAAATGACTCCTCTATTTACGGATACTACATGCAACAGAGAAGGAGGAACCTCTACATGGGAGGCCATGTATAATATACTAGAGGAAGAGAAACCAAGGATTCTGGAAATGAAGATTACAGTTGATGGACATGATTCCTCAGATGCTTCCATGTTAGAGATGGCATGCTCATTTTTGCACCGCATAGCCACGCGCCCGAAGATAATCCCTTATACCAACATGGTTAAATGGGTTATTGATGAAGCTGACATATCAGACAGAGAATTCAAGATAAGAAGCCAAGAGGTTATGGGATCTCTTACCCCAGACAACCTACGACTTATGTACCACCTACCAGAGCCATAAGTCATCTACAACAGGCAGTTCGTTGAGAAGTTTTCCAAAGGGAATGACGACCCAGCAGACTGCACCCGGGCCTGGTCAAATAATGAGGAAAAAATAAAGAAAGACAAAAACAATATGTACACTACTTCGTCTATTTGTCCCCCTCATAGTTTTGCAGCGGCCATGTTATGTAGACTATTTTGCAAACCTGATAGTACTAAGTTCTCCCCAGAGTGGTTGTCGTTAATAGATGCAACTATTAACACAACTGTAACGAATTGGGCACAAATTTTGTCTAATAATTTAGCAAAAACAATTATCGTGTATAGAAGGAAATAAGTGTTGCTTCGAGGGTTTACCCTCCATTTTTTATGAGTGCCTATGTAATGGATGAAATTTATTTTAGTTCGAAATTCCCTATCATGGGATGGAAATGGACTGTTCAAAATCCACTTCCCATTCACATATAGCACAAAGACATGTGGGAATCCAACTTTCAACCACATTTTTTCAAGATTTGTCATGGAATTATGCTCCCTATTCACAAGTGGATTTATAATCGAGATGCTGCCAGGTTTTCCCAAGAAGCTGAAGTAGATATTCTCCCAGTGGCCAGATGGTTTGGGGAGGAAATATTTACGCATATCAGGGTTTTGGGTAGCATCACTGCTTCCCATGTCCTCCCATACTATGTTCCAAACAAATTAATGGCTAAAGAGATAGCCTATCAAACAACTAGTGAGGGAGGGATGAACAAGACATTAAAGGAATAGAAAAAGGCCATCTGGCCTACATTCCCTTTACATTGTGGAGCATTTGCATTACACGACCTAGGGCATGCATTTAGAGAAGCAGATAACATGCTATCTCTACGATTACTTAAATTCCCTGGAAGGCAATATGACCTGTTTGGCCCTGTCGAAAATTTCACCACTTTGGTGAAAATAAAAGTATTTAGTAATGAGGAAGATGCCTTTGGTGACATCCTTTTGCAGGCAAACACCTTCACAAAGGTGAAGCATATGGCACAATTACTTTTTGACCGTGAAGATCTGGAAAAATTGTCCAGTTATAGAGAAAGGAGGTTAGCAAAGGTGCCATTGGACCAATTATTGATTGAACCGATAAGGGAGTCTACTCCCAGTGTGACTATAGAAGGTGAATCAAAAAAAAAATTCTAAGACCGATTCTGGAGCAGAATCCCAAGAGAAATCTACCAGGGAATCGCGAAAGTCATCACAAAATGGGAAAAGCAGAAGCATGGAGTTGATAAAGGATATAGCCCAATCTACACAGAAGATAGCTAAAGAAACTTCGGTTAGGAAGCAGGTTGAAATCCATGCGACCTCCACACAGCCAATAAAACCCTTGGTAATTGATTTAGAGGAAGAGTGGGACAATTTTAATAAAAGTATCAACACAGAGGAACAAACGCTAGAGTTGCAAACTCCACAACAGAAAATAACTCAGGAAATTAGAATAGAAGAGACTACAAATACACAAGAGGTAGAACACATCCTGTTACCCCCACCTCTGAAATAGTTCTGAGAATTGAAGTAATTCCCCTTCTACATGTGTTTTATAGCCCGCAAAATAAGGTTGTGGTGAAAATACAATGAAAGGAAAGGAAGTTGGACTCTACAGCTGCTACTACCCCTGAAAACGAACCAATGGATGTTCTCTAGAAAGACTCACCCATTGACCCATCCACCAATCTTACTAGACTCTCACAGTTTGCAGGTGATTATGCTACAATGGCCATGGAAAAAGTAACAGAAGTACAAATGTTTCTTAGAGAAAAAAGGATAAAATAATTTCATTTTAAAAACAATTACAACAAGCAAAATCTGACTAGTAGGTAGAGATATAGTTAGCTAAGCTACAACGGGAATTTGAGAAGATGCAAATAGAACATCGAACCAGCTTAGCCGAGAAGGAAAGCAAAAATATAGGCAATAGATGATCTACACAAAGATGATCCAAAATTTGACCAGTTTGTTACCAAAACACTCGGTCTTAACTCCCAACTGATGCACTAGAAAGAATTATTGTGCTAGAAGATTCGTAATGGAAATCTTATTGCGAAACAAGCGACAAATTGACAAGTCAAGTCATGGAGATGAGACTTGAATATGATGAGATCTTTAAAAATGTCTCCGATTTCATCACCTGGAAAAATACAAAATATGGGAGAAAATCCGACTTGCCTAAACTATAAGAATCCCATAAAGAAATCCTATTTGCATGTTGGGATTCTCGGCTTAAAGAAGCAGAAAAGGCAACATTAGATACGGCAGATGTTGGTGTCCGAGTATGAACAAATTATTCAATCTCGTTTCCTACATTAATTCATCAATCTGGGTGCATACACTTTTCAAGGTAACATGCGAGGTATGTGCAGGAGCAAGGTTAAAATCTTACATTGACCAAGGGTTCATGACTAAGAAATTAAAGCATCGTTGTAACAGTAATGAAAACTAAACTGCAGAAAGAAAAACATTCACAACAATCTATGGAAATTTGTAACAACAATAAAGAAAATACAACAAGTAAAACAATATACATAAAAAGGACACACGCACAACACCTGATCAGAAGAGTGGGCCCAACTCCCTAGCCAGGGCTGTGCTTAACTCACATATTTGAGAAAAATATCAGAAGGCTAGAAATTTCATTAACAAGAGTTCCACTGTTACAAGGCTCAATTCTTACATCAACGAGCTCTTCTCTCTCTCTGAATTGTGCCTTTTAAATATACAAACATCCAAAGGAAACTTGCAACAAACGAATCTCAATATTCAAGATGAGATTTGAGAGATCTGTCCATCATGATTCAGCTGGAACAAGTCGAATTTGGTTATTTCAATTTGGGCAATTCTAGAAAATGGTCGCAACAACAAATCTGCAATTATGTCTTTCGAAGAACCTTGGTTTTCTCCCAATACAAACTGAATTTCTGAAATCTTATCAACGGGAAACGGATTTGGTCTATTTTGAACAAAACCCATGTCTCGAATTTTCCAGATCCGCTTTCATTTTCCCAAAACGTCCAATGTAAAATTGTCACTTCTTATGCCATCAAATTCCTGAGTTGGAATATCTAATTATTTGTTGAAGACCAAATCTGCAATCTGGAAGAGATCTTGGAGGCTAAAAATGAGTGAGGTTATAATGAATGAATAAACTAAAATCATGCATAATAATCATTAATTATTAAAAATAAATGAGATCAGATATTATTTATCCACAAGAGCATAAATGATTATGAAATGGAATTATATAATAAATTATGGTAAATAATGTGATAAAAGAATAGTGGAAATAGATGAAATGAATGTTAAGAAGTGGTAATAATAATTGTCAGGTCGTTAATATGCCATTATTATTATCACTTTTGAACACTTATTCCATCCATTTCTACTATTCTTCATCATGTCATTTATTATAATTTATTATATAAATCCATTTTATGATGATTTATGCTTCTATAAATGAATATTATCTATTCTCCTTTATTTCTAATAAATTGATGATTATGCATGATTTTATGAATGATAGTTTTAATAAATCAGTTGTAACATTATTCACCATTTTTAGCCTCCAAGATAATTTCCAGATTGAAGATTTGATCATTAAAAGTGCCAACTCAAAAATTCGCTGGAATAAGAAGTGACGATTTTGCGGTTGAGATTTTGAGCAAATGAAGCAGAATATGGAAAATATGGAACATGGGTTTTGTCCAGAACGGACCCAATTAACTTTTGTAACGAACGGTTTGCCCAAATTCGGCTTGTACTGAGAGAAACACAGGGTTATTTGAGCACAATTTTCTTAGATTTGTTGTTGCGGCCGTCCTCCAAATCTCAGCTGCAAAGCCAAATTCGTCTTGCTCTTGTTGAAAGCTGGATGGAAATATATCTTCTTGTTGATCAATTGGTTAGAAGCAAACCAATTTTTTAATAGAAATCATGTTGTACTTATCTTTATTGTAACTGCTCTCTGATCTCTCTTTATTTAAATCAAAACAGAGATCAGAGATGGGGGATGAAAAATGATGAAGATTGATGGTGGATTACTCATGATAGGATAGGGATTGCTGCATGCTGTAATTCTCAAGCTTTTGCTGTTGTAATGATTCCACAATTGGCTGATTAATACATGATTTGGAGTTGTTTTTCATTCTTTTCATTCTGAAGTAACCCAGCAGCATCCGCTGGCGGCTAAGGGCCCAGCCTCTGGTGGAGTACGTGTGGAGCACTGGAAAGGTATGTTTTTGACAAACAAATTAGTGACTTTTCAGTAACAATTGTAACCCTTTCTGCATAATGAACTTAAAGAAATAAAGAATTTTAATAGAATGTGTGAGAATTAGTATGGAAAGCTTAATCGCTGATAATTGTTATTTTTCCATGCAGGAAAAGGTGGAAACGAAGAGCTGTCGTTCGAAAGGAAAAGACAAAGGAGGAATAACTGCTGTCCCTTTAGAAGGGAACCAGATGCGAACGAGATCGAACAGATCGAAGCAGAATGACCCAGGAAAGAAAGAAGGGTTATCAATTCGGCGGAACAGGGAAAGAAAAGTAAAGGATTAATGGCTTGGCGAATCCCTCAGGATCTTTGATCCTGAGGGATCGTTGTTTTGCTTATTTTTGCTACCTAGATACCTCCACCGTCACTTTTATAAAAAGGAACAGCATCGTTAAGCAAAGGGACTTTTTTATATGTAACTGTGAATTTCAGACTCAACTTTGATCGTCGACTCTCACTAAGACTTGGTTTGCTGTACATTTGTTGATGCATTAATATAAAAGACTTGGTGTTTATTTCATCTCTGCGTCTGGAGTAATCTAAGGTGGTGTACCATTGGAAGCTAAGGGCCCGGCTCCGAAGGACACTTGCTTTTGTATCATTATAATTTGGTTTCTGCGTGGTTTGTTTATCTTTATAGTTCGGTAATCTGACATGTTTTTCATATGTTATTCCATGCTCTGTTACGATTAATTCATTAATGGTTTCTTCAAGAGATTTATGTAGTGACTCTGTATTGTATGAGTGAATCTTTTCAGAGTTGATCACATGTTATCAATCTAAGCCAACTGTTTCTGTTACAGAGCCTTTATATTGAATATTGCTGTATTGGATTCATTTGAAATCTCAATTATTGGAATCTGGAAGTAATGTTATTCTATTTGGAAACATAGTCATATTCTCTTTAATCATCAGATTGCTATATTAGCGTGTTGTGTATATATGGTTGATGATTGCTATTCCATAATTCATCTGTGAGTGGTGTTCCATAAAGTACCTTCCATCGAAGTTGCCTTAAGAGAGGAGACTGCTATTTTATTACAGAGTGTGAGTTTGGTTCAATAGAACAAGTTTAGTTTGGACTCGCGAGGCTTAGTTCCATTTATTGCTGTTCCATTTTAGACTTGCTGTTCCATTTCCTATTTGTTGTTCCATTTTACTTTCTGCCGTTCCATTTACTTTCATTTGCTGCTTTGGTGTGAGAGAAGGTCTAAGGCTGTAGTGAGCCTCAGCAGTCGCTGCCTAGCTCCCAGACCTATGGTCCATGCTCTAATTTCCTTTCCATCAGTTTCTAGAGGGATGGGTTATCGTTTCCGCACCCTTGAGTGATAAGCTATCTTGTATGATTTTATCCTTTTGAAGTAATTTAGTCATAGTTTAGTATCCGTTTACTCTTGTATTTTCTGAACGCTGTACTACTAAGCATTACTCTGACGAATAGCCTCGGATTGAGATACTCTTTGCAATAACAAAGCGTTCCCGGATTGACTTATTAATGTGGCATAACTAGAGGTGAAAGAGACCCTTGTTATAGCTCTACATTTTGGCGCCGTTGCCGGGGAAAGAGTATAGCCATTTGTCTTTTACAGAGTAGTGTACAAGTCTGCTAGGGGAGAGTTGGATTTTAAAAACGGAAGGTAAGAACCTGCGTACGGAGCATGTAAAAGCCCTGCTCCACCGTCCGCTTTCCTGGTAGAATTGTGGGTTGAATAGGATCTAGTAGTTTATAGAGTGCATGACTAAGCAGAAAAAGCCAGAAAAGAATATCAAACTTCCATTCAAACCCGAAAAAGCGAAAGGGCCGGTGACCCTTGGCCGAACAACCTTCATAGACGAAATCTATAGGAAAGCTGAATCTCAGCCATCAGTAGGGTTCAGGAAAACCAATTCTAAACAACCTACTAGCTCCCTTCAGGCCGCAGGATCACCATCTGTAGCCTTCGCTGAGGTGCATAGTCAGACTGATGAACATGACTTTCAAGAAATTGAAAATTCTATTCCAAAACGACTGCAGGAAGGGAATCTAAGCAATCTTTGTGAAGGAGAAGGGGAAACAGGAGAAGTTGAGGAGCCAAGATCTCCTCCTAGGATAATTCAGCCATTAAAAAGCCTAGATAAAGGAAGCGCTACAAAAATCATTGTTGAAGGGATTCAATCTCCTCAAGCAATAGGGACTCTCGTTATTCCAAACGAAGGAAGTGCTATTAAAACAATCCCTGTTAAGGCCGTTCCTTCTCCGCCTAGGAATACCCTCTTAGAAATCCCAGAAGGTTACTGGCACATATTCGATCCCATGGCACAGAATCAGCCAAACACTCAAACTTCTACATTACAATATCCTATAGTGGATTCCGCAGCAAATGCTCCTATGAAAGCAATTCCCCTTCAACACATTCCTACATTTCACGGACTTACATCAGAGGACCCCGATGCATTCTTATTTGAATTTGATGTGTTATGCAGGGGATATGATTACACCACTGACCCCCAGAAATTAAATTTTTTCCCCTCCACTTTGAAAAGGGCAGCTTTAAGATGGTTTATGGGTTTAGGTGGTGGAGTTATAAATAACTGGGAGAAAATGAAAGAATCTTTCCTAAAGAAATATCAAGATTACTGTAGGTCTAGAGAACTGAAAGATGAAATATTTCAGATGACAGCTAGACAAAATAAAACACTAGAAGAATATGTAGAACATTTTCAGTGTAATTTACAAAGATCCCCATATGCATCACTACCTCTGCCTGATAATGTGTTAAAAACAGCGTTGATTAGAGGCATGAAGGAACAATGGATTGAAACATTAAATATCATGGGAAAAGGGGATATTTATCAAGAGAATTTTGCTGACATCATCGATTTATGTATCAGGAGCTCGAGAGGTAGCACAAGGATAAAACCAGCAGAATATGATTGGTTTGTCAGAGATAACAAAATATCAACAGAAGGAGTAACACGTGTAGAACTTGGAAATTTATTAGAAAATTTTAAAACTGATATCCTGGGAACATTGACTACACAACTTGATATTGTGCAGGCTAAAGAGAAGCAGATAGAGGCAGAACAGAATTTGGCGATCTTCTGCCCCCGATGTAGAAGAAAACATAGCCACAAGGAATGTCCACTGGATGCAGTTCAAACATGTGCTATCTGTACAAAAGATCACCTTACTGAGAGTTGCCCCTCACTTCCTGGATTGAAGGCAGTATATAAGGAAGCAGAAGAAGAGCCAGAATCAACATACTTCGTTAACCAGCGTCGCCAATGGCAACCAAGGCAATCGGGTATGTTTTCAGACCCAACTTCTTATTTTCAGCCTCCGCAGTATAATGCTCAGCAATATAGTATGTGGCAAAACCAATCTCAACCCCCATTTCCGAACTGGTCATCACAACCGTTTCCTTCTCCAAATCCATGGATGAATCAGCCAAGCCAATTTGGTTGGCCGAATTTTCCTTACGCCCCACCATATTGGCAGAATAGCTCATATCCTCCACAATGGACCCCCCCTACTTCACAAGGTTCACCCTGGCAGACAAATTGGCCAAGATCGACATATCAGCCAACATGAACTATTCCGCTCCCTCAACCGACTCTGCTAGCCTTACAACAAAATCCCCAGTCTAATCTGAGACCGCAACTCCCAGCCCAACCCAATCCTAATCCTAATAATAGGACGGTCCAATCCCTCCAAATCATAGAATCATCAGAAATCGGACCTGAACTGAGGGAGTGCAATGATCTTCAGTTAAGATCTGGACGTATAATAGAAACAGAGGGAGATAAAACAGTTCACATTGAAGATCAGTTACCAATAGAATAGCCGTTACAACAAGAGGGTGCAAATAAGGAGTAGACTCATCATCAAGCGAATACACCCTCTCCTCCCTTCCCAGAACGATTAGTCATACCACGACCTATACAATATCCAGACTTTGACATTCTGGGAGAGTTACAAAACCTGTACATAAGAATTCCTTTCCTCCAAGCCATTCAAGACATCCCTATATATGCAAAAACTATAAAAGAATTGTGCATAAAAAAACCAAGGAGGAATGTAACCACTAACCCAAGAGTCCAAGTAGTCGGTACTTTATCTGACCTGTTATCAGGAACACCCATTAAATATGCAGATCCAGGAAATCCAATCGTAACTATTCAAATCTATGGTGAGACTCTGACTAATGCTTTAGTTGATTTAGGAGCTGCAATTAATATTTTGACAACTTCTACTTGCCAAAAGCTCGGCATTACATCGGTAGAACCCACTTCTACTTTGTTAGAATTGGATGACCAATCTGTAGTTCGACCAGAAGGAATTCTATACGATGTCATGGTCTTTATAGATTCTTGAGAATACCCAACTGATTTCCTGGTAATTAATCCAAAAACCCGACTGGATGGACACCCGCTAATTTTAGGTAGACCTTGGCTTGCTACCGCCGATGCTTACATTGGTTTCCGGCAGGGGAATATGACCATAACCAGAGGACCAGATATTAAAAATCTAGTTCTATACCCTCCAGCACAGCCAAGTCTTACATTGATAAAAACTAACCAGCACCCTGTATCATACCTTACTGACAATATCAGATCACCATTGACTATACAGAAGGCCCTAGACTTTAAAGACCAAACATAAGACGATGCTATCAATAACTTCATTAGTCAAACTGAATCTAGACCTCACACACAGTGTTTCATGATAGAAGCTGCATTCGATAGCGAACTAGAAGAAGATCCCTTGAAAGACACACATGACCAAACGATACCTGTGACTTCTGTTGCCAATAGTAAAGTAGTGGAAATTGAACCAGGAAAAACTCTAAACATCAATGCCAACCTTACACCGGACCAAGAAATAAAACTCATCCATCTGTTACGGAAGCATCAAGAAGCATTTGCGTGGGATTACCCTGATATGAAAGGGATTCACCCCCAATTGTGCACCCACCATATTTATATAGAAAAAGATGCAAGACCTGTCCATC
The DNA here is from genome assembly GCA_031772625.1 of Pinus tabuliformis. Classification (NCBI taxonomy): domain Eukaryota; kingdom Viridiplantae; phylum Streptophyta; class Pinopsida; order Pinales; family Pinaceae; genus Pinus; species Pinus tabuliformis. The sequence continues at coordinate 38,913,759 of CM062810.1, read as the reverse complement.
AACCGCAAAGAAGACTCAACCCTCATCTAAAAGATGTTGTAAAAGCTGAACTTCAGAAGCTTTTAGATGTTAATTTTATCTATCCTATTTCTGATAGTAAGTGGGTCTCTCCGCTTGTGGTTGTACCCAAGAAGAATGGGAAATGGAGGATTTGCGTGGATTATAGAGAGTTAAACAAAGCCACACAAAAAGATCATTTCCCCCTCCCATTCATAGACCAAGTATTGGACACTTTAGCAGGAAAGAAATTCTTTTCTTTCCTGGATGGCTTCAGTGGATACAATCAGATTCAGATTGCCCCTGAAGACCAGGATAAAACTACCTTTACTTGTCCTTGGGGAACGTTCGCCTATAGAGTTCTACCCTTTGGCCTATGTAATGCTCCTGCCACATTCCAAAGGGCTATTCTTAGCATCTTTGCAGATTTAATAAATGATGGACTTGAAGTATACATGGATGACTTTACACCATATGGAGATGATTTTGATCTAGCTTTGGACACTCTAGAAAAAGTCCTACAGCGTTGCATTGCTACCAGGCTTTGTTTAAGCCACGAAAAATGTTATATGATGATGACTGAAGGGCTTATTCTAGGACATTTTGTCTTAGCAGCTGGCATTCAGGTAGATTCGGCCAAAATTCAAATACTTTTGCTTATCCCCACCCCCACTACTCAGACAGAGGTACGCAACTTTCTTGGATTTTCTAGGTATTATAGACGATTTATAGAACATTATTCACACATTGCTGCACCTCTATATGCACTAACTGGTAATGTTGATTTCATGTGGATAGAGAAATGCGACCGCGCTTTCCAGGAATTAAAGAAGCTTGTATCAACAGCTCCAGTCCTTCGAGGACCAAACTGGAATTTACCATTCCAAATCTCATCTGATGCCTCAGACACAGCAATCGGTGCGGTCCTTGGGCAGGAGGAGGATAAAAAACCATATGCTATTTATTATATCAGCAAAAATTTATCCCCTGCTGAATTAAATTACACTGTCACCGAAAAGGAATTCCTCGATGTAATACATGCTGTCAATAAGTTTAGACATTATATTACAGGCTATCCCGTTGTTTTATATACAGTTCATTCTGCTATTAAATATTTAGCAAATAAGCCTGTTACAAATGCTAGAATAACTAGATGGTTGATCTTATTGCAGGAGTTCGATATCACAATCAAGGATCGACCCGGCAAGGAAAACCCTGTAGCTGATTTTCTCTCTCGAATACCAAAATCAATTGAGGCAGCAACAGTGAAAGATCAATTTCCGGATGAGCACCTGTTTGCTGTTGCTGTTCAAACACCCTGGTATGCTGATGTTGCCAATTACCTTGCAGTAGGTAAGCTACCAAAACGCTTAACCCCTAATGAATGTAAGCAGATTGTTCAGAAGAGTACTCGGTTTTCGTGGATCAGGGGTTATTTGTTCCACACAGGGGCAGACATGCAAATTAGGAGATGTATTCGAGAAGATGAAATTTTCGACATCTTAAAAGCTTGTCATGACGGACCATGTGGGGGACACTTTGCTGAAAAAAGAACAGCACATAAAGTATTGTAGATGGGATACTACTGGCCTACAATTTTTAAGGATTCGAAGAAATTCGTTCAAGCTTGTGACAGCTGCCAGTGAGCAGGACGACCTGGTCAAGCCGACGAAATGCCTCTGAGGCCACAATTAGTTATTGAACCATTTGAACGACGGGCTCTTGATTTCGTTGGACCCATCAACCTATCATCAAATCAGACAACATATATCTTGGTAGCCACAGAATATGTCACCAAATGGGTTGAGGCCGAAGCGTTGCCTAGAGCTACAGAAGATTCGGTAATACAGTTCCTGTTCCATTTGTTTGTACGTTATGGCCTTCCGAGAGAAATAATTACATATGGAGGACCACAATTTGCTGGAAACAAATTAGCTGCAACACTTAACAATTATCACGTCCAGCATAAAATTACTACCCCATATCACCCGCAGGCGAATGGGCAAGTAGAAAGTAGCAATAAGGTAATAGAATCAATTTTAACAAAAACCATTGCTTCACATAGGCGTGATTGGGCCGCCCGACTACCTGAAGCACTCTGGGCTTATAGAACCACATGGATAAGTACCACTGGTTATTCACCCTATCAATTAGTGTTTGGGAAACAACCTATTTTCCCCATAGAATTCGAAATCCAAACACTACGAACTGCACAGGAAGTTGGCCTAGATTTAAGTGAGGCACAAATCAATCGACTACAACAGATTAATGAATTGGACGAAATAAGGCTCTTTGCATTACAGAATACAACACTTATTCAACAACAGCGAGCTAAATGGCATGATGCACTTATCAAGAACAAAGTCTTTCACGAAGGAGGCTGGGCTCTGTTATATGACTCTCAGTTTCAGGATTTCCCTGGGAAACTGCAGACTCGTCGGTTAGGGCCATACGAAATCCAGAAAGTACATGATAATGGGACCCTTACTCTGATCACAATCGATGGTTCTGGATATGCATTCAAGGTAAATGGCCACCGAGTTCGTCTCTATCGCAGGCCACTCACTCGGGAATCCTTCTGTCAGCAGCTACGTCAAGACACTGACATGGAAATTTTAGGAGAGGAAGTAAAATCTTCCTCACCTATAATTCAGTAAGGAACGCATTTTTTTATGACTTGTACATAAGTTCTTGTATATGCGTTTTCTTAACATTTCTTTGATCTTTCTTTTTTTAATTTTGCTTTTTACATTCAGCGTGTCTTTGCTGTTCCTTTTTCAAAAGGAACAACATTTGCTTGTTTTTAAGTTTTTGCTGTTCCTTTTCAAAAGGAACAACATTTCTGAGTTTTTGCTGTTCCTTTCCAAAAGGAACAACATTTCTGGGTTTTTGCTGTTCCTTTTCAAAAGGAACAACATTTGTGAGTTTTTGCTATTCCTTTTCAAAAAGGAACAACATTTTTGGGTTTTTGCTGTTCCTTTTCAAAAGGAACAGCATTTGTGAGTTTTCACTGTTCTTTTTCAAAAGGAACAACATTTGTGAGTTTTTGTTGTTCTTTTTCAAAAGGAACAACATTTGTGAGTTTTTGTTGTTCATTTTCAAAAGGAACATCATTTTTGGGTTTTTGCTGTTCCTTTTGAAAAGGAACAACATTTGTGAGTCTTTGTTGTTCCTTTTCAAATGGAACAGCATTTGTGAGTTTTTGCTGTTCCTTTTCAAAAGGAACAACATTTGTGAGTTTTTGCTGTTCCTTTTCAAAAGGAACAACATTTTTGGGTTTTTGCTGTTCCTTTTCAAAAGGAATAGTATTTGTGAGTCTTTGCTGTTCCTTTTCAAAATGAACAACATTTGTGAGTTTTTGCTGTTCCTTTTCAAAAGGAATAGCATTTGTGAGTTTTTGCTGTTCCTTTTCAAAAGGAACATTATTTTTGGGTTTTTGTTGTTCCTTTTCAAAAGGAACAACATTTGTGAGTCTTTGCTGTTCCTTTTCAAAAGGAACAACATTTGTGAGTTTTTGCTTTCAAAAGGAACAACATTTTTGGGTTTTTGCTGTTCCTTTTCAAAAGGAACAACATTTTTGGGTTTTTGTTGTTCCTTTTCAAAAGGAACAACATTTGTGAGTCTTTGTTGTTCATTTTCAAAAGGAACAACACTTGTGAGTTTTTGCTGTTCCTTTTCAAAAGGAATAGCATTTGTGAGTTTTTGCTGTTCCTTTTCAAAAGGAACAACATTTTTGGGTTTTTGCTGTTCCTTTTCAAAAGAAACAACATTTGTGAGTTTTTGCTGTTCCTTTTCAAAAGGAACAGCATTTGTGAGTTTTTGCTGTTCCTTTTCAAAAGGAACAGCAGTTGAGAATTTTTGTTGTTCCTTTTTCAAAGGAGACAACACTCATGATCTTCAGCTATTCCTTCTCAAAGAACGGCATCTCAACTATTTGTTTGCATGGATTCTTCTCTGATGTTCCTTTTTTTTCAAAAGGAACACCATAGCCATGTTTTTGCTCTCTGTGATGATTCATATTGAGGATGCTTTTCGCCCATGTTCTCTCCAGTCTTTAAGATACAGCTATGCACTTATGCAATGAACATAAATTACGACATACCGAAGTCAGCAGATCATAAGATCACTATCTTTATAGAGCCTAGTATTGATAAGAGGACAAGAGGAGGGACATACTTACTTCTCATCTCCATTGTCATTGACTTATTCCCATTGTTTTGGTTGGTTATCTTTATCATGGCGATTTATCTAAAAATGTTCTCTGATTATTACTCAGGAATAAGAACAGAGGATTTATATCTTCCTGTTGGGATGATAAGACTTCTTCCACCATTCCCACTCTTAAGGAGTGCTGAACCAACCTTATGTGTAAATAAATAAGAAAAAGTGCTTTGCAAAGAGAAAAAAAAATAAAATGATGAATATGGATTATTAATTGTCAAATACAGGATAGGGGGTCTCATCAAGAGCCAGCCTACCATGATCATCAGGTTGGAAGCGAAGTGGCATTCCCAGTATGGCCACCACACCAGGGATATGGTCCAAAAGGTACACTAAATAAACAGACCTTACAACAGGGGGTCTCATCACGAGCCGACCTGTCCACGTTTCGCACCTTCCTTGTGAATGGCATTATGGCTACCTGGTTACCAAGCCAGCATAATGGCCTGCATTTTGACAAAATAATTTTTATACACACAAAGGATCATGGTTCCGGGGGTGAAATAAATAACTCTGCCAAGGTTATGAACACCTGTCGGCAGCAGAGCTCTGTTAATGGTATCGAAGTCATAATGGTTACACCAACAGGGATGATATTAATACCTCTTTGTCTCTTCTATCCTATGAATAATTCATATTTTATTTCTCGATGAACATACCTGCTGTTGTCGTGTATCATATCTTTACAATTGCTTCTGTGTGATGGTTTGATTTCCTTTTCATTTCTTTAAATTGTTTTGTTCAGTAATCTTTTGTTTATGAACATTTCGTTGAAATCATAATTGGATTGCGTCAGTGATAGAATTATTAATTATAACTTGAAATGTCCTGCTGATAATTCTGATCTAATGTCGCGCTATCTAATTAAGACTATGGTTGATTTAATTGCTGCTCATTTATAGTTGCAATGGCTGTTCAATTAAGTTACTATTCAATTATAACTACGATTTTTATTGCTTCAATAACTGTGATTAATGTTCATGCTGATAGATTGCTGATTCAATTACATTTATAGTTGCTGTGTCTTTCTAATTACTTAGTTTTGTTGTTCGGTTCCATTTAAGATTGCTGTTTAATTCTAGTATTTTAGCATTGCTATTCCTTTCCATTAATAAATCATTTTTGTTAGATGAAGCTTTGCTGTTCATTTCTGTTGATTCATTGCAAGAGTGCTTTTAAAGAGTTTTCCTAGTTTACTTTCAATGACAGCTTTAGTTCAATTTCGATTTCCTTTTGATTGCTTTAAAGCAGGACTGTCAACTGTAGAGAACATTGGTTATTGCTTCCTCGTTCCCAGATTGATTGTCTTGTTCCGGTTTGATTTCAATTGCATCAATATCCAGAGAATGAGTTATTGCTACTGTATCCTCGATTGATGGTTGTTTCTTGCTATTCCATTTCTTAATTGTTGTTTCATTTCTTATCCGCCGTTCCATTTCTTGTTATTCACATTATCTTTGCTTTGGTGTGAAGAACGACCTGAAACTGTAGTGGGAATTGGCATTTGCTGTCTAGTCCCCAGATTGATGATCTGTTCCTTGATTACTTTTGGTTACATCAGTTTCCAAAGGGATGAGTTATTGCTATTGGACCCTTGACTGATACATTGCTTATTTTTCTGAATGCATGATTTAAGTCTTGAAGTGCTTTGTTGTAAGTAGATTTTATTTCCAGCTTTCATTTACTTTTGGATTTTAAGCACTATACTGCAAAACATTACTCTTGAGTAAATAGCCGCCTCAGACTGAGTACACTCTTGAAATAAAAAGTCGTCCCTGGGTTGATAATTAATGTGAAGGTAATTAGAAGTTCAAAAGACACCCTTTTATCGCTCCACATTTTGGCGCCGTTGCGGGGGAGAGTGTAGCCATTTCTAAAGAGTAGTGTGAATCTGATGAGTGCCTGTTAGGGAAGAGTTGGATCTTAAAAACGGAAGGTAACAACCTGCGTGCGGAGCATGCCCTGCTCCACTGTCCGCTTTCCTAATAGATTTGTTGTTGCTTTGTTGGGTAGAAATAGATGTTTGAATTTTTGTGTGAATGAATTAAAAGAAAAAAATAGAAATTTTGAAAACAAATCTCATGATTTCACTCAAGTGGTGATGTAAGCACCACCCATTTCACTAACCGATTAACAGGAACATTTGAAGAAGGGGCCTCGAAGAAACACATGAAGAACATCTTCTATTATGGTAAGAAATGGATCACATTTTTACTTTTGAATTTCCTATCAAAGATCTAGGAGGAGTGACACAAATGCACATAATTCCCCCATTGTCTCTACCAAATTTTCATGGCTTGACAAATGAAGATCCAGATACATTCTTATTTGAGTTCGAAATAATTTTTAGAGGATATGATTATTGTACTAATGATCAAAGATTGAAAGTGTTTCCTCTTACTCTAAAAGGAGCAGCTCTCCGATGGTTCATGAGCCTAGGTCGGTATTGCATCCAAACATGGGAGGACATTAAGAACATATTCTTGAAGAAGTAACAAGACTATTGCAAATCCAATGAAGATATTTTCGGTATGATACAAGGGGAAGATGAAAGTTTGGAGGATTATGTAGATCGATTTCATTATAACCTTCAAAAATCAAAGCATAAGCATTTGGAAAAAGAGATCTTAAAAACACTCCTTCTTAAAGGAATGAAAGATGAATTTTTAGAACTCTTAAATCTGATAGGAAAAGGTGACATTTTTCAGTTATCATATGATGATGTTTGTGAATTGTGCATAAGGTATTCAAGAGGAATCTCCAAGGCTGGTAAGAATTCTAGAGATGTTTGTTCTTTCTTTTCCAAACAAGAATAGGAGACATAAGAGCTGAAATCAATACTTTATTTGAAAATTTTAAAGTTGATTTTATTAGCTCTCTAAGTTCAAAATTGGATGCTTTACAGGTTCGAAAAAATAAAAAATTTGATGAAGTGTTTTCCACTCATGACCGAAAGGAGCAATCCATAGATAGTTGTTCTTCCTTATCTAGGATGGAAGTAGCATATCAAAGAGATGAGGAAGATGCAACAAAGTCAAAACCATGGAAATCATGGCCTACAGGTATGGTTCAAAACACTTCCTCTTCATTCTCTTACTTGCATAATCCATTATGGAATACTAATGTGTTAGGGCAGCCATGTCAATTTCAATATAACCACCAATCTTGTTTACAAGTTGGGCATGGTTCATCTTATGATGGCATGACTACTCTCCCTCATCTTGTAGCACAAACATATTCTCCATATTTTTCACCAGCTCTTCCACAACATCTTGCTTGCATACCAAATTCATCCACTCAACTCAATCAACCACATCATCACAATGCTCCATTCCTTACACATTTTCCTGCTCAACTAATTCCACGCCCTCACCATAATAAACCAGTGCAACATGCTTACAATGTTGAACTGCCAAATTTACCCACCCTTCCCACCCATTCTATCTCACATGCGCCATTAGAGAAAACTTACAATGAGATTCAGAATGTTTCAAATTCAAAAATTGTAGAAGCTATGGAAGAAAATGAGGTTTCTTATAGTATGTATCAACAAGCTATTTTAAAAGCTCAAGAACTTCATGATCTGATGGATATGAGAAATAAAAAAGGTAACGGATACATTGAAAATTGGTTTCACTCCATCATTTGTTTGCAACATCACTCTATGCTTGAACAATTTTTGATACCATTTTTTGAAGGGAAGTTGGCTTCTCATACCCTAATATCCATTAACATGCATTTTTCAAATTTTGGTATGTGCATACATGAAGCCCTATATCGAAAATGGGTCCATTGGAAGTACTCCTATACGTAGTCATATTCATTTTTCAAATCAAAATAGGTTAGTGTAGAAAATAAAATAAATAAGGGAATAAATAAATGCATTTTGTTTTTTTTTTTGTAAAACTAGTTGTTTCTTTTGTTGCAACACGCTATTGAAATCAACATCGATGATAAATGTTTTAATTCATTTGTGTATGTAGATGACTTATAATAGAAATAAAAATTCTATAACACTTATATTCATCTTTATCATCAATATGAAAAAATGGTTGAATATCATTTTTTTGGCTTGCGGGCTTGATGAGATTTCTGGAAAAACAGTCGGGACAGTCATGTTTTGAGGGACCAAAAGTGAATATTATTAAAACTTGTTTCTACCCTAGGTAGCTCTTGATGTCTACTTTCTAACCCAATTTGAACCACTCAATTTGGATTTGAAACGAAAAAAGTTAGAAACAAAACATTGACAGTGTCTAGTGGGCAGCTCAGGAACAGAGTTGGGATAGTCAGTTTTTGGAGGCATAAATGTTTGAATTTTTAAAACCTGTTACTATGGTAGATTCCCCTATGAATATAGTTTACAATGCAATTATAATCACTCATTTTTGATATTTTATGGGGAAGTTATGATCAAAATACTGACTGTCTATTGTAAATCAGCACTCTTAAAACTTTGTCTTTCCAGTTGTTCCTTAAAGTATTTGACTTATCAATTCTTTTTGTCTTCAAAACATGTTTCTATTGGAGATACGCCTTTTAATTAGCTCTCATTTCACTTTGTAATCACTCAATTTGGACGAAAAACAAAGAAGTTGTGATTAAAACACCACTGGTTAGTATGGTCGACCACTGCTCTCCCACAGGTGACAAATAAATTTTACTTTGTTATTTTCTTTGTGGATTTGTTATATAGAGTAACTACTTGTTAGTTTTTGCATAATTCTTGGATTAGGGGAGTCCGATCACCTCTTTTTCTCCATGATTTGATGTTTTATTGCAGGTAGACACTCGTTTTTTGCAGGTCTTGGGAAAATAAAGAAGGTCAATTTATGGACGAGTGATTTTTGAAAGAAATTTTAAAGAAACAAAGGAATTTCATCCAAGTCATTACCCAACGGATTCATAATAGAAGAAATGAAGAATTGATTTCGATTTGAAGATTCATGTCTTGTCACTGTTGCCAAAACATTTTTCAAAAATATCAATTTTTTTTACATAATATCATAGTTGTTGTAACTTAATTTACATATTGTTTTTAAATAAAATGTTGTTTCTTTTATAATTTCTCTTATATTTTGTGTTTCAGGTATTGCTTCATTCAAAGTGTAACTCATCCTCAGCATCAATGCGGTGAACAGCTAATTTTTTTTTTTTGCATGTTTGCATTTTATGATTGTCCATTTTGCTGTTCCTTTCTGAATGGAACAACACTTCTGCACTTTCATGTTTTGCTGTTCCTTTCTGAATGGAACAACACTTCTGCACTTTCACGTTTTGCTGTTCCTTTTCGAATGGAACAACCCTTCTGCACTTTTCATTTTTGTTGTTCCCTTTCCAAAGGAACGAAACTTGCGTTTTTGCTGTTCCTTTTCCAAAGGAACGACACTTTTCATTTTTGCTATTCCTTTTCCAAAGGAATGGCACTTGCGTTTTTGCTGTTCCTTTTCCAAAGGAACGACACTTGCATTTTTGTTGTTCCTTTTTCAAAGGAACGACACTTTTCATTTTTGCTGTTCCTTTTCCAAAGGAACGACACTTTTCATTTTTTCTGTTCCTTTTCCAAAGGACCGACACTTCCGTTTTTGTTGTTCATTCTCCAAAGGAACGACACTTGCGTTTTTGCTGTTCCTTTTCCAAAGGAACGACACTTTTCATTTTTTGTTGTTCATTTTCCAAAGGAACGACACTTTCATTTTTGTTGTTCCTTTTCCAAAGGAGCGACACTTTTGATTTTTGTTGTTCATTTTCCAAAGGAACGGCACTTGCGTTTTTGCTGTTCCTTTTCCAAAGGAATGACACTTTTGATTTTTGCTGTTCCTTTTCCAAAGGAACGACATTTGCGTTTTCGCTGTTCCTTTTCTAAAGGAATGACACTTTTACTTTTTGCTGTTCCTTTTTCCAATGGAACGACATTCGCATTTTCACACTTTTTTGTGTGTGTGTATTTTTTCTTTTTTTGTGTGCATTTCCTTTGTTGTTCCCTACACGGAACACCACTTTTTGAGTGTTTTTGCTGTTCCTTCAAAAGAGCAACACTTTGGGATTATTTTCGAGAGAAACCCTTCCTTCCTCTTGTGGGAGTATTCCTAGTTCATCTCAACCATATTTTCCTGATTCTCTTTCATGGCATGCAGTACACTATTTTTATGAGGACAAGAATTATGGATTCTTTTGAAGCAAATTAATATCATTCACGTTATGATCTTTATCAGGACAACTTCTTGATGATAGATTATTTTCAAAGGGACACAATTATTTATATACTACTTTACTACATTGTTTTCTATTGAACATGATGTTGATTGATCATCTTAATACCATGCTGGTTCCACCCTTCGTGGTTATAATCTTCTTTGTATGTAATAAATGAGATTATGGGTATATTTTTTTATATTGACATGTTCAACTTCTTCTGCAATCCCTGCTCTTAAGAAGTATTGAGCCTCCCTCTTTTTATCATAAAAATGTGTAATAACAACAAAATTTTGTTCGCAGATGGAGGATAGGGGGTCTCATTACGAGCCAGCCTACCATGTTCATAAGGCTGTAACAAAGTGACATTCCCATTATGGCGACCACACCAGGGTTATGATCCACTGGATAGCTAGATTATCCTTGGAACAGGAGGTCTCATCACGAGCCGGCCTGATCACTTCTGCTACATCCCAGTGAATGGCAGTGTGGTTATCTGGTTACCATGCCAGCGCACTAGTCTCTTCTGTAAGAACAGCACTGAAACTCTCTAGTTATAAATTGAGGATTCTGACTCATATGGGTTAAAAAGCAACCCTGCCGAGGCTATAGACGCCTGCTGGCAGCAGAGGCTCTGCTTATGGTATTGAAGTTATATCTTATCATCAATTATTATTATAATACCCTTTTCTTATTTTTTTCTTTTTATCAGAGAAGTTATTTCCTTAATTGTTTTTCCCTATTTTGAACCTTTATGCATGTTTTATGATCAATCGCATCATTTTCAGCTAGCATACTATCAGTAAAGAATCTTTTTGGCATATTGTTGTTCTTTTTCTCTTTTTCATCACTTATCATCAATTCAAAGCGTCCTATCTCTTATTCATAACTATCTTTACACACTCTGCTCTCATTATAACCATAACTCCCGCTATCCTATCATTGATATGTGTACTCTGCTTCATTCACTGCTATATTGTTCATTCCCTTGCCTTGCCATCAACACAACACCTCTCATACGCTTTATGGTCATGGAATTCATTTTCCAATTGGGGGGGGGAATGTATGCATTATGGGATAACATGTGATATGATTATTGCACTCTGCCATAACTTGTTGATTTGACAAAAGTTTTTCTGACTGAAAGTTTTGCATGCATCTTATCTATTTCTCTTCAAAGCTAACACTATGGATTCAAAAACATTGTATGAAAAATAGTGATTTGTTTACAGGCGAACAACAAGTATGGGGGGAAACTCTATTTGCATCATGACCACACTATTGCAACTAACAGAAGAGGCTCGAGCAACTCGTGAACGTGAACAATTCTTCAGACATGATGTGCTTACCTGGATCCCACCTTTTGCATCACTTTCAGTGCCAACTCTGCCTACATCAGTTTCAACAAATGCCAGTACATATATGTCATTCCACATTTTTCTTTTTGGAGGTAAAACTTGAGGTAAAATAGCATAATTTTCTGATTTATTACGAATTTAGGAGAATTTAATGAAATCGATTTTGAGCATTATTTATCATCCTTCATTCCACATCTTTACCACTTCCCCTTTTTCAGCGGCATATTATCTTTCAGTTTGTGGGAGTGTTGCTTTCATTCATTTCTTTCTTATGACCATGTTATTCATATTCTTTATCATCCATTGCTATTCTTATTCCTTCTCAACACCTCCCTTCTTCCATGTTGTTTTACACCAATCATAGAATTCAACCGCTGGTAGCAACCACCTCTATTTGTTTTCTAGCATCACATGAGGGCATGCTAATTTTTCAAAGAGGGGGAGGAATTGCTACGCATGATGGATGTTTGAATTGCTACGCATGATGGATGTTTTCTATTTTCTTTCTCATTTAAGGCATACAATTTCAGTGTAGAAATTGATTTCCATAATATTTTTAAAAAACTATGAACTCAATTCTTGTGATCTCTAGGAAACACAAACATACTATTAAAATACACATACCTAGATAATTTCAAGATAAATTGGTTCATAAAATTTCGGAAATCATGCACTCTCACTGTTGAGCTAATTTATGTTCCTAAACTAACACAATTATTTACTATCAATCCGGGTTGTTTATTCTTGGAGGCAAATTCACTATTTGTGAAGATCAAATATAATCAAACTTTGAAAGATAAATGATTAAAAACTAAGAGAAAATATATCTTAAAACTCTTGATTCAATCAGCTTAAAAGAGGAAACATTGAAAGAGTTCTTGAACTCAAGAAGTCTACTTCCACCTCAGTTATTACTTAATGAATTAGAGATGATAACCAGAAACTCAAGATGCATAAATCATACATGAAAAAGGCTCTTAACTTAAGAGACACTTAAATTTTTCCAACATAACTTATTCATCTTAAGATATAAATCTAAATGGAAACAAACTATTTGCATGTAAACAAAAGAGACTAATTCTAATTCACCATTTCATAGAGAGAATGCCCAACTTGAACACTTGTTTCCCAACTCAATTAGATGATGAATAAACCATTAAAAAATGAAATCAATCACTATTCATAACCATGATGCAATCTGAAATAAGACTTTGAAAAACTAAAGCTATCATCAACCAGATTTGCAATGAAATAAAACTAGTTTAACTTGGAAGTGTACTTAGCTTGGAGTGGGGGCCCTCCACCCTTGCCTTGCACACTTATGAAGATGATATCAGAAGCTTTATATCATCAAAACATCCATGTATTGATCAGAAAAATGAGAGTAACACAAGTCTCCAACTTAAGTCTTCAAACCAAAAATATTACAGCATAAAAGTATTATATGTCAATTGTGTTGAGCCATCAAAGTGTGGCTCTTAAATAAGGAGTTCATGAAACCAACTGATCTAAAATCACTCTAACAAACATATCTACTCTAAGCCACCTATCCAAGTCGAATCCACCTTCCTCATCCCAATAAATATGACTAATATCTTGGAATCCCAAAACAACCCTATTTAGATGGGATTTCTGGATGACTAGTCATGATTGACTAGCTCCAAAAAGGCATAATAAAGCTCGTTCTGTTGGAACCAAGCATAGGTGGCTTGGTCCTAGTTCCCAAGATTTCTATTCATGCATCCCATTCATGCTGAAGTGGCCTGCATCCATATCAACCATGAAGTGATTACGGGAATTTCTAAAATTGCCAAAATTGCACTTAAAATCAAACTTTTATAAAAACTTTAGAAATTGACAAATTAAAGCTAAATACCTGATTAGACATCAAATATTCATTAAAATGAAATGGATGAAGTGAAAATGAAGGATAAATGGATAGTTAGGTAAGTTTCTCAAAGCAAAATGAGATCAAAACTGAGGCCCAACATCTCTCCCATGCTTATGATCAAGCATGTCCCCATGCTTGCTTGCTCCTCTTGGACCTTCTGCCCTCTGAAGTGGATGTTGTACCTGTAGCTATTTCCCTATTCACACAATCAAATTCTGATTCCTGCCCTGCCTTTAACATTGCTTCCTTAACCTTTTGTTTTTCATATTTTGCTTTCCACATGTTTTTATCTTTTAACCACTGGAATGCCTGTTTGGAAAGCAATTCATTTCTCCTTTTCAACCTGCTTATTTCTTCTTGCAACTTTTCATTTGTTTTCATTAGTTTTGCATTGTCCTTTTTCTATGCCTTATTCTCTGATTTTAATTCCTTTTCCACAATTTTGCTTATTTCTATCTGATCTGTTAAGTCTTGGATTTTGGCCAAATGAATTTCCTTTTCAAAATCCTGGGTGGTTTTCATTAATGATTCTCCTGCATCATTATATATGGAATCCCTTTCAAGGGGTTCTTGTGCTATATCCTGTTCTTCTGGTTTTCTAGGAGAATAAGCTTCTACTTCTTTCTCAAGATCAATAGAAGTTCTATTCCTATGAACAGACATAAAAGATGTTTCAGTCTCATGCATGGCCATATTTCTAGCTCTTGTTCTTGGATATAGGGGAGAATTCATCATGCTTCTACTTTCCTGTTCTACCTTTTCCTGTATATCAATAAGTTGTTCTGTAAAATGATTTTTATGCATGAATTCTTTCCATTCTAGGCCCTTTGATTTCACCTGGTATTCCACTAAGATTTTAATTAGCCCCTGATGATAGATCTGTGTTGACCTTGGCCTATTTTCTTGTTTCACTGTTTCAATCATTTTTACAAGACTTTTGTACAGGAAATATGGTAAGTTAATTCTATCATCTCCTTTGATATGCTGTAGTAATCTAACATGATATAAATGAGCAATGTTGTATCCACGATCACATGTTAAAAACTTCTGAACAATCAAGACTAGTTCCTTCCATGGTTCATTGAACCACTCCCTGGGTATCCCCTTAGTTCTATCAAATGTCCCCTTTCGGTTCTTTTCAAGGAAGAAAGTCCACCCTTTCTCCTTGAAATGTAAACCTTTGTGATACTTTTCCCCTATCATTGGCAACTCTAAGGCTTTGGACAAGTACTCTTGAGTTACTGGGACATTGATTTCTCCTACTTGAGTTTGGTCTTGACTGAAATTATTGATGAAATCTTTAGTTATCTGATCAGAATAGCCATTAAATTTCTGTAGGAATCCTATCATCCCTGACTGATACAGTTTCTCTACAGTTTCTTTGCTCCAACTCTTTATTTGAAATTTTGGTTCTACCCGGTTTGTCATGATTTCTGTGAACCAATCAATATAATCCTCTGCTGTTACTAACTTCATTTTAACAAAAATTATGACTATTGTTTTTAAATGAAATTGTAGAAGCAACGAGGCTTACCTTCCCCCTCTGACTTAACTTTAATCTGTTTGACTCTGTCCTCTTTAACCTCTGCTGTCTTTCCTCTGCACAAACTCTGTTTCAATTCCCTGTTTAAGGCACACAACACCTGAATATCTTCTATCAATACATTGTTTTCTGTTTGTTTTTGAAAAGTAAATACACATGCAGCAATAACCATGTTTTTTTCAATCTCAAAATAACATGTGTTACTGTGTATTTAAACAAAAACTTGAAAAATTTTGCTCTCGGCCTCTCAACAGCTCTTCAAAAACATTCTCAAAAAAATGACTGTATAATGCACAAATTGCTCTCGGCCTCTCAAGAAATCTCAACAAAATTTGACTGTAATGCAGCAAATTGCTCTGATCTTTCAACAAATTCTCAAAAAAATGACTGTATAAACTAGCAAATTGCTCTCGGCCTCAATCCTTTTCATCATTTTTTTAATAAAAATGTGACTGCGTAAATACTGCACACAGAGTTATAAGAACAGAGGTCTAATCACATGCGCTCGGCCTCATATTCCTTACTGCTTATAACAAATGACAAACAATTTTTTTTTTTTAAAACGCAGACTATGCAGCTCTCGGCCTCAAGGCACAAACAATGCAAATTCGACATTCAACTAAGATTTGCAGTCACCATTCATATATGCAGGCGTTCCTACGTCTTTCAATCTTCTGAATATGGCACAAATGCATTAAAATTTCGATACACAGGGCGCATTATGGCATGAATACATTTGACTTGTTTTGCATATACACACTACAACATTCCTCTGTTTTTATTTGACAATCCTCTCGGCATATACCAATGCGCACTCGGTTTACACACACAACACTCAAAAATATGTTTCAATGCGTTCAACCACCACATATGACAACACTCTGTATTTGAATGCGTCCTCTGTTCTGAGCAAACACATATCCAGATGCATATGACAAACATTCCATGATTTATGCGTTCTCTGTTGGCAGCTAATGACAATTGCGCACAGCCAAATCGTATTCACATTCATATGACAGACTTAATGGCTATGGATACGGTGGCGCGCAGCAAACAAATGAAGGTTATGTGCAAACAAATGGTTTAACAAGCAGCGCTCATATATAACAACCCTTAGCGCTTCGGCATCCAACTAACACTCCGTTTTTGATGCATTGACTCCACATTTAACTCGAACTCCGCTATCGTGTTATGCATGCAACATGTAATTTTAAATGCCGGGCGATTGACCATTAATTCTACACCATAATCTACGCATAAATATCTGTTCAATCTATCCATACGTGCTGCAGACTTGGAGTTATCCCGGTTTTAGTGTTACCTGACTGTCACTGGCCGCGTGGGATGCAAACAAACACTTCAAATCCCTCCTTCCTCGGTCAGTCGAACTGGTGTCAAAGCAACGAAATCTTGTGAGTTAATGGCGAACTCATCCCTATCTACAGTCGCCGAGCGAAATAAACTCGAGTTCTTACCTTGTTTGCTTGCAAAACTCGGCTTCTTCTACTCATACGACTCAGATTTTGCCTTTAAAATCTCCCTCAACACACTCCTTTCTCCTTTTGCTATGTTTCGGCTTCAAACTCGACTCTCTGAGCTCTGGCAATGAAGAATGGTGGTTTGAACAGCGCAGGGAAGGTTTCTTATGACCGTTTCCTCGCTGTACCCTGCGTTCATTTGTTTGGTATACGTGGTTACATGGCCGTCCTCATTGACTCAGTCCCCCGACTGAGTCATGAGGATGGCCGTATGGTTGTTTCAAACGCATACCTTCCGCCGCTCCATCATCCAATACCCACAAACGGCCAGAACACCGTGTCTCCACCGTACCTGTGTGTTGGCCTGCGTGGCACTTATGGTTTATCATTCTATTCACTGCTGCAATGTTTGTTGATTACGGCCATCGTCGTGCGTCTTCATTGCAACGACCTTTGCATATGGCGTTTCATTATTTGGCTGCCGCACTGCTGTGTGATCATTATCATATGGCCTGTGCACAACTATGCCAATATATACCTTATGCTCCATATGTTTTACGCCCAAAGCTATGGTTGAACTTTATAACCTTTGCACTTTCAACGTTATACCATAGTTTGGTGCGTTTGAAATATATATGCCATATACCTTTCTCTCACCATCGTATTTGAATATGCTTTCGGTTTGGTGATTTTGAAATATATATATACCATAACTTGTTTTAAACATCATCCTCTCTCACCATCGAATGAATGCTTACGGCCTCCACTTGTATCATTACATTGCGCCTTTATAACTATGTTATAGGCACGGCCTTCACATGTATCATTATCATAACCCGCGGCCTTTTGTCACTATGTTATATGCTCCTTGGTTGTTTGAATATGCGCATTGGGTTATATATATTTCTTATATCTCCATATTGTATGCGCAATACTTTATACCCAATACCTTTGATATATGCGCATACTATATTCTTTTGCAACATCATTAGCTTATGCACATTTGAAAAATACTTTAGCGCTCATATAACCTATGATGTATATGTTCAATGCTTTTATACTTTAGCGCATACCTTTTATAACATAGCTTTATAATTTTAAAATGACCATTGGGGTCATGTTTAAAATTATAATCATTCTAATGCTCTGAGTTCATGTGCAGGTGAAAAGAGTGGTCCCAGTTTGATCCTTTTGCGTTTAAGGAAAATACCTAGGGAAATTTATGTGAATGAAATGGAATATGAATAGGGAATGTGGGGTATATATTGGGAATGAATATCAATGAATATTTGCAGATACTAACTTCAATTAGATCAAAACTAGAAGTTTCTAAAAAAAAATTGAATTTCAAGCACAAAATGGCTATGAATATACTCCCTTGTTGTTGTTTGTTCAGGCGGAATGTTGAATGCTGTTTGTACAGATGGAATGTTGAATGCTGTTTGTACAGGTGGAATGGAATCCAAAATGTTATGGATAGATGAAAAGTAGACTTTTATTACTGCTCCTTTTTTACTATGCTCCTTTTCTTGAATTGTTCAGGTCCCTTTGAATAATGTTTCTCTTTTCAGGTCCCTCTGCAATGCTTCTGATAGATTATGTCGGCTCTGATCTGGTTCTGCTGCAACTAAGTTTGCTTCAGGTCCCACTGAATAATGTTTCATCTCAGGTCCCTCTGCAATGCTTCTGGAATGATTTGATCTGCTGCAACTAAGTTTGCTTCAGGTCCCACTGAATAATGTTTCATCTCAGGTCCCTTCTGGTTCTGCTGCAACAAATTTGCTTCAGGTCCAAAGTGAACAACACAATCCCTTAGCTGTGGCAGCTAAAAGCTTGCTACAAGACTCTCCCTTGTTGAATGTTTGACTTGTCCTCAAGTCAATTGTGGAAAGGTCCTGCATTGAAATTGTGTGAGAGTAGTAAAACAAGAATACAGAATTCATAGAGTCCAGGTTTCCCTGGTTTTCCCCTATGAATTCGTGTTTGCTTAGTGCTAGTTGCCTGGTTTTCACCAGCAAACAATTTATTTTTTGTTTTGTTTTTTTTTTTCATATATCTTTTTCTCTTTTTTTTTTATGTTTTTTTTTTTTTTTTTTTTTTTTTTTTAGATATTTTTTTTACTATTTTTTTATTCTTTTTATGAACTGGAAGATGGCAGAGCCATAATTTCCAGTCCTGATTCTTCTACCAGTTGTTTCATGAATGTCTCTTTACTAATAGGCTGATGATAAACTTTCAGCCTATGACCATTTACAACAAATGAGGTGGGGGCCTGGTCAATGGTCTTTATCTTCACTGCTCCGTTATCAAAGATCTCTTCGATTTCATATGGCCCTAGCCAGTGTGTTGTAAATTTCGCTTTGAAATCCTTGAATTTCGAGTCAAATAATAAGGCCCAGTCTCCCTTATGAAATGTCTTTGTCTTTATGTATCTATCATGCCATTTGATTCTCTGTTGCTGTACTAATGCTGTCTGTTCAATTGCTTGTTGACGATGTTCATCCAATTGGTTGAGTTCCATGATCCTTTGTTGCTGTGCTTCAGTCAGGTCCATGCCCAATTCTGCTGCTAGTCTATAGGTTTGTATCTGAAATTCAATAGGCAACAAGGCTTCTTTCCCATAGACCAACTGGTATGGACTAAAACCAGTTGTGTTTTTCCATGTGATTCTGTAGGCCCATAATGCATCCTTCAACTTTTCAGACCAATCTTTCCTATTCTGCTGCACTGTCTTAGTCATGATATTTTCTAAGACTTTGTTTGTGGATTCTACCTGACCATTTGCCTGAGGATGATATGGAGTAGACTTCCTATGCTTTATCTTATATTTCTCTGTCAAATCCCGCACTAACTTTGAGGTAAACTGCGTTCCTTGATCTGTCACTATTTGTCTTGGGACTCCATATCTCACAAAAATTTCTTCAAAGAGGAAGGTAACCACTGTGTCCTCTGTCGCTCTGCTCACTGCTTTGGCTTCCACCCATTTTGTTACATAGTCCGTGCACACTAGGATGTATCTTTTTCCACTTGATGGTGGATTAATGGGTCCAACAAAATCAAGTGCCCACTGTTCAAATGGCTCAATGAGGACTTGTGGCTTGAGCGGCATTTCATCTGACATGATGGGTCTCCCTATTCTTTGGCAACTGTCACACTGTTTGACATATGCCTTAGAATCTTTGAAGATAGATGGCCAGTAATAGCCCAATTGCAGCACTTTATATGCTGTTTGCTTGTCTGCAAAATGACCACCACATGGTTCGTCATGACATGCCCTGAGAATATCTAGTATTTCATCTTCACGCACACACTTTCTAATCATTAGATCTGAACCTGTATAAAACAAATCACCATTCACCCAGCTATACCTAGAACTTTCTCTAACAATTTTCTTTCTTTGCTTGCTAGTGAATTGAGTTGGAAATTTTCCAGATGACAAGTAATTGGCAATATCTGCAAACCAAGGTGTTTTAACTGCTATGGCAAACAAATGCTCATCAGGGAAGTTGTCTATAACTGGATTTGGGTCTTCAGGTGATTGGATGTGGGACAGAAAGTCAGCCACCTGGTTTTCTTTACCTGGCCGGTCTTGGATTGTAATGTTAAATTCTTGCAATAACAGGAGCCATCTAGTAATTCGTCCATTAGTGATGGGTTTGTTCATCAAGTATTTTATTGCTGAGTGATCTGTGTGAATAAAAACTTGATATCCTGTGATGTAATGCCTGAATTTGTTTACTGCATGTATGACGGCTAACATTTCCTTTTCAGTGACTGTATAGTTTGTTTCTGCAGGTGTCAAATTCTTACTGATAAAGTATATTGCATAGTTGAACAAATTTTCTTTCTGTCCCAAAGAGGCACCTATTGCAGTGTCTGATGCGTCAGTGGAAATATGAAAAGGCAAAGACCAATTTGGCTCTCGAAGTATGGGTGCCACTGACAGTTTATCTTTTAAAATTTGAAAAGCATTCTGACAACTATTCGTCCATTGGAATTCGACATCTTTTGCTAAAAGTTTAAACAGGGGTTGAGCTATTTTGCTAAAGTTTTCTATGAATCTTCTGTAATAACCCGCATAGCCCAAGAAACTCCTAACCTCCTTTTGAGTTGTAGGTGGCATTAAGTTAACTAGGACTTGAATTTTGGCTGGATCCACCTTAATTCCGGAACCGGAAATATGGTGTCCCAGAACTATACCCTCTGTTAACATCATATGGCATTTTTCATTACTTAATGACAGATTTGTTTCGATACATCCCTTCAAGACTTTCTCAAGATTGTTCAAACAATCTTCATATGTGTTTCCATACACTGTGAAGTCATCCATATAAACTTCTACACATTCATGGACTAGATCAGCAAATATCGCAAGCACTGCTCTTTGAAAAGTTGTAGGTGCATTGCATAAACCAAATGGCAAAACATTATATGCATAGGTTCCCCATGGGCAAGTAAATGTAGTTTTGTCTTGGTCTTCTGTTGCTATTCTAATCTGATTGTACCCACTAAACCCATCCAAGAAAGAGAAGTATTTCTTTCCAGCCAAAGAGTCTAGCACCTGGTCAATGAATGGTAGAGGAAAATGGTCTTTCAATGTAGCCTTGTTTAATTCTCGGTAATCTATACATACCCTACATTTTCCATTTTTCTTTGGTACAACAACCAGTGGTGAAACCCATTGACTATCTGAAATAGGATAGATGAATCCAACATTTAGCAGTTTTTGCAGTTCTTCTTTCACTATTTCTTTCATCATTGGATTCATTCTTCTTTGTGGTTGTCTAACAGGTTTAAGTTTATCATCTGTATAGATGTGGTGAATACATGTGTTAGGATGGATTCCTTGCATGTCAGTGTAATCCCAGGCAAATGCTTTTGAGTATTTCTGTAGTAATGCAATTACCTCTTGTTCTTGTTTTGATTGCAGCTGGTTTCCAATATTTAAATGTTTTCCAGGATGTACCTCAATTGTTTTGATTATTGGGTTGCTAATTGTGTTTACAGGAAAGATGTCTCCCAAAGAATTCTGCAAAGTTTGAATAGTACATGTTTCCTGAAAACATTGATTCAAAAGTTCATTTGCAGCTTCATATTGAACTTTCCTAAGATGCTCTGAAATACTTGGTTCTGAGATAAAAAGGTCCATCAGATCTTCATTCTCCTCTTCTTCTCTAAAATCAAAGAATTGATTGATACTTAAAACTGCTTTTGTTTGTTGCTTTTCCTGGGTTTCAAGTATTGATTCTAAAGAAATGGTTTGTGCAGGTGAATAAAGAGTGACATGCTTCCTCTCATCTCCATGTGAAATTATCATACTTCCAGATCTGCATCCTATGAAGGCATCTGCAGTGGCTAACCATGGTCTGCCTAATATCAGAGGATGTCCTCCCAAGTTTGTCTTTGGTTGCAAGATCAAGAAGTCAACAGGATATTCCCATGAATCCAAGGAAACTATGATATCTTCTAACATTCCTTCAGGAACAACCTTAGATCTATCTGCTAATTCCAATACTGTTGAGGTCGATCTAATGTTGTTTAATTGCAAAGTTTTCATTGTTTCCATTGTCATTACGTTAATAGCTGCTCCCAAGTCTATTAATGTGTTAGGTACAGAGAAATTATTTATTGATATGGTAACCATTGGGATACCAGGATCAACATATTTTTCTATTACAGTTTGAGTAGACATGAGACTTGCTAATTTACCAATGACTTGGATTGTTGCAGGATCCTTTTTCTTTCTTTCTTTCCTAATGCACAGTTCCTTTATTGTCTTTGCATATATCGGTATTTCTTTGATGGCTTTTAATAAAGGAATCTTAACATATGCATTTTTTAACTCATCTAAGATATCAAATTCAGGAAGGGTTATTTGATTTTGAATTTGTTGTTCTACCAACCTTTCAGGATAAGGTGGTGTTTGTGTAATATTTGCTCCTTTCTAATTTTGTACCTTAGTTTGTGTTGTTTCAGATGATTCCCCTTGTTCAGCTGGTTCTTCTATAATTGGAGGAGAATCCTTCTTAAGCACTTTTCCAGACCTTAAATGGACATCATCAAGAGGAAGAATTGAATATGCAGGATAATATGCTGCTTCCTCTACTGTATATGCAGATTTGTCCGCTTTGTTATTTGGATTTGCCACCGGTTGGGATGGTAATTGCGTTGGTCTGGGTTGATTTGAAGGTAACTGTAACTGTTGTGGTTGTGACAGTAATGGTGGTGGATTCTGCTGCTGGAATGGATATGCAGAATTTTGTTGCGGAAATGGCATGGATGGAGGATATTGCGGATATGAAAATGGCTGTTGGTACTGTTGCTGGTAATGCTGTTGATATTGTTGAGACTGTTGTGGCTGTTGGTTTCCATAACCATATCCTCTCCAACCTTGTGCAGGTTGTTGTGGATGTTGTTGTGGAGGCGAAGCTTGCCATGGCATTGGAGGGGTCCAAGGATTAGAAGATGGATAAGCATAATTTTGCTGAGGGACTTGTGGCTGATTCGGTTGTGGCATTCTAGGTGGCCATGGTCTTCTTGGTGCAACATAATAGAAGCCTTCTGCTCCTTGCATTTCTTCCATTGAATTAGTTTGTAAGTCTTTTAATGTTACACAATTTTCAGTGGAATGATTGCCTGTACAAAGACCACACACTTGAATGCTATCTAAAGGACAATCTCTCAAAGGATGTTTCTTTTTACATTTTGAACAAAATATTGCTAAGGCTTGTTCTTGTTCTTCCTTTTTCTTGTTTGCCTTTAGCACATCTACTTGTGTCCCTAATGTACTCAAAAGATCTGTTTTGAAATTTTCCAATAGACTTCCTATTTTAGCCCTTGTTATCCCTCCTGCAGCTGACTTTGCTGCTTTGGAACTCACTTCCCTTCTTCCGGCTTTTGATCTTCCTCTAGAATATTTCTGACATAACTCGACAATTTCATCAAATGGAAGATTTGAAATATCTCCTTTACCCATTACATTTAAAATGTCAAGGTACTCATCTCTTATGCCTTTGAGGAAGATTGTTCGAACAGTTTCTTGATTTAGGGAATGTTGTTTAGACTTCTGCAGATTATATGCAAACCGTTCTAAATATTCTTCTAGATTTTCATCTTCTTGCTGTGTCATTCTAAACACATCTTCCTTTGAATCTCTAGATCTACAATAGGGCTGATATTTCTTAAGGAAGACAGTTCGCATATCATCCCAGGAGGCTATTGTTTGTTCTCCTAAACCCATAAACCATTTTAAGGCTGCTGCTTTTAATGTTGCAGGGAAAAGACGGAGCTTATGGACATCATCAGTATAGCCATATGTTCTACATAAGATATCGAATTCAAACATGAATGAATCCGGATCTTCTGTAGACATTCCATAGAAGTTTGGCAATACAGAAGGTGGAATTTTTTTCATCTTTACTTCTTCTCCTAGTATT
Source organism: Pinus tabuliformis (assembly GCA_031772625.1). Classification (NCBI taxonomy): domain Eukaryota; kingdom Viridiplantae; phylum Streptophyta; class Pinopsida; order Pinales; family Pinaceae; genus Pinus; species Pinus tabuliformis. Next base: position 38,889,640 of record CM062810.1, on the reverse strand, counting down.
GCACTTGTATCTATTATTGGGAAACCAAAAGTTGATTCTTGGTCAAGTCCATCTTCTTGTCTTTTCCTGTCATTTTCTTCCTTCCTATCATTTTCGTGCTTCCTTTCTTCCTCTCTCTTCCTCCTCCATTCTCTTTCTTGTCTTTCATTTTCAGCTCTTTGTTCTTCATCATTAAGATGAACGGATCCATGTCCTTCTGCCATTGTTTGAGTTGTTTCAATTTCAGGTGGTGGTTCAAGTTGTGGGAAGATAGGAGGATCGATGGATGGAAAAACAACTTGTTTCCCTTTCTCCTTTGGTTTTCCGGAAGTGGAGAATTTTTGCTTTGCCTCCCAAGCTGACAAAGTTTTCCTTTCAATCAAGGTTAATCTTTGGCCACTTCTTTGTTTTTCAATCAGCTCTTCAATGATTGGATTACCAGTAACAGGTGTATGTGATGATCCTATCTCTACTTGTGGGGGGTTTTTGATAAATCTACCTTGAGGATCTCTAACTCTAGGCATAAAGAAACATAATTAAAGAAATGAAATGTAACTAATGTTTTTGTGTATTTTGGATTTTATCTCTCTATTGACTATGCCGATATTTGCCTCCCCGGCAACGGCGCCAAAATGTTGAGCTAATTTATGTTCCTAAACTAACACAATTATTTACTATCAATCCGGGTTGTTTATTCTTGGAGGCAAATTCACTATTTGTGAAGATCAAATATAATCAAACTTTGAAAGATAAATGATTAAAAACTAAGAGAAAATATATCTTAAAACTCTTGATTCAATCAGCTTAAAAGAGGAAACATTGAAAGAGTTCTTGAACTCAAGAAGTCTACTTCCACCTCAGTTATTACTTAATGAATTAGAGATGATAGCCAGAAACTCAAGATGCATAAATCATACATGAAAAAGGCTCTTAAATTAAGAGACACTTAAAGTTTTCCAACATAACTTATTCATCTTAAGATATAAATCTAAATGGAAACAAACTATTTGCATGTAAACAAAAGAGACTAATTCTAATTCACCATTTCATAGAGAGAATGCCCAACTTGAACACTTGTTTCCCAACTCAATTAGATGATGAATAAACCATTAACAAATGAAATCAATCACTATTCATAACCATGATGCAATCTGAAATAAGACTTTGAAAAACTAAAGCTATCATCAACCAGATTTGCAATGAAATAAAACTAGTTTAACTTGGAAGTGTACTTAGCTTGGAGTGGGGGCCCTCCACCCTTGCCTTGCACACTTATGAAGATGATATCAGAAGCTTTATATCATCCAAACATCCATGTATTGATCAGCAAAATGAGAGTAACACAAGTCTCCAACTTAAGTCTTCAAACCAAAAATATTACAGCATAAAAGTATCATATGTCAATTGTGTTGAGCCATCAAAGTGTGGCTCTTAAATAAGGAGTTCATGAAACCAACTGATCTAAAATCACTCTAACAAACATATCTACTCTAAGCCACCTATCCAAGTCAAATCCACCTTCCTCATCCCAAGAAATATGACTAATATCTTGGAATCCCAAAACAACCCTATTTAGATGGGATTTCTGGATGACTAGTCATGATTGACTAGCTCCAAAAAGGCATAATAAAGCTCGTTCTGTTGGAACCAAGCATAGGTGGCTTGGTCCTAGTTCCCAAGCTTTCTATTCATGCATCCCATTCATGCTGAAGTGGCCTGTATCCATATCAACCATGAAGTGATTACGAGAATTTCTGAAATTGCCAAAATTGCACTTAAAATCAAACTTTTATAAAAACTTTAGAAATTGACAAATTAAAGCTAAATACCTGATTAGACATCAAATATTCATTAAAATGAAATGGATGAAGTGAAAATGAAGGATAAATGGATAGTTAGGTAAGTTTCTCAAAGCAAAATGAGATCAAAACTGAGGCCCAACACTCACCTACAGCCATTTTGTTTATATCTCATGATCCGTGCATCAAAACGATCTAATTTTTGGATCATAGAGGCATTCATATATTGTAAATTTACTTGCAAAATTTCAACAAAAGCTGGTTTGTAGTTTTTGAGAAAATGGTTAATGAAGTTTGTTGTTACTTATATCATATTTTGCTGCAACTTCATACATATAGTTGAATGTCAATGTAAAAATTGTTATGCCTTCATCAAGATTACTAAAAGTGAATATTCATTAATTAAGGAAGAATTCATTTGTTCTATCCATTTCATGAGCTGAGATGAACATATTTTTTATTGCTTGGTTAACACATGGGTTTTTGTCTTTGGGTTGCATGAGGACATGCAATATATTCAGTTTTCGTTGCATGAGGACATGCAACATATTGAGTGTGGGGGTATGTTGGGTCGTTAATATGCCATTATTATTATCACTTTTGAACACTTATTCCATCCATTTCTACTATTCTTCATCATGTCATTTATTATAATTTATTATATAAATCCATTTTATGATGATTTATGCTTCTATGAATGAATATTATTTATTCTCCTTTATTTCTAATAAATTGATGATTATGCATGATTTTATCAATGATAGTTTTAATAAATCAGTTGTAACATTATTCACCATTTTTAGCCTCCAAGATAATTTCCAGATTGAAGATTTGATCATTAAAAGTGCCAACTCAGAAATTCGCTGGAATAAGAAGTGACGGTTTTGCAGTTGAGATTTTGAGAAAATGAAGAAAAATCTAGAAAATATGGAACATGGGTTTTGTCCAAAACGGATCCAATTAACTTTTTTAAAGAACGGTTTTCCCAAATTTGGCTTGTACTGAGAGAAACACAGGGTTCTTTGAGCACGATTTTCTTAGATTTGTTGTTGCGGCCGTCCTCCAAATCTCAGCTGCAAAGCCAAATTCGTCTTGCTCTTGTTGAAAGCTGGATGGAAATATATCTTCTGGTTGATCAATTGGTTAGAAGCAAACCAATTTTGTAATAGAAATCATGTTGTACTTATCTTTATTGTAACTGCTCTCTGATCTCTCTTTATTTAAATCAGAACAGAGATCAGAGATGGGGGATGAAAAATGATGGAAAAATGATGAAGAATGATGGTGGATTACTCATGATAGGATAGGGATTGCTGCATGCTGTAATTCTCAAGCTTTTGCTGTTGTAATGATTCCACAATTGGCTGATTAATACATGATTTGGAGTTGCTGTTCATTCTTTTCATTCTGAAGTAACCCAGCAGCATCCGCTGGCTGCTAAGGGCCCAGCCTCTGGTGGAGTACACTGCTGCTGTCGTGTATCATATCTTTACAATTGCTTTCGTGTGATGGTTTGATTTCCTTTTCATTTCTTTAAATTGTTTTGTTCAGTAATCTTTTGTTTATGAACATTTCGTTGAAATCATAATTGGATTGCGTTAGTGATAGAATTATTAATTATAACTTGAAATGTTCGGCTGATAATTCTGATCTAATGTTTTGCTATCTAATTAAGACTATGGTTCATTTAATTGCTGCTCATTTATAATTGCAATGGCTGTTCAAATAAGTTACTATTCAATTATAACTACGATTGTTGTTGCTTCAATAACTACGATTAATGTTCATGCTGATAGGTTGCTGATTCAATTACATTTATAGTTGCTGTGTCTTTCTAATTACTTAGTTCTGTTGTTCGGTTCCATTTAAGATTGCTGTTTAATTCTAGTATTTTAGCATTTCTATTCCTTTCCATTAATAAATCATTTTTGTTAGATGAAGCTTTGCTGTTCATTTCTGTTGATTCATTGCAAGAGTGCTTTTAAAGAGTTTTCCTAGTTTACTTTCAATGACAGCTTTAGTTCAATTTCGATTTCCTTTTGATTGCTTTAAAGCAGGACTGTCAACTGTAGAGAACATTGGTTATTGCTTCCTCGTTCCCAGATTGATTGTCTTGTTCCGGTTTGATTTCAATTGCATCAATATCTAGAGGAATGAGTTATTGCTACTGTATCCTCGATTGATGGTTGTTTCTTGCTATTCCATTTCTTAATTGTTGTTTCATTTCTTATCCGCCATTCCATTTCCTGTTATTCGCATTATCTTTGCTTTGGTGTGAAGAACGATCTGAAACTGTAGTGGGAATTGGCATTTGTTGTCTAGTCCCCAGATTGATGATCTGTTCCTTGATTACTTTTGGTTACATCAGTTTCCAAAGGGATGAGTTATTGCTATTGGACCCTTGACTGATACATTGCTTATTTTTCTGAATGCATGATTTAAGTCTTGAAGTGCTTTGTTGTAAGTATATTTTATTTCCAGCTTTCATTTACTTTTGGATTTTAAGCACTATACTGCAAAACATTACTCTTGAGTAAATAGCCGCCTCAGACTGAGTACACTCTTGAAATAAAAAGTCGTCCCTGGGTTGATAAATAATGTGAAGGTAATTAGGAGTTCAAAAGACACCCTTTTATCGCTCCACAATAATGACAAATTAAGAGCCCAACATTCCCCTAAACTGAATATGTTGCATGCCCACATGCAACCCAATGGCTCTATATAAAGTAGGGGAATTAATGGTTTGAAAAATATGAGTGAATAATGCTCAGTGGTTTTTTTTTATGACATTCTCCTAAACTTTTAATAAATCAAACACTCATGTTATTTCACCTCAATTGTTGCTTTCAACAAAATAACGTGGAATGACATCTATGGCTTAACATTTGTTGAAGCTAATGTAAGTTGAGCTTGTGTAAGTGATGCGAAAGGTGGAAGCCATGCAAGCTCAAAGAAAGTAATCAAAAAGTGTAGTAGGATTTACTTCCCCCAAACTGATTAGTTTCCCTGTCATCAAGATTTCTATAGCACATCTCATGAGTATCCTCAATCAGTAATTCATCAAGATTCAAACTTAGAATTAGGCCTCTTCATCCTTCCCAAAAATAAGAGTAGTGTTGTTAAGCTAGGATTAAATAGAGATTGATTGGGTAAAGAAACTATCTTTGGTTAAAGATAGGAAACTTTTAGAATAAAGGAATGATAGATTAGATGATACAAAATGTCAAATATCAAATATCCTAAAAGTTTCATCCCTAACATGTAAAGTAAATATTTATAACTCAATAATAGATATAAACCATAACCACCATTATCTAAGAATTGATTAAATATTACCCCATGAACCATGAGTTCTAGCAAACCTTATATATGCAACAATGGCTTTATCGGCAATTAGTTTTGAGAAAACAAGGTAACCAAGTACATCATAGTATTGAATTAACTTCTATACAATAGGCCTGGCCACTGCTGCCAGCAGGCGTCCATAGCCTCAACAAGGATTCCTTTTTCACCCATTGAGATGCCAGTGTCCCATCTATTAGAAATAAGTACATAGTTACAAAAGCATTTCAATTTACTTAGATGTCTATTGAAGATCATTGTTCTGGCTTGGTAACCAGTTAATAACAATGCCATTCACGGGAACTAATAAAAGTGAACAAGTCGGCTCGTGATGAGACCTCTTGTCCTTCAATTTTATGATCGAAGGCCATTACGCCGACTTGGTGACTAGTAGTGGTAATGTCACTCGATTAGGACCTATCATCATGGTAGGTCGGCTTGTGATGAGACCTCCTATCCTCCAGTTGACTATTTATGTTTAAAATTTAACTATGGATATTATTAATCAATAAAATATCACTTAATAGATGGGGTGGCAAGTCAGCTCCTTAAGAGCTAGGGATGGCATAAAACGTTTTGTAGTAACTATTTTCAACTCGAGTAATTTTTCTTCTCAAATACTAATAACCTTCAAATGACTGTTGATAAATATATTTTGTTTTGTTAAGATTGGGGTTTGAGGAATAATTCATTAGATAATGATGGAAAAATTTAAGTACAATTTTGTGGTCATCATCATAAAATTTACAAAATCAGGGACTTGACAAATTAGGAAAGTTGAAAGTTGTCATGCTGAAATCATCTTCTCATAATTATTCCTTAAAACATAAAATTATGTATATAGATAAACAAATATAAATTGACTACCCAATCATTATGTCAAAGAGGACCTAGACAATTAAATGTATTTCCCCATTCACCAAGTTAATGTTGTCGTGCATGATTCAAGTTCCAATGTGTGTGGATAAGTGGGGGTTACAGATTGTTATGGATTATGGTGGTAATAATCGTGAGATGTATGAGTTGGCGTGAAATTTTAATAAAAATGATGACATGACATCATTGATATTAAATATAATACATTTTCTATCAAATGCAACATCTCCCCCCAACTAAGATATGACTGTCCTCGGTCATAATTGAAACATCAATCAAATACATGGAGTTGATTAGGGACATACCTAAAGACTTACCTTGACGAAGTATCAACATGTGTAGAGTAACAACACTGGGTACTTAGAAAAAATTTCACCACGGAGTAGCAGCACCGGAGGAGTAACATCACTGAAAGAGTAACAACACCGAAGGAATAACAACACCGAGTACTTAGAAAAATTTCGAGAGTAACAACATCGGTGGAGTAACAGCAGCGGTGGAGTAACAGCAGCGGTGGAGTAACAAAACCGGCAGAGTAACAACATTGGCTGAGTAACATCACCGGTGGAGTAACAACACCGACGGAGTAACACCAGCAGCGAAGTAACAGCACTGGCTGAGTAACAACACTGGCGAAGTAACAACACTGGCTGAGTAACAACCCTGGTGGAGTAACAACACTAGCAGAGTAACAACAACGGCGGAGTAACAACAGTGACAGAGTAACAACACCGGTGGAGTAACAGCACGGGCAGAGTAACAACACAGGCGGAGTAACAGCACGGGCGGAGTAACAGCACGGGCAGAGTAACAACACCGGCGGAGTAATAGTGGTGATGGAGTAATAACACTGACGGAGTAACAGTAGTGATGGAGTAACATCACTGGTGGAGTAACAACACTAGCGGAGTAACAGCACCAGTGGAGTAACAACACCGACGGAGTAACAATAGTGATGGAGTAACAACACCGTCGGAGTAACAACAGTGATGGAGTAACAACACTGGCGAAGTAATAGCACCAACGGAATAACAACACTACGGAGTAACAACAGTGATGGAGTAATAGCACCGACATAGTAACAACACGAGTGGAGTAATAGCATTGGCGGAGTAACAGCACTAGCGGAGTAACAACACTGACAGAGTAATAGCACTAGCAGAGTAACAACACCAACGAAGTAACAACACTGGTGGAGTAACAACACTAGTGGAGTAACAACGGTCATGGAGTAACATCATCGACAAAGTAACAACACTGGCAAAGTAACAGCACCAGCAGACTAACAGCATCGGTGGAGTAACATCATCCGACACTTAGAAAATTTTCGGGAGTAACAGCACCCAAGGAGTAACAGCATTGGCGGAGTAACAACATCCGACACTTAGAAAAAGAGTAACAACAACGGCGGAGTAAAAACACCCAAGGAGTAACAACATCCGACACTTAGAAAATTTTCGGGAGTAACAACAGTGGCAGAGTAACAACACCCAATGGATCTGAGGAAACCATATACTGATAAGACTCAGGAACAAATGGATAAATATGGAGCAACATCATGAAACTTGAGAACTTCCTTTTATTTTGATGAAGGAACAAAATTTGTGACTTTGAACACATGAAAAAAACATAAGAGGAATCAGAAAAGAAACAACAATTTTATTGAAAAACAATAAATAAATAAATAACTTAAGTTGCAACGGCTATGATTTTGACTGCAGCAATGTTGTTTCCTAAGGGAATATCAATCTGTTTCCAGAAACAACAATCTATCAATGGTAAATGAATGGAATTTTTTTTTGGCGGAAATGACTTGGATCTTCAAATGAAAATCAATTCTCCATTTCTCCTGTTATGAATCCATTAGGTAATGAAAAAGTCTTCATGTTGTTGGTGAGAAATAACAGGAATAATTTGTAACAAACTCTTATGATCAATTTCCATGGCACCTCGAAATAATCAAAATTATATGATATTAGATTTCTTAATAGATGCTGGGATGAAAATCTATTATTTCATTATCATTGCCTTCAATAATCACTTGTTCAAAAACAAATTGACCTCCTTTATTCTCCTCGGACTTGCAAAAAACGAGCGTCTACCTGTAATAAAACATGTAATCATGGAAGAAGAGAGGTGATCGGGCTCTCTAAATCTAATAAATATAAAAAAAATTAACAAGTAGTTACTCTGTAAAACAAATCCATGGAAAACAAATAACAAAGTAGAGTTAATTTATTACTTGCGGGACAACAGTGGCCAACCATACTAACCAACAGTATTTTAATCATAACTTCTTTGTTTTTCGTCTGATTTGTGTGATTCCAAATTCAAATGAAAATTGAATTAATAGAAATATCTCCAATTGAAGCAGGTTTTAAAAATTCCATGATATGATATGTCAAATTTACTTAGAACAACCTGCATAACAGAGTCATTTTTGATTTCCCAACTTAGACCAACAATTGATATTTTAAGCATAAATTTTCCATTTGATGACGGATTGAACCGATTCAAATTGGATATTAAATTATATTCATGTAAATATATCAAATAGAAATATTTTTTGAAATCATGAATAATTGACAGGTCAAATGTGCGAAGGAACAGTCGGAAAAATAGAGTTTTAAAGGTGCTGATTTACGATAGACAATCAGTATTTTGGTCATAACGTTCTCATACGATATCAAATTTGGGTGATTCAAATTGACTTGTAAACTAGACTAATAGGGTGATATACCATAGAAACAGGTTTCAAAAACCTAGTCATTTAGGCCTCCAAAAATGGACTGTCCCAACTCCGTTCCTGAGATGCCTACTCGACATACTATCAATGTTTTGGTCATAACTTTTTCATTTAAAATCCAAATTGAGTGATTCAAATTGGATTAGAAAGTAGACATAAAGGGATACTTAGGATTGAAACAGTTTTTTAAAATATGCCAATTTTGTTCCTCAAAACATGACTGTACCGACTATAATTTCAGTGGTTTTATCAAGGCCACACACCCTAAGATATGATAATTTTTTATTTTTTTTTCAAAATGATGATGAGAATTTGTAAAAATATGTTTTTCAATATAATACATCTACATACACAATTAAATTCAAATATTTACCATTGATATTGATATACTCAACAAGTTGCAGCAAACACAACTCGTTCTACATATAACAAAAATTATTTATATACTTATTTATTCTATTTTCTACACTAACCTATTCTACCTTGAAAAATAAAGCATACTTATGTATAAGAGTACTTCCAATGGAGCCATTTTAGAAATAAGGCCTCAAGTGTATACACACCCGAATTTGAGAAATGTCTGTCAATAAATACTAGGGTATGAGAGACCAACTTCCCTTGAAAATATAGTGTCAAAAACTGCTGAAGTATGGAGTGACGCTGCGAACAACTGATGGAGTGAAATCAAACTTCAAAATATCCTTTACTTTCTTGATTTCCCATAGTTTTCATATCATGAAATTCTTGAGTTTCTAAAACAACTTGTTGACGCAGACTAGAAGAAACCTCCTTTTCTTCCATAAATTTTACAATTTTTGGATTTGGAACATTTCCAATCTCGATATAAGTTTTCTACAGTTGCGCATGTGAGATAGGTTGGGTGGGAAGGGTAGGTAAATTTTGCAATTCAACATTGTAAGCATGTTGTACTGGTTTATTATGGTGAGGGTGTGGAATGAGTTGAGCTGGATATTATGTAGGGCATGGAGGATTTTGATGATGTAGTTGATTGGGATGTGTGGATGATTTTGATATGTAAGCAAGTTGTTCTTGAAAAGATGGAAAAGAATATGGATGATATTTTTGTGCTACAAAATGAGGGAGAGTAGTCATGTAATCATAGGATGAACCATGCCAAACTTGTGGACAAGATTGATGGGGTTTATATTGAGATTGGCATGGATGCCATGGGCACTTGAGTATTCCATAATAGACTATGCAAGTAAGACAATGGAGAGGAAGTTTTTTGAAACATACATGTAGGCAAGGTTTCAATGGTTGTGAAATTGCTGCAGCTTCTCCATCTCTTGGAAATGTTGTTTTCATCCCAAGTAAGAAAGAGAAACTATCCATGGGATACTCCTTTTGGCATTGAGGAAAAATCACTTCTTCAAATTCTGCTTGACTTTTCTTCACCTGAAAAACATGCAATTGTGAATTTAGAGAGCTAATAAAATCAACTTTAAAATGTTCAAATAAATCATTGATTTCATCTCTTATATCTCCTGTTCTTGTAGCAGATTTGGAAAGGAAAGGAGAAAATTCTCTAGAATTCTTACCAGCCTTGGATATTCCTCTTGAATACCTTATGCATAACTCACAAACATCATCATATGATAGCTAAAAAACATCACATTTTCCTATCAGATTTAAGATTTCTAAAATTTCATCTCTGATTCCTTTAAGAATGTGTTTTTTTAAGATCTCTTTTTCCAAATGCTTATGCTTTGATTTTTGAAGGTTGTATTTAAATCGTTCCAAATATTCCTCAAAGCTTTCATCTTCCCCTTGTATCATACTGAAAATATCTTCATTGGCCTTGCAATAGTCTTGGTACTTCTCCAAGATTACATTCTTCAAGTCCTCCCATGTTTTGATGCAGTTCCCACCAAGGCTCATGAACATCGGAGAGCTGCTCCTTTTAGAGTAAGAGGAAACACTTTCAACCTTTGATCATTAGTACAATAATCATATCCTCTACAAAGTACTTCAAACTCAAATAAGAATGTTTCTAGGTCCTCATTATCCAAACCATGAAAATTTGGTAGAGAAGATGGAGGAATTATATGCATTTGTGTCACTCCTCCTAGACCGCTGATAGGGAATTCAAAAGTAACAATGTGAGCCATTTCTTACCTGTTGAGGGCCCCGAGATCGGGTCGACAACAAAGGGGATACCCACCCAGTCGGGAACCTGGTTGGCGGCTCCTTACCCGTTTGGAGTAGCGGGTCCAACTGGGGATAACGGGACCAGCTTCCCGATGCATGGGATGTGTGTGTGTGTGTAGAGTTTGATTATGTTGGTTCTGGAAGCATTCTAAAACTACTGTGAATCTAACTCGCAAACTAACTCTAAGCTACTAAAATCTAGTGGAAACAACATATAGAATCTACACTAACCCGGGATGTATCTTTTCCATTATGCAATCTAGAAAGATTTCATACAATAACTGGTAATAAAGATTATTCAGCTATCATAAGAATATAAACCATTTAAGATGAACTATTTTGCATAAGAAGTTACACAAAACAATTGTGAACAGCATATCGCATAATCAAATCATTCATATGTCAAGCATAAATACATGAGTCCACCGTACAGAAGTGCCAAATGATATCCCATATGCTCATACATTAACATACAAACAATATCAGTTGTATATCACTCTAAGGGTATAAACAGAAATTCGTCAAGAGATAAAAGTACCATTTATGACTAAATTCTACTCACAGACTTCAAGCAATAGCGATCTACCTCTACTTGTTCTAATATCTACCAAGAGTACAGAAGTGCAACATCAGTAGCAGACATTAAGATACAAACATAAATAAATCTCGATCCTTCCATTCATCAAAACCTCCTCTGAGGGTGCAGAAGTGCATGTTCCGAGGACAAGTTTTTGACAAATTTCTGGACCCTTCTCTAATGCAGTGAGAAGGGTTGAAATACTACTACCTAATCCTAATAATAGTATTATTACAAAATTGAGGATACGGTTCTCAAATGACCGCCCTTTTTCTAATTCAGTAAAAAGAAAAAAACAACATTCTAAAATGAAATTACTTCTTAATTTGGTCTCTGAAGTTGCAGCTGTCAAGCATAGGCTTGAGAAGAGTAGGCTGGCTGATTTTTGTGCTTAGCTGGGCTGCGAAAACAGCATCCATAAGAGCTGGCGCTACTTTCTCGGCTGCGTTCATGATGCATCTTACTGTCATGCATTGGCTGTGAGGCTTAACTAAGTAAGTCCAGTAACTTTCCCAGTTTAGCCTAGCCAATGCCCGGATTGTCTCCCCGTTTGCCTGTGCTTTCTGCTTCCATTCTGCCTCCAGTTGCGACGCGATTGGTAGGTACCCCGGAGTGGACTCTGAAATTAAGTTGGCCCTGTGTAAATTTTCATTTACACAGTCGATAAGTATGCTCGCCTGTGTTGCCGCTGACTCTGCTGCTTGCTCCGCCTGTGTGATTTGTTCGTCCCACTTGTTAAAGAGCAGTTCCTTATGATTTTCATTAATCTTGGGTGCCCCTGCTCTTTTCCCTTCCTCGTCATTTTTCCAAGCCAGATATTCTGTTACTCTTTTGTTGGTCTGGTCATAGTCGTTCCGCAATTCCACCACCTGGTTGGTGATCTTGTCGCTTATTTCACAAAAATCCCTCCACTGTGATATTCTGCGCACCATATCTTCCTGCTGCTGTGACAGTTGGTCGTTCAAGCCGATGGACTCTGAAATAAACTCTGTCAGCTTAGGTTCGTCTTTATGCGTTTCTTGCACCGTCTGCAGCTGCTTTTCCTTTTCTTCAATACTTCTTTGATGGTTCACCTGCATCTGGCGAAAGTCTTCTTGTAGCTTTTCGAGCTGCTTGGAAGCTTCAGCGTTTTCATTGGCTTGTCGCAACTATCGTTGTAGCAGTTGTATTTGACTTTCACGTTCTTTTAGAAGTTGCTGAACTTCAGAGGCCTTGTCGATAGTTGCAGAAGCATATGCCCCTGCAATTTGAGACAATTTCGTGAGATTCTCTGTTGGATTGTTATTCGGGTCTTTCCACAAGACATCTAGGTGTTCAGCATTTTGGGACAGTGCATCTTCAAGCTTCCTTTTCTTTCTTTGTCTCCTTACAACTGCCTTGTGTTGTGGACTGTAGAATACGTCCAGTGGAGGAATCTCTTCTACGCCGAGTAGAAGTTCTGAGGATGGAGCGATAGGAAGATGCTCCGTCTCTGCGGCACTACTGACTATGGTCGAAACGACTTCTTGCACCACCTGTGTATTGCTCACAGGTGTCTTCGGGACTTGATCTTCAAGATTTATTAGTTCATTGAAGGTCTCCCATTCTTTATCCAATTCTGCAGTAACCAGAGGTGCTTCGGTGACGGGAGGGGGAACTTCTCTTGGTGGCGAGGCGGCAACTTGCTGCTGAGCCATCGAACTTGACTGAGCCGTGTCCTTGATTGTTTCTTCGTTCTTGTCTTCTTTGTGGACAGACTCTTCAGGATCTGGAGATATTTCTTTTACGGCGCTGGAATCAGATTTGGAGGCGTTGGAGTGTTCACTGAGGCTGATGCTCGGAGTCGGTTCTCTGGTAGCTACTCGCAGTCTTTCCAGTGGAATGTTAGCCAGCCTTCTTTCTCTATACAACGTGAATTTCTGGAAGTCGTCTGGGGACAACCTCGACTGAGCTTCTTGCAAAACTTCTTTGAGCGAGTTCTTGTTCTGAAAGAGGTCATCAAACGGATCCTTCCTCCCAGAGAACACACTTATCTTGACGTTGGTTGTAAATTCCTGGGCCACTTTATTTGGGTCGAATGGTCTTGGTGAGAACTTAAATAGTTAGAGACACGTCACATTCTCGACCTTGCCAAAAGCGTGTCCCACATCGAACAAAGAGAAGGCCCCACATGTGACAGGGAATTGAGGCCAAATGGTTTTCTTTTTGTTCTTTAGGTCCTTAGTTAAACCACCTTCAGAACAAGTCTGATAAGCGATCTCTCGGGCCAACAATTTATCTGGGATGTACAAGGGTAGGACATGAGGAGGTGCTGTGCTTCCAAAAACTCGGATGTAGGTAAACCATTCTTCCCCAAACCATCTTGCGATGGGGGTGATATCAATTTGTGCCTCGGGAGAGCACCTTGGGGGGTCTTTATCGTATATTATTCTATGCATGGGCAGTATGAGCCCATGGCAAATCTGGTAAAAATGGGGGGCAAACTGGGAATCCCACAAGACTTTATGATAGACATGAATGGGCAATGGGTCCTGGGTAGTCCATTGCCAGCCCATAGTAGGGAATTTCGATACAAGACAGACAAAGTCCATTATATAGGCAGACAAATAAAAAGGAGGATAGAACCTTTGGGAGAAGGATCTCTTAGAACGATAGTGGAGAACCGCCGTGTATAGAGTGTCGGAAAGGATTTTGGCCCAATCCACTATCTCAGAGTTAGTCGCGGCATCAATTAACGGTAGCCATTCAGATGGAAATTTATTGATATCGGGCTTACCAAATAGCCTACAGAGCATGGCTGCAGCAAAACAATACGGAGAGGTAAGAGAACCAGTGCTATACATACCATTCTTATCTTTTTTCAGTGGTTCATCCCTTTTTGACCATTCCTTGGTAGTGTCTGATAGGTCCGGATTCTCTGCTGCGAACTTCCTAACAAAATCTGCATTGTAGGTCGTTTGTGGTTCAGGAAGGTGATACATGAGCTTCAGGTCTTGAGCCGCGAACGATCCCACGAGCCCATGTCCTTTGACTTTGAACTGCCTATGATGCAACTCCACATCATCTAAAATCCACTTGATCATGTCTGTATACGGTAGGATCTTCGGCCTTGCCGCTATTCTGTGGAGGAAAGAGCACGCTAGGTCTTCCAGGGATGCTTCTGAAGGATGTGGTGCATCTGCGACAGCAACAGTTGCCTTGATTATTCTAGGGTTCTCTTCTTCTAACAGCCTATACATGCTTTCCCATGTGGAAATGCCTGCATCTTTGTTACATGCGATATCTGTGTAAAGGGGTGCCATCTCCTTGGTCTTTTCTCTTGTCTCTGAGCTCTGAGCTTTGTTCTTCTTCCCCATCTTGCTTATCGTTTCTGTTTGATTTTGCCTTCGCACTTTGCTCCTGCAGGTTATGAGGGAAATGGAAAGATTGATCAGAAAGGTGATGGGAGAGTTTTAAATGCAAGAGATAAATCAGATACGCCACCTTACGTGAAGCCAATCCGCACTAAGGCACGCGTCTTTATTCCACTTTTAATAACTGACAACCAAATTAATTACTATCATTAAAAGCGCATAATTTCCAAGTCAGGTTATAGTAAGTGGATTTTCTTTGGGTGGCGCGCCCGAAGGGGTCGTACTATGGTGCCTTTATGACTTGCTAACGTACCCTTGCATGTCGCGCGATCGCAAGTGTTAGTGATCGCAATATCGCAGATCGCCATAATTCAATGTTTGCCAACGTACCCTGCCTCATTTCTGCGATATGCGATCGCGCGATCGCAACATCGCAGATCGGCGGACTTGTAAGCTTTTGTTCATGGATGCTAGCGTATTGCGATGCGATGTTGTCTAAACACCGAGGCGATGCGCGTATTGGCCTTTAGAAGGGAAATGAAGGCGTTTCTTACCTTTTCGTGATGCGACCTTGAAGATTTGCTTTTATGAACACAGGTTTAGGCTTAAGTTGTCCAAGAAACCTTTCCTAAGCTTATGCTTGTAATTTCAAAAGAAATCTTTGTTTTTTCTGAAAATTAACTAAGGGTCCCCATTCATTCTAGCATCGTGGCCGATACTAGTTTGAACGAGGGGGGGGTTGTTGCTGGCCACAACAATTGGCGATTCACTTGGGAGAACCAGTTATCTCTGCTCTTTTTCTATTGACGTTTTCAGACCTTTTCGAAAATTTTCTCAGGGAATTCGAACTTTATTATAAAAAGATAAGACAAACAATACTTTAAAGCGTCAATGATGTTTTGTCTTCGCCCCATTCTATTCCAATTACTTGCATTCCCAGGTTGTTTTCGAGTTTAGATCAGTTATTACTTGGTCTTGTAAAACATAAAAATAAAGTGTTCTCTATGTATCAACCCTTTTTAAAGAATGTCCCTTTGTCGCAGGTAGAGCCACTGCTGCCAGCAGGCGTCCATAGCCTCGACAGGGTTACCTATTATCCAGGAATGATCCTTTATCCTGCCTCAGTTTCTTGCAACTTTTTCAGAAGAATTATCCCTTTCTTGTTGCTTTTTTTTTTTCTCTAAAGAACAATGTCTTGGTTTGGTGGCCAAATTATGACACAGTCATTCACTCGATTTATACTTTTGCTGAACAAGCTGGCTCATGATGAGACCCCTTGTCTTTTGATCGCAACAATCTTGAGTCGTTGCCCTGTTTTGGTAGACAGTTTTGGCAAAGTCAGCAAGTTATAATATCTGTGATCATGATAAGTCGGCTCGTGATGAGACCTCTTATTCTTTGAGATATAGAATCCTTTTAGGTTATTCTCCTGAATCGTTGCATTTTCCTTTAGCAGGGAGGAAGTCAAATTCTCTTTCCTTAAGAAAGTTCTGGACGACAATGATAGGGCTACTTTTGATAATGGCTGTTTTCACAGAGAATCTTTATTCTAATATTGATACCTTTTATTGTGCTGATCTAAGACGAATTCCTCCCTGAGATAGCTTCCTTTAAAACTTTCTGGGGTTGAACTTATCATCATTTCTGGGTTAAAGATCTATTAATAATAAATATTAAATTCCCAAAAGATTTGCCGTTAAAGAGAGTCGAAGTTCAAAATCTTTAACAGAGACACAGTTTCTTTCACAAATGTCAAATATTGTTTAGCCAGAACGAACTTTTATTTGGGAGAGGCAACTATTCTCTAGGGTCATGTAGAGAATATAACTAACTTTGCCTATCAATTATTGGAAGCAAAACTAATAACCTAGCTAAAATTACTCCTACTCCTATTCTAATTATGTACAGGGAATAACTAAGTAAAATGATATTTCCAATGGAACCAACGATTCATTATTATTCTTGGCTGTATGAATCTTCTAAGCGTTAAAAAGAATTGAATTTCCCTTGGATCAAAATTGTTGGATAGGGAACAAGAACCTATGAACTCAATTGGAATTCTGCCTGGTTTTATTTTCTCATGATAGGTTCTTTCCAACTGGGTACCTATTGGATCATAGAGATTGAGATAGATTTCTTTTGTAGATCGGTGATCTTTCAATAGGAGGGATAACAAGCCAAATTGTGAAATGGGTTTCTTAACCTCGATGGCTTGTAACCCGTAGTTTGTTGACGTTAAGTCTTCAGCGATTTCGTTTGAAATGAAAGTGTTTATATATAAATCGCTGAAACCTAATCTATCAAAAATTTGAAAATTTAAACAGGAATTCGATTCTGTACAAGATGAACGTGAGTGAGAAAGAAATGATTGGGTATGTATACATAGAGTAGTGTCGCACGTCTGGGAGTTACTTGTAACTTTTTTCTTTTCACAAGAACTGGCCGGGTTTTGTGAATCAGGAACTAAATCATGATTGCGAACAGGGATGGAGCTTTCTTCTTGATATGAATCATAGATAGGAGCATCGTTTTGGATAGTAAAATTATTCCAATGAGATTTCGCTTTGAGATGAGGGTCAGATGGAGTAGTTTTTGATCTAAGACGTTCCTTATTATCTGACCCTAGTTGAGTTACTTGTGACAACTCAACATTATCATAATTGTCAAAGCAACTATCACGAAAGACTTTACCGTTTTCCCTAGGTTCCTCTTTTTCATTATGTGTTTTCAGACAAGGGAGATGAGGCTGCTCTCGTTTGATATGAATCGTAGGCTGTGTTAAAGTGGTCTCTTTACTTTGGAAACCCAGTGATGTTTCGTGTGAATAACCCTCTGTTGAAATATGCTTGATATCATGAGGGGAAGAATTGTCATTACTAAAAACATCGGGGTAAAGAGAAAAATGTGAATCTGGAACAATGCATTTAAGAGCATCAAACAAATTTCGTTCATCAGATCTACTATAAGTATCGGGCTTTAGATCATACCTTTTTGCGTTGATACTTTTCGAAAGAGAAACAGTAGGTGGATCTAACCTTGGCATCAGCATTTGTTGATCTGAGATGATATTGCCTGACTTCATGTTAAAGTCGTCTTCTGGTGCCAGGGTATTTTCCCTTTCAGTACTTTCGCCTTCGTTTTCTGATGGTAGAGCATGCAAAACTCCTAGGCTAAATTCTGTTTGGTCAGGTACAGGAGGTAGGGAATCCTCATCATAATCGGAAGATTCTTCATCTGTGAGTTCATCCTCAAGATCATATTGTAGACACTTAAGATGAAATCGTATATTGAAATCCCTTACGGGTTCGTTTTGTTTCCGCAGATAGTCGATTTCATCGTATACCTGGTCGTATTCATAGCAATCAAATTCCAAGATGAAAGCTCTAACGAATTGGTCCCAGCTGTGGACTGATGCAACTGGGAGGTTTCTGCACCATCTTCTAGCTTCCGCTGTGAATGTAAGAGTAAAAATCCTGCACAAAACGCCTTCGTCAATTTTTTGAATATCAGCATTCGAAACTCTTTGAATGAACTGCAGGGCGTGATGAAATGCAGAAGAATTATTCTCACCATTAAATTTTACCTGAGATAATAGCCTTACCACATCTGGTGGAGTGTTGGAAGAGGCAGGAACGTGGATGCAACTCCAGATGGGAATTCTGTAAGCAGACATCCTTTTCCAGGATTTCTAGTTTAAAAACATTCCAACAGACAATATGCTCAGGCCCTCCTTCTAGCGCCAGAAATGTTGAGGGCCCCGAGATCGGGTCGACAACAAAGGGGATACCCACCCGGTCAGGAACCTGGTTGGCGGCTCCTTACCCGTTTGGAGTAGCGGGTCCAACTGGGGATAACGGGACCAGCTTCCCGATGCATGGGATGTGTGTGTGTGTGTAGAGTTTGATTATGTTGGTTCTGGAAGAATTCTAAAACTACTATGAATCTAACTCGCAAACTAACTCTAAGCTACTAAAATCTAGTGGAAACAACATATAGAATCTACACTAACCTGGGATGTATCTTTTCCATTATGCAATCTAGAAAGATTTCATACAATAACTGGTAATAAAGATTATTCAGCTATCATAAGAATATAAACCATTTAAGATGAACTGTTTTGCATAAGAAGTTACACAAAACAATTGTGAACAGCATATCGCATAATCAAATCATTCATATGTCAAGCATAAATACATGAGTCCACCGTACAAAAGTGCCAAATGATATCCCATATGCTCATACATTAACATACAAACAATATCAGTTGTATATCACTCTAAGGGTATAAGCAGAAATTCGTCAAGAGATAAAAGTACCATTTATGACTAAATTCTACTCACAGACTTCAAGCAATAGCGATCTACCTCTACTTGTTCTAATATCTACCAAGAGTACAGAAGTGCAACATCAGTAGCAGACATTAAGATACAAACATAAATAAATCTCGATCCTTCCATTCATCAAAACCTCCTCTGAGGGTGCAGAAGTGCATGTTCCGAGGACAAGTTTTTGACAAATTTCTGGACCCTTCTCTAATGCAGTGAGAAGGGTTGAAATACTACTATCTAATCCTAATAATAGTATTATTACAAAATTGAGGATACGGTTCTCAAATGACCGCCCTTTTTCTAATTCAGTAAAGAGAAAAAAACAACATTCTAAAATGAAATTACTTCTTAATTTGGTCTCTGAAGTTGCAGCTGTCAAGCATAGGCTTGAGAAGAGTAGGCTGGCTGATTTTTGTGCTTAGCTGGGCTGCGAAAACAGCATCCATAAGAGCTGGCACTACTTTCTCGGCTGCGTTCATGATGCATCTTACTGTCATGCATTGGCTGTGAGGCTTAACTAAGTAAGTCCAGTAACTTTCCCAGTTTAGCCTAGCCAATGCCCGGATTGTCTCCCCGTTTGTCTGTGCTTTCTGCTTCCATTCTGCCTCCAGTTGCGACGCGATTGGTAGGTACCCTGGAGTGGACTCTGAAATTAAGTTGGCCCTGTGCAAATTTTCATTTACACAGTCGATAAGTATGCTCGCCTGTGTTGCCGCTGACTCTGCTGCTTGCTCCGCCTGTGTGATTTGTTCGTCCCACTTGTTAAAGAGCAGTTCCTTATGATTTTCATTAATCTTGGGGGCCCCTGCTCTTTTCCCTTCCTCTTCATTTTTCCAAGCCAGATATTCTGTTACTCTTTTGTTGGTCTGGTCATAGTCGTTCCGCAATTCCACCACCTGGTTGGTGATCTTGTCGCTTATTTCACAAAAATCCCTCCATTGTGATATTCTGCGCACCATATCTTCCTGCTGCTGTGACAGTTGGTCGTTCAAGCCGATGGACTCTGAAATAAACTCTGTCAGCTTAGGTTCGTCTTTATGCGTTTCTTGCACGTCTGCAACTGCTTTTCCTTTTCTTCAATACTTCTTTGATGGTTCACCTGCATCTGGCGAAAGTCTTCTTGTAGCTTTTCGAGCTGCTTGGAAGCTTCAGCGTTTTCATTGGCTTGTCGCAATTGTCATTGTAGCAGTTGTATTTGACTTTCACATTCTTTTAGAAGTTGCTGAACTTCAGAGGCCTTGTTGATAGTTGCAGAAGCATATGCCCCTGCAATCTGAGACAATTTCGTGAGATTCTCTGTTGGATTGTTATTCGGGTCTTTCCACAAGACATCTAGGTGTTCAGCATTTTGGGACAGTGCATCTTCAAGCTTCCTTTTCTTTCTTTGTCTCCTTACAACTGCCTTGTGCTGTGGACTGTAGAATACGTCCAGTGGAGGAATCTCTTCTACGCCGAGTAGAAGTTCTGAGGATGGAGCGATAGGAAGATGCTCCGTCTCTGCAGCACTACTGACTATGGTCGAAACAACTTCTTGCACCACCTGTGTATTGCTCACAGGTGTCTTCGGGACTTGATCTTCAAGATTTATTAGTTCATTGAAAGTCTCCCATTCTTTATCCAATTCTGCAGTAACCAGAGGTGCTTTGGTGACGGGAGGGGGAACTTCTCTTGGTGGCGAGGCGGCAACTTGCTGCTGATCCATCGAACTTGACTGAGCCGTGTCCTTGATTGTTTCTTCGTTCTTGTCTTTTTTGTGGACAGACTCTTCAGGATCTGGAGATATTTCTTTTACGGCGCTGGAATCAGATTTGGAGGCGTTGGAGTGTTCACTGAGGCTGATGCTCGGAGTCGGTTCTCTGGTAGCTACTCGCAGTCTTTCCAGTGGAATGTTAGCCAGCCTTCTTTCTCTATACAACGTGAATTTCTGGAAGTCGTCTGGGGACAACCTCGACTGAGCTTCTTGCAAAACTTCTTTGAGCGAGTTCTTGTTCTGAAAGAGGTCATCAAACAGATCCTTCCTCCCAGAGAACACACTTATCTTGACGTTGGTTGTAAATTCCTGGGCCACTTTATTTGGGTCGAATGGTCTTGGTGAGAACTTAAATAGTTGGAGACACGTCACATTCTCCACCTCGCCAAAAGCGTGTCCCACATCGAACAAAGAGAAGGCCCCACATGTGACGGGGAATTGAGGCCAAATGGCTTTCTTTTTGTTCTTTAGGTCCTTAGTTAAACCGCCTTCAGAACAAGTCTGATAAGCGATCTCTCGGGCCAACAATTTATCTGGGATGTACAAGGGTAGGACATGAGGAGGTGTTGTGCTTCCAAAAACTCGGATGTAGGTAAACCATTCTTCCCCAAACCATCTTGCGATGGGGGTGATATCAATTTGTGCCTCGGGAGAGCACCTTGGGGGGTCTTTATCGTATATTATTCTATGCATGGGCAGTATGAGCCCATGGCAAATCTGGTAAAAATGGGGGGCAAACTGGGTATCCCACAAGACTTTATGAGAGACATGAATGGGCAATGGGTCCTGGGTAGTCCATTGCCAGCCCATAGTAGGGAATTTCGATACAAGACAGATAGAGTCCATTATATAGGCAGACAAATAAAAAGGAGGATAGAACCTTTGGGAGAAGGATCTCTTAGAACGATAGTGGAGAACCGCCGTGTATAGAGTGTCGGAAAGGATTTTGGCCCAATCCACTATCTCAGAGTTAGTCGCGGCATCAATTAACGGTAGCCATTCAGATGGAAATTTATTGATATCGGGCTTACCAAATAGCCTACAGAGCATGGCTGCAGCAAAACAATATGGAGAGGTAAGAGAACCAGTGCTATACATACCGTTCTTATCTTTTTTCAGTGGTTCATCCCTTTTTGACCATTCCTTGGTAGTGTCTGATAGGTCCGGATTCTCTGCTGCGAACTTCCTAACAAAATCTGCATTGTAGGTCGTTTGTGGTTCAGGAAGGTGATACATGAGCTTCAGGTCTTGAGCCGCGAACGATCCCACGAGCCCATGTCCTTTGACTTTGAACTGCCTATGATGCAACTCCGCATCATCTAAAATCCACTTGATCATGTCTGTATACGGTAGGATCTTCGGCCTTGCTGCTATTCTGTGGAGGAAAGA
Source organism: Pinus tabuliformis (assembly GCA_031772625.1). Taxonomy (NCBI): domain Eukaryota; kingdom Viridiplantae; phylum Streptophyta; class Pinopsida; order Pinales; family Pinaceae; genus Pinus; species Pinus tabuliformis. The sequence goes on along the minus strand of CM062810.1, from coordinate 38,867,353 downwards.
GCACGCTAGGTCTTCCAGGGATGCTTCTGAAGGACGTGGTGCATCTGCGACAGCAGCAGTTGCCTTGATTATTCTAGGGTTCTCTTCTTATAACAGCCTATACATGCTTTCCCATGTGGAAATGCCTGCATCTTTATTGCATGCGGTATCTGTGTAAAGGGGTGCCATCTCCTTGGTCTTTTCTCTTGTCTCTGAGCTCTGAGCTTTGTTCTTCTTCCCCATCTTGCTTATCGTTTCTGTTTGATTTTGCCTTCGCACTTTGCTCCTGCAGGTTATGAGGGAAATGGAAAGATTGATCAAAAAGGTGATGGGAGAGTTTTAAATGCAAGAGATAAATCAAATACGCCACCTTACGTGAAGCCCATCCGCACTAAGGCACGCGTCTTTATTCCACTTTTAATAACTGACAACCAAATTAATTACTATCATTAAAAGCGCATAATTTCCAAGTCAGGTTATAGTAAGTGGATTTTCTTTGGGTTGCGCGCCCGAAGGGGTCGTACTATGGTGCCTTTATGACTTGCTAACGTACCCTTGCCTGTCGCGCGATCGCAAGTGTTAGTGATCGCAATATCGCAGATTGCCATAATTCAATGTTTGCCAACGTACCCTGCCTCATTTCTGCGATATGCAATCGCGCGATCGTAACATCGCAGATTTGCGGACTTGTAAGCTTTTGTTCATGGATGCTAGCGTATTGCGATGCGATGTTGTCTAAACACCGAGGCGATGCGCGTATTGGCCTTTAGAAGGGAAATGAAGGCATTTCTTACCTTTTCGTGATGCCACCTTGAAGATTTTCTTTTATGAACACAGGTTTAGGCTTAAGTTGTCCAAGAAACCTTTCCTAAGCTTATGCTTGTAATTTCAAAAGAAATCTTTGTTTTTTCTGAAAATTAACTAAGGGTCCCCATTCATTCTAGCATCGTGGCCGATACTAGTTTGAATGACGGGGGGGGGGGTTGTTGCTGGCCACAACATTACCATAATAGAAGATGTTCTTCATGTGTTGCTTTGAGGTTCCTCCTTTAGATATTCCTGTCGATTTGTTAGTGGAATGGGTGGTGCTTAGATCACCACTTGAGTGAAATGATAAGATTTCTTCAAATTTCTACCTTTTTCTTCCTAGTTATTAAAAAAACAATTTGAAAGGAAATCTAAAGCTCAAGACCTGGAGCAGGGTGTCAAAAGACCCTTCCCTTCCCAGGACAAGAAACCAAACAAGAAAATAATGAACATAAGGAAATCTAAAGCTTGGGACCTGGAGCAGGGTGTCAAAGGACCATTCCCTCCCTAGGATGAGAGATTAGTTTTTCCAAAATAAAATAAAAAAAACAAAAATGCAGGAAAAATTTAAGTTGAGGACTTGGAGCAGGGCATCAAAAGACCATTCCCTCCCCAGGATGAGAGATTGGGCCTAAAGATAAAAATGGAAAAGAAACTAAAGAGAAACAACTAAACAATGAAATGACTACGCTCAGGACCTGGAGCAGAGTGAGAAAACTCCTCTCCCCACGACGAGAGATTGACCCTATGGTCAATACAAATCATGTCTTACACCTTGTTAGTCTTCCCCGGCAATGGTGCCAAAATGTTGGTGTCCGAGTATGAACAAATTATTCAATCCTGTTTCCTACATTAATTCATCAATCCGTGTGCATACACTTTTCAAGGTAACACGCAAGGCATATGTAAGAGCAAGGTTACAATCTTACATTGACCAAGGGTTCGTGACTAAGAAATTAAAGCATCGCTGTAACAGTAATGAAAACTAAATTGCAGAAAGAAAAACATTCAAAACAATCTATCGAAATATGTAACAACAATAAAGAAAATACAACAAGTAAAATAATATACATTAAAATGACACACGCACAAAACCTGATCAGAAGAGTGGGCCCAACTCCCTAGTCAGGGTTGTGCTTAACTCACATATTTGAGAAAAATATCAGAAGGCTGGAAATTTCATTAACAAGAGTTCCACTATTACAAGGCTCAATTCTTACATCAGCTAGCTCTTCTCTCTCTCTGGATTGTGTGTTTTAAATATAAAAACATCCAAAGGAAACTTGCAACAAACTGATCTCAATATTCAAGATGAGATCTGAGAGATTTGTCGATCATGATTCAGCTGGAACAAGTCGAATTGGTTATTACAATTTGGGCAATTCTGGAAAACGGCCGCAATAGCAAATCTGCAAATATGTCCTTCGAAGAACCTTGGTTTTCTCCCAATACAAACCAAATGTTTGAAAACTGCACATTGGGAAATGGATTTGGTTCATTTTGAACAAAACCCATGTCTCAAATTTTCCAGATTCGCTTTCATTTGCCCAAAACGTCCAACGCAAAACTTTCGCTTCTTATGCTAGTGAATTCCTGAGTTGGGATATCTAATTATTTTTTGAAGACCAAATCTGTAATCTGGAAGAGAACTTGGAGGCTAAAATCATGAGTGAGGTTATAACGAATGAACAAACCAAAATCATGCATAATAATCATTAATTATTAAAAATAAATGAGATCAGTTATTATTTATCCACAAGAGCATAAATGATTATGAAATGGAATTATATAATAAATTATGGTAAATAATGTGATAAAAGAATAGTGGAAATAGATGAAATGAATGTTAAGAAGTGGTAATAATAATGACAAATTAAAAGCCCAACAGCAGCAGCAGCAAACAGTGTCATAGAAAGTATCAATGAAAATTTACATAGTGCCAACCTTGTGGCAGAGTCCATTCCAGGTTTCCTTCCTAATGCGAAACAACTTGAACTACAGTGGAAATAGGCAACAGAAGAAAAAATAGAAGTGATAAGGAAAACGACCAGGTTAAACTGGGAAGCATATTGGCAACATTTGGTAAAACCTCACAGCCAATGGATGACCCTGCGATTCCTAACCACTTCTATGGAGAAAATGGCACCAACAATGATTGATGTTGTATTCGCTGGATAGTTGAAAGCTGAAGTCGGCCAACCAACATAGCTCAAGCCTATGATGGACATTTGCTATCTGAAGGATAAAATGCAAGATAGTTAGTCACCATGTTTATTTCTATTTTGATTTTATTTTTGCATAATTTGAGGCATGTTGTTTAAACCTCCTCAACTATTTTTGTAATAATATCCTTTTAGTTTTATAGTTTAAGTATTTAAACTCCTCTCATGCATTTAGAGAGGGGTCCAGAAATTTTATCAGAAATAGTCTTCAAGACACACGCTTTTGTCCCTTTGAGAAAGTTCTAGTGAAATTAATGGAACAAGATTTATTTTTATCTGATTTAGCATCTTCTACTGAAATTGCACTTTTGTACTCTTAGATTGTGTTGAATGGACTGAGGATATATCAATATTGCTGAAACACATGAGTAGAACGTATTATAAATGGTAATTTTATCTGGTAATCCTTTTTATTTATGTATTAAGCAATGATTTCTTTTTGAATTGTTTATGTATGAAAGTCTGAATCTTGATTGCCATTATTGCACTTCTGTGTGATGATGATCTATATTTTATGCTGAATATATGAATAATTCCTTATGCAATATATCTTTCACAATCGTTTCGGCTAACGTTTTATACGAAACGATTATTGTTAAAATGGATTCATTTCTCATGGCAATTGAATGATCTTTATTAGCAATTGATTTCAGACATTATTGTAGATCGCATACATCAATTTAATCCTGGGTATATTTATAATTAGATAGTGTTTAAATTAGGATAAAATGCATTCGATTGTTAGTTTAGATTAGATTACTTTTAGCTCAGACATTACTTCAAAACATCACATATCACCCCATTAGCACAATCATTAAATAGATTGGGAAACTGGTCCCATTATCCCCAGTTGGAGCCACTACTCCAAACGGAAAAGGAGATGCCAACCAAGGTCCGTACTAGGTGGTTTTCCCCCATGTTGAAGAAATGATTTTCAAGGCTTCAACACCACCCTAGGCCTCTAAGCACTCAGTTGCAGAGCCTCTAACTACGCTAAGACCCGAAACACTTAGACTTCTCTACCAAGACTCTTCACTCCATTCTTCGCTAAAAGGCTTCTACAACTTAAGACTACTTAGAGCTTACTTACTTAGCTCTTTTTTATACAATCCCATGGTCCGCGAACCATGGGTAGATATCTATAGCCGAATTTACACTTTACAAAATAAGGGCGGACAACCCTTCATGACTCATGACACCTTCACTCTCCACAACCACAAAATGCGGAGACTTTACAACTTTATTACAAAATTTGACCTAAAACATGGGCTTTTAGCCCCAAAAATTTCCTTGGGGGATCCTGTTCCCAACACAAGGTAAGAAGGATTTTTTAGAGTACTTAAAGTATTTTTAAGCTTTTGAATGTTTATGTTATGTTTTTGTTGATTTTATGGGTCAACAAGAACTGACATGAAGCTTTTTTCTTGACAAAGATGTGGCATTGGTATGACCTGTAGGTGAACCTCGCCAAGTGAGGTGAGGAGGCCAACTACTGCTATGGGGTAAAATGCACGGTGTATGGAGAATGAAAATACCCTCAAACGTCTTCCCGGGACCTTCGATAGACTGTAAGATTGTTTAGTAATCTTCGGCAAAATCACATAATCAATCTTTTGTCGATGCGTTTCGAACCAACCAGTGTGGTTCATTGTCAGGACAAGAGATTGATTATGTGATTTTGCCGAAGATTACTAAACAATGTTATGGATCACAGAAGTCTAAATTCCTTAATAATTAGACTGTAAGATTATCTGCAACTGTCACAAAGTTACATGCATGTTCATAAACAATTACTAACTATCAAAGTATGAGAAGGAGATTACCTCAAGTCTCCGTGTAGATTTTTTGGAGAGCACAAATGCAGCTAGGTGGAAGTCCCCTGAGCCGGCTCCAAATCAAGCCTTGCACAAAGAAGAGACAAGCGTAATCACAACATACAACTCTGATAGCTAATATATGAATACATAAAGAACATATAATTGCATACAACTAAGCTACTCATGCAAACAAGTATTGGACAATCAACTTAATGAACAATAGTACCAACACCATGGAGTAGATAGCACAACTACAATCCTGTATTTATAATGGAAGAGAGACTACAACCATCTGTTGCATCAGCCTTCCTCTACCCCTTCAGCTTCTCTCTCTCTCTCCCTTCTTGCTCACTTCTGATGATATGAGACAATGCTCAACAGTCAAGTAGGCTATCCTTTCAAATGCTTTGACCCCTTTCACAATAGCCCTAGCTTTGCTTATGTAGCAATTGAGTTAGGGTTGCCAAGTTCCTCCTTAAGTTCACTAGGGCAAAAGCAATGAAATTTCCATGCGTTTCAGCTCTTTCCCATTTGCCTCCTTCTTTCAGATTAGAAATCCTACAAATAGGTCGATTTTGGATGTTTCCTTGCTTTTCTTGAGTAATTTTAGGAACAAATATCTAGATATTTATGAGTCAATTCGTTCCTTTAACCCTTGGAACTTCACCAAGTTTCACTAACGTTGTCCCCTGACTAGCAACTTGAGTTAGTAGGGTCACTAACGAACCCTTAGGCTTGGTAAAAAGCTTTATAAAGCAGGTTGTTAGTGTACAACTAGCATTAATGTGGAATCAAGGCCTGTAATTGTGGTCTTTGCTTCAGCTATCATGTCTTTCCCCTTTGAGTTTATGAGGAGGTCAACTTGTTGTATAACAGATGCCCCCTAAAGTATGAGATCAGAGGCTGTGACAATGGCCGAAATACTTTACTTTAACTATAATTTTCCTTCAAAAAGAGAGAGAGGATCGAAGCTTCAGGCGGTACGGGAAACCTGATACAACACATATATATAAAATGCTAAAATCATGTCCTAAGTCGGGCATTCCCATGCTCAGTAGCTATGTTAGAGTGATTTTTCTCCAAAGAGATGTGACGATACTAGCCGCTGATAAGCACAATGCAGATCCGGTGTCATAATAGAATCATCCTGATAAGCTGTCTCTAAAAAACAATATCCACAGCTTGGGAGAGGAAACAAGGCTGAATGATGCAAGCCACTAACCATGGTCTTGATTTCCGCTTCACCGAAAAACATAGATCGATACATGCAAATATATGTTTGATGTCTAACATGCATGAAATCATCTGATTACCAATCAATAATGGAGGCCATTAACGAATGTGAGGAAGGCCACCGATAATGGTGATGGTTTCCAAGATGCACAGTACAATCTAACGAGTGTGAAAGATGTCTTTGTCATCGAACACTAGTAGAATCTCTTAACCAGGAGCCAATAATGAGAACCCCTGATCAAAAACAAGGTAACCTGGCACTAATGTTTCCAAGTACCAAGGCACTGAATGTGTTTTTGGGTTATCTTCCTAGATAGAGTGTTGAAGTCGATAAGAAGAAACCTGTCGAAAGGTAGGCAATAATGTGTCCTACATCAGTCGACACGAAACAGGACAAGAATGATTTTGTTTTTTGATGAATCTTTTGAGCATTTGGGTCTAAACAATGGAGGGCATGATGAAATAGTATGCTTGATGGGTTGATGGAGGAAACAAAAGGTTAACCTTTGAACAATAGGAGGCACGACAATGGTTTTAACCAGACAACACTAGACTCATGAACACCAAAGAGTGTTAGGATATAGAGATGCAATCATCAGGGTATATAGGCTAAACTCATAGGATGGTATGGTTCATATTGAGAGGCTGTCACAAGGAAGGTTTATCTGAGGGAGTGCCATGTTCAAGGGAACGATTGCTGCCAAACCACGCTTTCTAATATGGAATACAGTTGTATTGTCCACTTTCCTTGTCTGATTAGTTTAATGAGTCCAGACGGGTAAACTCATCAATCTTTTCATATTTAAAGAGTCTGAAAAGGACCGCGAAAAGAGCGACTCTTTGCCCTATCTGATTAGTTTAATGAGTCTAGACAGGCAAATTCATCGATTTTTTCATGTTTTAAGAGTCTAAAAAGTATCATAAAAAGAACAACTCTATATCTTGTCTGTGTAATTTAAAGAGTCCAAACTAGACAACTCAGTGGTCTTTTCATTTTTAGAGAGTCTGAAAAGATTGTAAAGAGCAACTCCATGGTGGTCCCTTTGTCATAGTTGTTAATCGGGTGTGAAAAAGGTTAATAGTATGCCCAGATTAGTTACTTTTCCATTAGTTAATCTATTGAATCTAGATAAAGAGAAAGCTATGTTCAAATAGATGTCGACCTCATTTTGTTACGAGTATGAAGAGATGAACTAAACTCATTTTTCATCGTGAATTTTTAATTAGTCATGCGACGACAAACTCAATACCTTCATCAAATTTTAACGAGTCAAATGAAGAAAACACAGGGTATCTTTTTCAGTTTAGTGAGCGAGGAAAAAGAGGTAAAAGAATTTCTCATTCCTTCTTCGTAGATTTAACGAGCCCGAAGGAGGGAAAAAACTTGGGGATTTTTCAATTTAAGAGCGAGAAATGGTCCCAAAAAAGAAAGTGCTCTTGTTGTTGCCATATATTTTTAACGAGCCCGGTGAAAAAAACTCGGGATTTTTCAGTTTAACGAGCGAGAAAAGTACCTAAAAGAATGCTCAGGTTGTCTTTATAAAGTTTAACGAGCCTAAAGACAGAACTCGAGATTTTTTCAGTTTAATGAGCAAGAAAAAAGTGCCTAAAAAAGAATGCTCTAATGGTCTTTTTTAGTTTAATGAGCTATAAAAAGAACGAAAAAGAGTTGCTCAGACCATTGTCGTATATGTTTAACGAGCCCAACGATGAAAGGCTCAAAGAGGTTTCTATTTTTTAAAGAGCAATAAAAGATCCCAAAAAGTGCTCTTATCTTTGTTGTAGTAGTTTAATGAGCCCAAAGAAGGAGACTTGAGGTTTTCCAGATTAACGAGCAAGAAAAATACCATAAAAAGAATGCTCGATCTTCTTTGTGGTAGTTTAACGAGCCTGAAGAAGCAGACTCAAGGATTTTTCAAATTAACGAGCAAGAAAAATACCATAAAAAGAATGCTCGATCTTCCTTGATCTCATGCTTGACAATAGAAGGGTCTATGACATGCATTTCCTCATAAGACCAAGGAAAAACATCGCGGAAGTCCGTAAAAGGGTAGGTGAAGCTTGCAATTTCCGCAAGATTTCGATTGGCTCCAATCTGTATGTTTTCCACGATGCTTGTCTTGACTGAAATATTGATGGGTAATGTTTTTGAAAGATTACCCATGTTTCCTTCCGCCTCCAAAGTTTGGATAGTCGTATATGGTGAGGAAACGATTTCAGGTGTGTCAGATGACAGGATTTGAAGAGGCATCATGTCTGAATCAGATATCGAAACACGATGGTGTGAGTCCTGTTGGCATTATGATTCAGATTTGGCGCTATGGCACAAGTGTTGTACTTGATGGCAACTCACTCAAGTGGCAAATCTCTGTTCTAGCTCTCAAAATGATGAAAATAAGGGGTTCGCAGGTACACCGTTCAAAAGGTGCGGGCCCACAGGCACGCCGTTCACCAAGTGCGGTCATGTCCGCAGGTTATCCAAACAGAAGGTGCGCACCCCAGTCCACTCACTCCAATGCAGAGAAAGCACGCTCACATGGAAATTATTATGTATGGCCCATGGTATTTAGCCTGACGTTCATGATCCTATGGTTTTGGCTTGTGGTATAGGATCTAAATTACTGAACCCCGGTTTGGATCCCTTGTATTGGTTTTCGATGGTTTTGTCCCATGGTGTGAATAAGGGCTTGCCTATAAAAAGGAAAGGAGATAACTTGGCTAGTCACTTGTGAAATTTGAATATCTTAAGATCTGAAATTTTGGGTGATCGGTTTGAAATGCTAGATCTAAATCAAGGTGAAATTTAAGGTGAATCTATTGATAGGTCGTGATCTCTCAGGTGCATGATCAGATCTGTGGATCTGACTGTCTGTGGCACATTGGAGGACTGTTAATTTAGCTCTATTCAGAGGTCCACAGCGCAGCAGAAGGCGCAGGTGTGAGGGTCCGCAGCACAGCAGAAGGCACAGGTGTGGGGGTCCGCAGCGAAGCAAAAGGCACTGGTGTGGAGGTACGCAGTGCAGTAGAAGGCACAGTGTGGAGGTACGCAGAGGAACAGAAGGACCAGGTGCGGAGGTACGCTGTTAGGTAGAAAGTGCAGGTGCGGATCTGGGCAGAGGTACGCAGTGCAACAGAAGGAGTAGGTGTGGAGGTACGCAAAGCAGAAGAAGGACCAGGTGCAGATTTGTGCAGTTTAGACACAGAAGAGATGTGGATATTCAAAGGCTTCTATTGGTGTAGTTGCGGACTTTTCTTGAAATATTTGTTGGCTACCTTTTATCTATTGCTGAAGAGTTTTGGGTTTAGATTACTCGTATTACTGTTATGGTTATTTCATTCTGAGAAGTTATTGGTTGATTCTTTGGTTGATTGAAAAAGAAGTTTGGTTGATTCACATGTACTTGATGATTATTTGATGTTTATGGATCTAGTTTGAAAATTTATGAAAAGTGGTCCTTGCAAGAAAAGAAGTAGGCCAGCACCTACGTACTAGTAGATTAGCTAGTACAAGAGCTAAGGGGGTTGTAGCTCCCTTCCAAGAGAGACTGGAAAACGAGAGAGGGTTGTAGCTCTTAGCAGGTTGCAGCCTGTGTACTGGTAAAGGACTGCACCAGTACAAAATCATTGTAAAAGAAGTTTCTAATTGAAAGAAGATAGAGACATATTGCAGCAGGTGGTTTTCACCCACATTGGGTTTCAACCTTATATCTGGTGTTCTTTTGTGTGATTATCTGTTTTTCCTATTCTTGCTCATCATTATATTGTACTGAAATACAAGATAATGATCAATATTTGAAGAATAAATTAAAGTATAAATCTGGAAGATATATTGAAAAGAATTAGATAATACTGATTCACCCCCCCTCTCAGTATTATTTCCAACAATTGGTATCAGAGCAGGTCCTTCTAAAGAAGCTTGATCGCTTGAAGGAAGATCCAACGTCATGAGCAACTACGAGAGAGAAGCATCTATCAGGCCACCAATTTTTGATGGGACAAACTTCGTATATTGGAAGGTAAGAGTTACTGCCTATCTTCAATCTCTTGGTACAGAAGTCTGGGATATCATAGATATAGGGTACACTTTTCCATCAGCAACTCCTACAGATCTGGCTGAGAAGAAGAAATATGAAACAAATGCAAAGGTTGTCAATACTCTTCTAAGATGTCTATCTCAATAAGAATTCATGAAGGTTATGCAATATAAATCTACAAAATAAATATGGGACAAGATTGTTCTGAGCTATGAAGGAGATGATCAGGTAAAACGAGCAAAACTTCAAACCCTTAGAATTTAGTATGAAAATCTCAGAATGCACAACGATGAAAGTGTGGCTAACTACTTCCTTCGTGTAGATGAGATTGTTAGTTGTATGAAAAATTTGGGTGAAGAAATAAAAGAGGCTGTTGTGGTTGAAAAGGTTCTAAGATCTTTGTCCCCTAGGTTTGAATCTAAAGTTTCCGTAATAGAAGAAATGGAGAATCTACGAAACCTTACCATGTCACAGTTGCATGAAATTCTGACTGCTTATGAAATGAGGAAAGGAGGACCATCAGACAGGGGAGAAGCTGCCTTCAAGGCTTCCGGTAAAGGAGATTACTATGAGTCAGGACACGTGTTATAAGAAGAAGAAGAATCAAATTTTGTCAAAAACCTTCAATGGGGTGCTGGACGATTTCGAGGTAAGTTACCTTTCAAATGCTTTGCTTGTGGAAGAGTCTGTCACTATGCTACCAAATGTCCTCATAAGGATAATATTGACAAGGGGAAGGAACCTGTTATATGGCACAAGAAATAGAATGCAAATAAGAAAAGCTATTACACTCATGAAGATAGTGATGGACTTTCAAATAGTGACGAAGATGAACGAGGTAATAATTATAAACTTTTAATGGATTTTGAAGATGATGATTATATGTATGCTGTAGATGAAGAAGGTCTTTATGAAGAGATTTCTAATCTCAAAATTTGTTTAGAAGAGAAAAATGTGATTATTGATTCTCTGCAATGTCAACTGGCTGAAAGGGAAAAACATCACGAAAAATTGGAATGTGAAATTGTTAGTCTTATAAAAGAGATTGAGAAAACAAAAGCTCGTAATCTTAAATTTGTTAAAGGGTCTGAAACTTTGGATGAGATTATCAATGTGTAGCGTTCTCCACTAATCAAGATAGGTCTGGGATATAATGGAGAAGCATCTCAAACATCCACCTCCAAAAGTTATCTTGATGCAGCAAGGAGGAGCGAGCAAAGGCCTAATAGAAATCATCAGGTAAATCAGGGACAGTTTACCTCAAGAATGAACAAAGACTATCAAGAAAATTGGGGGCAAGCTATCTTAAGGACAAACAGAAGCTACAACCAGCCACAGGTAAAATCTTCCCAATTTTCCTCAAGAATGGTTGTTAGTAGAAACTACAATCGGTTGGGTGATAGATTTGATAATCACAGGATTTTCTTCAATGGCCAATGTTTCTCTTGCCATAACTTTGGTCACAAAGCAGCTCAATGTGTTGCCTATAAGACAATCATGACTAGAGAAGCTCAAAAACAAAGAAATATGATTGGAATCACGAAAAGGACCTATAACAACTTTTCCGCCCTTGAAAGTGAAATTGAATGTTCTATTTGTAATAACTTCGGTCATGAAGAGTCTGAATGTAGGAGCAGGTTTCGGAAGACAACTCAGAAGGAACAAACCTCAAATGGTAGAACATGGAGAATGAAGGAACTGCAACCAGAAAGATGTGGGATAGCTTTATATGTAGAAGGACAGGAAAATCAATGGTACATCAACAGCGGATGTTCGAAGCATATGACAGGTGATAAAGAAAAACTTCAATCATATAGTGCTTTAGAAAAAGGAAAGAAAGTTTCTTTTGGAAATGATACCCCTGTAGTCATAAAAGGAAAAGGCACTGTTCAGTTGAAAGAGAAAGTCAAGGCTGGAAATGTTTTGTATGTTGATGGCTTGAAGCATAATCTACTGAGTGTCAGTCAGATGTGCGATCAAGGAACTGAGGTAATATTTCGATCAAATGGATGTAGTGTTCGTGATCTTGATATAGGAAAAGCAGTGATCAAAGACGTAAGAACTCCAAATAATTTATACATATTTGAAGAAGGACAACAACAATGCTATTTGAGCAAGAATTATGAACGCTGGTTATGGCACCGTAGGTTGGGGCATCTAAGCTTTTCACAGATAAGGAAAGCATGCAAATACCAGGCAGTTCGTGGTCTTCCAGACATCAGAATTCCAGACGATACAATATGCAAATCATGTCAGTTTGGTAAGAAAACCAGAACTAACTTCCCCGAGAAGGAAGGATCAGCTAGCAGGCCTCTTGAACTAGTCCATACAGATGTATGTGGACCATCTAGGAAAAGGTCACCTCGAGGAGAAGAATACTTTATATTATTCATTGACGACTTCAAAGGGTAGTCTGCCTAAGAATAATGTAAAGAAATGTAAGTTGAGTTGGCCCACCCATGGATCATGGCCCATGTAAAGGTATAAATAGAGCGAGGTTCTATGGGTAGAGGTAGATAAGTTTTGGTTATGATCTTAATGTAATGGGTTTTTGAGAAGAGCAATCGGGAAGCGTCTGTAAGTCCGAGTCGAGAGTGTGGGTAGTGGATAGAGGCTCTGTAGCTGTGTGTGTAGAGGTCTAGAAGAGTCTGCAGCTGTGTGCGTGGACCCTTGCAACTGAGTGCGCAGGGTAGATCTGGATGTAATGGTGAAGAAAGTGAACAAAGATAAGTTGCTTTGATACAATTTTGTGTTAATATGAAGTATCACGGATCTATCTTATTGAATAATTGATATTACTGTTTGATCTATGCGTCTATGTTTACATTTTGAATACATGAAAATCTGTGGTTAATCTAAGTATGCGAACTAAGTAAAGCTAATGAATGTTTTCTTAAAATACCTTTCTAAGTAAATCTGTAAACAATGCGCTAATAACTAGTAAAGAGTGTTTCGGGTTTAGATCTACGCGAAACAGGCCAGCGTGACGCTGTGAAAGATTGTGCAAACCATTCAAATCACATCTAGACACCCCAAGGGTGCGGAAACCTAGTTCCAACACCCTCCCCTGCTACCTCGGGTGAGACCTCAGTCCACGCTCCGCGGACTGTTGCTGAAAGGGCCGGTAGCTATGGGATTTGCTTGGCTAAATAATTCTTCCGAACCTGGGTCAGGCCCATATAAGCCAACAAATGGTTCTGTTTCTGGGACTGGGATCTGCCTAAGGGGTGTTTGGTGTGAAATGCAGGGACTCAAGGAAAGCGGGGACAGTAGTAGTTCAAGGGTAATAATGACGAGTGCAATCCAGTTACCGGTATTCAAAGGAGCAGGAGTTGAAGACCTGGAACAATTTTGGTTTGTATTAACATCAACATGGAATGCACAGCAAATTACGGATGATAATATTAGAAAAGCTACCTTAGTCAGCACACTGTAGGACCGAGCACTGACATGGTACATAAAGTACTCAAGCGATCATCCAACGGTGGAGATAGCAGACATCTAGACTGAATTAGAGAAGGAATTTAGCCGGCTGAAGTCAGAAACACAGTTGATTATAGGGTTCAAAGAGATCATGATGATGCCTGGTGAAACCCCGTGGGATTTAGACCAAAGACTGAAAAGCATTATTCGCGAGGCTAACATGACATTGATGGATGCGCAGCACTGCACTTGGTTTATGGCTTCCTTAACACCACATCTAAGGATGGCTTTATCACAACAGAAGATCTCAATCCAGGCCGAAGCACTAGAGACAACGATGAGGTTACATGAAACTCTGTTACAAGACTTGGGGTTGGGAGTTCAACAAATCCAAGCACAGATCCAAAACTTGTGTTTGGAAATGAAAAAGTTAAAACAAGAACAGGTGCCACGACCAGAATTCTAGGAGGAAGTATGGTGTATAAAGTGCAGAAGCTAGGGACACGACAAAGATCACTACCCGGTCTCAGTGAATCTTGTGACAACAGGGGGACCAACACTGCTGCGACCAGAGGCACAGGCGGGATCAGGCACCGTAGCCCTGCTCTGGTGCACAATTTTTCAGGTGGGAGGAAAGCACAACATGGATAACTACCATCTATTACCAAAATACAACCAGACCCCCCAACAGCTATTTTGCAAATTTTGCAGGTCGGTAGGCCACGAGGAAGGAGACTACCGTAGCTACTAGTTGTTAATGGACCAGTGACCTGTGTACAGAATGCAGACTGAGGTGCGAGGTCAGGATCTAGCCATGGCGATTGCACATGGTTGGTTCCAGGGCTGTGGATGAGGACGGGGCAAAATGGGGCCAAGAAGGGGTCATGGGCAGCTAATTTGTTACAATTGTAGGGGACTAGGACATTATGCACTAGATTTTACCAACCCCACTAGAATTTCGTGCAGTTATTATGAGCAATTCGATCATGAGATAATAGATTGTCCAACGCTGTTAGCATAGATTCGTGGAAAAAGGGTAGTGCAACCACCAACGACCTAGAATGTACAAATGATGAGGTCCGAACCCTACGAGGAAGTTTCCAACGTCAACATGGTACTGAGAAGTGGCATGACCATAGGAACGGATAGAAGGAAATTAAGTATGGAAGACGTAGGGTTGGGTAACGAGGCATATCGGGAAGCTCGGGAAAGCTTCACAGAAGTCTCTACCCCAGGTAGTAGGGATCAGCCTGAACTGGTCAAGGATCCCTCGATGATAACTACCTTTTTAGAGACGTGTATAAAATTGCTTCATGACAGCAGGGCGGTTAAATGCTTATAGGAACTGATAAATAGATGTGCAGGATGGAGTGAACCCTTCATAATTTGAAAGCTAGGAAGACATGCGTCGCGAACCGGGGGGGAGCTGCAACTCACAGCGCAGATCGATGAATATAAAATGGATCAGGTCATTTTGGATCTAGGATCAGATGCCAACGTACTACCTAAATAGACTTGGGAATGCATGGGTAAGCCTAAGCTACAATGTTCCCCTATCCAACTGAGGATGGCAAATTAGCATAAGGTGCTGCCTATAGGAAGGTTGCAAGGAGTTACAGTAGACCTTGACAGTGCAAGTACTCAGATGGAATTTGAAGTTATTGAACTCATGGAGGAAAGTACACCCTATTCTGCATTGTTAGGAATATATTGGGAATGACATGAATGGAGTTATCAAATTAAAGGAGTGAACAATGGTGTTTGAAACAAAGTCTCTCCGCGTAGTCATTCCACTAGATTTGGCTGAAGGACCGCGCCACGTTGAACTTGTGTGTGACAGAGAAAGTGACGACGACAAAGGTTGTAGCTATAGAGTTTCTGCACAAAGGCGAGAAAGGAGCAGGACAATAGAGGATAAACGAATCTTACAAGGCTATGAAGAATCTTGCACTTCCGAGTCAGAAGATGAGCGGTGGCGTGATAGGTGGAATGAAGTAACTATGCTACATTGCAACATGGTGACTAAATCTTTGTACTGTGTGAGGAACCAAGATTGTGAACTGTCGATGTATGATGGGTTGATGATAATAAATGAATTCTTGAATAAATTTGAAGTCGTAGTACTAGAGCACCAATGGTTTGATGCGTCGAGGTGGGTGTTGCGCGTGACGCCTGTGTGATGGTGGGGAACACATGAAGGAACTTTCAACGATTGGCATGCCTACAGGTGTATGATGAATATTAGATTTTGAAAATCAGAAGTACGCCTAACGGAGAAATATGATGGACGTGATGATCCACGCATGCATCTGACTAGATGGATTAAAGCCTACAGAGAAGAACCTTAGCTAGAATGGGTACACTTATTTTATCACTGTTGGAGAGGTAAATCCCCTCTACGGATAGAGGTGATCCCTACTAGCCCAACAAGGGTCTAGCAACAATCACACAATGCTGCTATGCATGTTCCTAATTACAATTAAACAAGAGGTAAAGAGCACCTACTTGGATTCCAGCGCTGTCGTTTGACGAAGAGATGCTGCCTTCGCTCCTTCGCTTTGGCTGGTCACAATCCTCCGCGATCCCCGCGAATAGATACCTGCACACACGAAGAGGAAACAAACGCAAGCGTGAAATCTAATAAAAGCAACCATACATCAGTCAGAAAAGATGTAATTCACATTTAACCATTTCATGTACAAATGGGAATGGAACAATAGTAGCAGTCATCTATTATTAATCAAGACAGAGAAGAGTACAACCAAATGTTCTGACGTCGGTATCCTTCTCAAAAGGGGCCAGTCAGCAAGTGTCTCAAGCATTCACCTTTGGAAATGATTCTCCCAAGACAAGAAACTCTCTCTCACACAAGCAACACAAAACAACCTTCCCTAAGCTATCAATCACTTCCACACCTAGCACACCAAATACCTATAGTAGCAGCAATCTGAGCACTATAAGCTCTGTACAATCCAAGCTATTCCAAACTAGCTGCCCATGGTAATGGTGGAAGTTTATATAGGAGAAGGAGCCTCCTAAAAGGGTGGAAGGATGAGCTTATCCTTGAGGGAAATGGTTACAAAGGGTCGAACAGACATGCCATAGAAGGGAGTTGATATCCACAAAGCCAACAACCACACCTGGAGTTATCTGGAGGGCTGGCTGTTGGAACAAATTCGCCTAAACAGGATCAGCGCGGATTATAAGGCGACTGACGCGCTGACGTCGCGCCTCAATAACTGGGAAAGTCATGTCAGCGCGACCCAATACAAAGGAGAGGTGCGCTGGCTCGTAAAATGCGACCAGCACGGAAAAGTGATGTGCTTCCGTGCTGGCAGCGCACTGAATACACTGCAAGCCGCCAGTCAGCACGGATATTTTAGAAACAGACGCGCTGATGAGGAAAACTTTTGGAAAAGTGGGTTTTGGGCCAGTTCAGAAGGCATGAACTTGATTATTGTGAATTCTTGACACAGTAGGGTGACTGACAGGAAGACAGTGACAAATTACTGTGTAACAGATGCCCCCTAAAGCATGAAGACCGAGAGAGTGGGAGGGGTGAAATGCTTTACAACACTTGGCCGAACCGGAACACCACCAGGAAGGACCGAATATCTCTGACAATCAAGTACATGCAGTCTCGGCATGGGCGCAGCCATCCAAAAGACATGCGACAAGGTCTGTGGAATGGACGCAGCCACCCAGCTAAAGAAACCAGAATAATAATAAGGTATGGTCGCAGCCATCCATGAAGACTCAGGTATGGGCGCAGCCATCCATCAATGAGTCATGTAATGATCATCCACAAAATCGCAACCTGGACCATAATAGACAGGGATCCAGGGTCTTGCGCTCCGTCCCGATCCGAACAAAGTACAAGTTCAAGCATGTGAATACATGAGTTGAAGTCGAACACGCATGAACATCGTCTGATTACCAGTCAATGATGAGAACTGTTAACAGACGCGAGAGGTACCACCAATAATGACAATGGCCCTCAAGGTACTATAGGTACAATCCGCGGCATGTGAATCAATGAGCTGGTGTCGAACACCCATGGAATCATTCGATCGGAGGCCAATGATGTAAACCTCGCGTTGAACACGAAGAACCTACCATTAGGGCATGCAGGCTCTAAGGCACCTGAAGGGAGTCTCTAAGTCACCTTCCTGGATAATGAGCTGAAGTCGACAGGAAGTGACCTTGATCGAAGGTGGGCCATAATGATTTCCACATCATCGACGCGAGACAGAGGAAAAAATGATTTGTGTGAGACAACAGATGAGGTTGTACTATTTCAGAGGTCAACTTCTTTTGAACATATCGGCGGCACCATAACGGAATTGGCAGTATTTGACATCGAATGAGCAGAGGGTATGGTGATGATGGCAATGAGCAGATGAGAGGTCAAATAGGATAACCCAAACCCATGGAGGCCAGTGAAAGACAAGACGAGATGGGCCCACCCAGACACGAAGCAGAAGAGTGCCATGTTCAAGAGCGACATACTGCCGACACGACTATAATTACAGTTCCACTTTCCCCACCATTTCTGGCAGGTACCCCGGTTATTTTTGGATGACAAACTTGACGGGGATAGCATATGCTTGAAGAGTGTCATTTCGGCAATGCCCGATGTCATCAAGTGTTTAACGAGCCTGACAAAGGAAAAGCTCGGCGTCTTTTCTTGTTTAGAGAGTCTGAAAAGACAGCAGAAAAGGAGACTCCAGGGGGGTCCTTTTTCGTACAGTTGTGTCTCTCGAGCCCGAAAAAGTATAAACGATGCTTGAAAGAACCGCCCGACCATTACGACCGAGGAGTACTTTTCATAAATAGTGCTTTCGACCTGAAAAAGTAAAAAAGCGGTCGGAAACATGTCGTTTTAGAGCCGATAACGAGTGCGAAACGACAAACACCCGACAATCTTTTTGAGTTATACGGTCGGAAAAAGAGCTTAAAATGACCGCCTCTCGTTCCTTTTAACGAGCTGAAGGGAAGCTCGGACATCTTTTCTTGTTTTATGTCGGAAAAGAGCTCAAAGACGACATTTTTTGGGACCAAGTGATTTTAGGACCACGATGATTTTCACCGTTTCTGAGGACCTGCACAATAAAAATACCCGCATAAATCCGTTCGACATGTTACAAATATATGGAAACATGTAGAAGTGCTAAATCCATGGTAAAAGCATGACCAAAAACCCATATTCATAAAAAATTATAGTCAATTAAGCCATTTTTACTATAAATAGAAAGGTAAATAGTCATTTTCATCATTGTTACCAAATTGAGCCTTTGAGAACGTTGTGAAGCTATGAAGTTGACGGAGCCAATTCTTCCTCGTGCGGACACCATTCGGCGAATGGCTTGCTCCAGGTAGGTTCCTCTTGCCATGCGCCCTTTTTTGAGTCTTTTTGTGAGTATTTTGACGGTGGGATTGGCCCAATCGGGCGATTTTTTGAGCCATTGGTGCGCTCTCGGTCAGCGCGGGTTTCCCGCTCGGGTCCGCGCTGACCGATGAAAATTACACGTACCAAATTCCGGGTCAGCGCGGAAAACCCGTGTTCTTCCGCGCTGACCTGGAGAAAATACAAAGGGACCGCCATGGTCAGCGCGGCTGTTTTAAAAACAGCCGCGCTGGCGCAGTCAAATTTCAATTTTTATAATTTGAACGTGAAATTTTTATTAGCCAGCATTCTAATTGTTTTTAATGCTCATGCAGGATGCAATGGCCTTCCAGTGGCAAGAGAGGGCTCACGATGTTGAGGATGTAGCCGCTTTTGCAAGAGCGGATTGCCGAGATGCCATGCGGGCGTGTGGATTTCTAAAATTCTTCCTGACTCCACGCTTGAGAGCTCATCATGACTTACTTGAGTTCCTGATCCGGTCATGGAACCCAATAGACGGCAAATTTACCATCCGCGGTAAAGACATTGAGTTCGACCATATGGACATATATTTCTTGACGGGATTGTCTTGCCGGGGTGCGAGGCCCATTCTGGAGGGGCAGCGGCCCAGCGGCGAGACTCTCGACCAACTCATGGCTCGAGTATGTCCAGAGGCGGAGAAAACGCGGAGTGGGAAGGTGCCAATTCCCACGGTGAGAGATATAGTCCTCCGCACCATCCTTTTTATGGTGACCCGGGTAGCGGGATGCTTGGCCAACCACGAGGCCTCGAAGACCCACCTGCTACTAGCTCTTGATTGTCTACAGCCTACAGTGTTTGATTGGGCCACTGCGGTGACCAATAGCACGAAGAGGCAACTCAACAACTGTCGACGTGGAGAGTCAAAACAGTTTGGCTACGGGTCGCTCTTACTCCCACTCATTCTGGAGCGGGTACCAGTCATGCGGCTGTAGACTATAGCCGTGGATCCTCCTAGAAGTCCGCGGGAGATGAGGGCCACTCGATGGGCTCGCATTATGCCACGCGGAGGTGGTGCCGGCCAGCTACTTGGGGAGTGGTCTTTCGAGAGTGGCTGGAGCAGCAGATTGTTTTCATCGAGGATTGGCCGTACGCAGGTATGGATTTCCGCAACGATCCTGACATGCCACTGCCTGCGGGAGATCACTGGGATGATGGAGGTATGACACTTGATTTTTCTAAATTTTTTAATATTTTTTGATTTTAAATGCATATGTCTTTAACAGATGTCGTTGTGTGCAGATGTGGGACCTGTTAGACCCATTGGCTTAGCCCCAGAGGCACAGAGAGAGGGGCAAGGAGCCAATGTCCTCGCCTTGGTCCCTCCAGGAGTTGATACTTCAGAGACCATAGCTCGCAACCTTGAGGGGTTGCTGGAGGGCGTGCCAGACTATCAGGGAGTTGAGGAGGTTCCCATAGAGCACCAGATCCATACAGTGGGGGTGGCACCCAGGGTGCACCACCTGTTGAGGCGGGTGGCACGAGCGGCTGTGTGCTACAGAGAGCGCAACCCAGCACAGTAGTCGCCTAGGTTTCTTTTTGACGTTTTGAGAGACATATGTCTCAAATGTATGGAGAACATTGACTCTTTATTTTTGACACATACACTTATTTTTGAGCGCCTCAGTGCGCCACACGATATATATATATATACATACTGATTTTTGGATGGATCTTGTTACATGTGATGATGTTTATGTTATGCAAATGTTCAAGTACAAATGTGATCTTATGTATGAATTGCACAACACATGACCCATATATTTTAATGTTTTTTAATGCAAGCTTAAAAGCACACACAACACGCATGCAAACTATGCTTAAGAAAATATTTACATATGTTTTACTCTATTACGCTTTCTATGTCTTCTTGTATGATGTTATCTATTTCGCAAATGTCTGTCTAACACATGATTTGCCAATGCATCAGTCAACGTGTTTAATCGTCTCGGAATATTTTGATATGTGATATAGTCAAAATTCCTTTCTAACAATCTGACACGTAGATACAACCTTAGGATGCGTTGGTCTCTGACGGAATATCGCCCGTTAAGTTGATGAATGACCAGTTGGGAGTCCAGGTTTACCATCATTGCTCGGATGCCGAGATCAACTGCTTCGGCTAGTAGCTCAATTATGGCACTGTATTCAGTAACATTATTAGTGGTACGACCGAGACAGACTCCTTGAAGATCTAGCAACTCTCCGTGAGGATCATAGATCGCCCATGCCGCAGAAGACAAATTACAGGTACTACGGCAGGCGCCATCAGCGAAACCGACATAAGGTGCACTAGACATCTGCACAAGAAGAAGAAAACATGATAAGAGGCAAACACGCTTTCACACCAAAGAAAAATATGAAATCATGCACACAAAACACACTAAACACGCGTATGTACAAAGTGAGTGCATGAAGTCATGCATAATATTTCTTCAGATACAGCCCGTTGCGGGGCTTGTCAAGAGGGTTTCCTTCGTAATCAATCAACTCATATGCGCCCTTTTGCAAAACTCTTTTCACGATATAGGGACCTAGCCACATGGACTCGAGTTTTCCTGCCCCAAGCTTATATTTAGCTTGATCATAGAGCAGTACTAGATCTCCCTCAACGAAGGAACGAGGATGAATGTTCTGGTCAAAGTGAGCTTTGACTCTCTTCTTTTGCGCTTCGATAGCCAGAGAAGCTAAACGACGAGTCTCGTCTAACCGTTCTAGGTACAGAAGCCGTTCCTCCACCAGAGTGGTGTTGGGAAGCAACTCGACAGCTAATTTCAACGAAGGAATCTCGCATTCGACAGGAAGGGTAGCCTCCAGTCCATAAACCAATTGAAATGGAGTGAAGCCGGTGGCGTCCTTCATGGAAGTCCGGTAGGCCCACAAGGCTGGGAATAGCATCAGATGCCAATTAGACTTGTGCGTATTGACAGTGCGTTGAAGCATAGTGATCAAAACTTTGTTCACGGCCTCGACTTGACCATTAGATTGTGGATAGTACGGTGTCGAACTATCCTGACGCAAGCCTAGTTGGGTTGTTAGTTCTGTCATCATGTGATTACGGAAATGCTTTCCGTGATCTGTGACAATAGCCTGAGGGACTCCGAAACGAGTAATGACATGATTGAATAAAAACTGCGCCGCTGTGTAACCGTCTTCATTCAATGTAGGCATCGTTTCGGCCCACTTGGTGAAATAATCCACAGCAACGATAATGTACCCATGCCCCCCGGCCGAACGAGGGTTACAAGACGTATAATCGATGCCCCATTTGGCAAATGGACCTACGGTGACAACAGGGTGCAGTGGTGCAACAGGTGCATGCATCTTCCGGTGGTAAACTTGGCATTCGTGACATGCACGTACAGAAAGGATGCAGTCCTTGAAGATGGAAGGCCAGAAATAACCAGCACGGAGGATCTTCTGGGCAGTAGCATATCCGGACATATGGCCGCCACAAGCGCTAGAGTGGCAGTCATTCAAAACCCGCTCAGCCTCCTCGAGAGTCAAGCAACGGCGGAGAACAGAATCAACGCCGAGGCGGTACAGGGTATTGCCCAAAATGCGATAAGGTTGAGCTTGGTGACGAATTCTCCGTCGAGCATCTTTCGATACATTTGGACGGAAGGAAGATGTCTGTAAATATACGATAATGTCCCCGTACCACGGGTCGAGGGTGCTGATGAGAAACAACGTTTCATCTGGGATATGCTCCTCTGAGCGAGATGGTGCAGAATGAGATGGTAAGGAACAGAGCAGTTCGGCAAAGACCAGAGATTTCTTAGACTTGGCGGCAGTGAATTCCAAGTCGAACTCTTGGAGGATTACAATCCACTTCGAGTATTTGCCCCCCAGCAGCCGACGTGACAAAATGTAGGTCATGGGGTTGCAATCAGAGATCACGGTCGTTGTGTGCAACAGGATATAGTGACGGAATCGTTGGACGGCACAGACAGCTGCCAGTGCCAACTTCTCGACATATGCGTAGCGAGTTTCTGTATCCAGAAGGTTGCGGCTAAGATAATAGATAACGTGCTCGGTGCCAGCATCATCATCCTGCACTAGAACCATGCCGATGGTGGTATCAGCGGCAGCAAGATAGAGAGTGTAGTCACGGTGGTAATTCGGAGGTCTTAAGAGCGGAGCTGAGACAAGAAGGTCTTTAAGACGCTCGAAAGATTCCTGGGTGATAGCATCCCAACGGAAGGGTGTGTCTCGCTTTAACAACCGTGTGAAACCTTTAGCCACCTCGGCATAATTCGGAATGAATCGTCTTAGAAAATTAGCTTTACCCTGCAAGCTCTGCAATTGCTGCAAAGAGGCAGGGGGAGGAAGATTCAAAATGGCCTCGACTTGAAGGGGATCCAGACGGATGCCTTCCCGGGAGACGATGAACCCGAGTAGTCGGCCAAATTCTACGCAGAAGACACACTTATGCGGATTGAGTCGAATACGGTAGTGTCGACAGCGGAGAAATATTTCGCGTAAATGAGATGGATGGTCTTGACGTTTAGCTGAATGAGCTGGAAGGTCATCCAGGTAAGGCTGTACGATGTGTCGGATATCATGAAAAGCATACGACATCGCACGCTGGAAAGTGGCACCGACATTTTTAAGACCGAAAGGTAGCTTCTTATAAGCGAAGGTGCCCCAAGGACAAATGAAAGCTGTCTTATGCTGGTCTGCGGGGGCTATGTTGATCTGGTTGTAACCAGAGAAGCTGTCCATAAACGAATAAATCTCGCTTCCTGCGCAGTCATCAATAAGCTGATCAATAAAAGGCGTAGGAAAGTTATCTTTTGGACAGGCGCGATTGATATCGCGGTAGTCAACACAGACCCGGATAGTACCCTGCTTTTTATTCACAGGGACTATGTTGGATACCCATTCCGTGAGGGGAATGGCATAGATGAAACCAGCTCGAAGGAGCTTTTCAACTTCGGCCTTGATGGCTGCAGCCTTTCGAGGGTGCACTGGACGTAAACGCTGACGAACAGGCTTAGCGCCTGGATAAGTAGGGATTTCGTGCACCACAATACTAGGGTCGATGCCGGGCATTTCCTCGTAAGACCATGCGAAGACATCGCGGAATTCACGAAATAAAGCGGTATACAGTTGAACTTCCTCAGGAGTGCATGTGACTCCAATGAAAATATTCTCGACAATCCCCGGTTTGACAGAGATGTCGATGGCCTGGGTCTGCGTGATGTTACCCATATTGCCTTTCGAAGACACTTGATATAGCTGAACAGGCGTTTGGAGAGGCGGAGATGGGACACATGAAGCAAACCGCTCGAGACATGCGACCATTTCTGAATGTGGAGGGAGGAACGAAGAGCGATGGTGGTGATCTGACCAAGGGAGCTCCTCGAGAGACATAGTCTCAATGATGGCCTCATCGGAGGGGAATGATTCCTTCAAGGGATCCGAAGTGGCCTCGTCTCCCAACCAAGGGAAGTGATCGTATGAATCGGGAACGCTGCTTGAAAAAGCAGGTTCAGGAGGGGGAGCCGATGCAGCGACAATCTCGATGTAGTTGAGCTCGGCAGGACTCAACGGCATCATCTCACCCCAAGAGTCTTCCTGATTCAAAGGGGGAAGAACCCATGGATCAGAACCCACTGAAATCATGTTAACAGGGGCGAGATTCGGAGGTGGGAGGGGAAAGACTCCCATCAATGAGGGATCTTTGAACAGTCCGGCACCCACACTCACTAACGACTTGGAGGTATGCTCTACGAATGGCACATTCCCTTCAGAAGAGGAAGCAAAAAAGGACAGCTGGTCCACCGTGACGATTCTTCCTTGATGGGGGAAGCGAACGACACGGAACAAGGAGGAAGCCACGGCTTGCATGGCGTATGTCCAGCTTTGTCCAAGGAGGAGGTTGTAAGTGAGATTAGTGTCAACAACTTCAACCTCTACTTCTACGGTTTTCCCTTCTAAAGAGATAGGCAATCGCGGGAGGATACCATACGGACGAGATTCTCTTCCATCGAAAGCCTCCAGGGTCGTAGGAGACTGGCTCAGAGCAGGAGAACCAATAGCCTTCCAGCAAGCAACTGACATGATGCAGGTTGAGGCACCTTCATCAATGACTGTACGATGGATCGTTTTGCCATTGATGAGAACTTGTATAAGGAAGGCCACCTGATGAGGCAGTCTCTGTGTGAAACCCTCGAGATCAAAAGAAATTAAATCCGAATCTGCCGGGTCTATGCCACCAATCGCTGATAGCAGGGACTTCCTCTGGGAGGGGCAGCTCTGGAGGACTTCTAATGCGGACATAGCGGACGGAGCCTGAGCTAAGTCCTCGACAATGCTATAGTGCTGGGCAGCACGAGCATTGGGGTTATAAGATGACTTCCTGAGTACACCTTTGGGAGGGGGTCGGGGGATCGTCTCAGTGCTGGGCCGTTCGATGTGAAGGGGACCAGAACTGGACGGAGGAGCGCTGGAGGGAACCTCCGGCTCTTTCCCGGCTGGAGATGGATAATCTTTCGCTCGAGTTGAAACATGGATGGGGATTGTTCCAGCCATGAACACTTGAGAACCGAACGAGGAAGAGGATTGAGAGGGATCTGCCACCTGATGCGTCTGCTGGGAAGGGAAAGGCTCTTTTAGCACAGCAGGAGGCCCCGGAGCACCTTTCAAAAGCCGACTAACCTCGGACCGCCTAGGGCAATCCTTGGTGTAGTGATCCTCCTCGCAGATGAGACAAGGATACTTAGGCTTTCATTTAGCTCCTTCCTCGGAGGGAGGTTTAGGAGGGTTCTGCTTGGGCTGTCCAGATTTATCTTTAGCCTTCCCTTTCTTTTTGCCTTTCGAGGATTTATCTGCCGCGGTGGACTGGACGACGTTTACCTCGGAGGTAGTCCCAGAAATAGATTGGCCCTGAGGAGCATTTTCGTTAGAGGCGTTCTGTTTCTGCTTCCCAGGGTTCGCGGCCGATTTCTTAGATGACGAATTCACAGAGCCAATGACTCCATCAACAGAAGGCTTTGGTGGAGCCTTGGGCTGTCCAGGCCTCGGGGCATCTGGCAAATACTCATACAAGGTACCTGACTGAGAGTACACTAAGTCGAGGTACTGAGCTCGCGTGATTGCTTGCTCTTCAATTACACACGCTCCCATTGCAATGTCTTTTGCAATCTTAGGGACAAAGGAAGTCGTGAACCAGTCGGTCAGGAGTTGATCAGGAATCCAAAATTTAATCAAGCGCCGACGCCTTCTCCATTCATGTATATGATTAGAGATGTGCGTAGCCGTATCCTGTTTGAGAGACGTGAGAAGATGGGTCCCAGTCTCGTACCGAATGGGTAACTGAAAATGAGTCAAAAAGGCCATAGCCAACGAGTTGAAATCTGAAAACATGCCGCGATTGAGTTCGATGTACCACTTAGCAGCTGAACCAGTGAGAGTTCTCTGAAAGAGGCGAAGCCAGATAGAATCATCAAGCCACGAGTTAGATGAACACCAAAGGTGATAAGTCATTATATGGGCCTGAGGGTCTTCACCAGCTTTGCCATCAAACTTTGGACAGTCCCCTGGTATTTTGGTTTGAACCGGTGGCCAATATGGATTATGCAAAATAGGATCATTTGTTAACTTGGACACATCAGGCAGTTCCAGCGTTGCTAAGAATGGTAGCTGCGGGTTAAAGGACATTTGCGGCTGCGGATTCGAGGCGACATTAGGGTTCCACCCAGATTGTGGTTGCCCCCATGAACTTTGTCCGAACGGACCTGGCCCAAAAGGGCCTGGTGCGTAAGAACTTTGTCCCGATGGACCTGGCGCAAAAGGGCCTGGCGCATAGGGAGTTTGTCCATAGGGGTTCTGTCCGTACGGATTCTGGCCATATGCGGACGACTGTCCCTGTGTCTGCCCCCCAGCTCCCCATGTACCAGCAGCTTGCCCCGCAGGTGCACCATATTGATAATTTTGGTAAGGAGTGACCTGTGGTTGCTGATAATTTTGATTTTTCCCCTGGGGTTGCTGGTAGCCATATGGTTGCTGGGCCCCATACGGAGCCTGATAGGCAGGCTGCGTTTGGTAGGAAGGTTGATAACCTGTTTGAGTTTGAGGCCCAGAGTAATGTCCTTGAACCGGCTGGGGTTGAGCCATCTGTCCCGAAGGTTGACCTGGTTGGATTTGAGATGGACCTGGTTGGCCAGCAGGATAGACTTGCTGGGCACCAGGTTGTCCATGCACCACCAAGGGTTGTCCTTGCGGAACGGATGACTGAGCTGGCTGGATAGCTGGTTGACGCCGAGGTTGGCCAGCTTGTCCAGCTGGACGATTAGGGCGGACAACGGGTTGACCTTGCTGCGAAGGTTGGCCCGTTTGCCCCCCAGGGTGAACAGACTGAACAGAGGGCTGGGCTTGCTGTATAACGGGCTGCCCTCCTTGATGCATAGGCTGAGCAGAGGGTTGGCCGTGCTGTATAGCCGGTTTCCCCCCTTGCCCAGAAGGATTCATGGATTGAGGAGTAGGTTGACCCTGCTGAACATAGGGCTGCCCACCCTGCCCAGAAAGATGACCGGACTGGGCAGTAGGTTGGCCCTGCTGTAAGTAGGGTTGCCCCCCCTGCCCAAGAGGATATCCCTGCTGGACTGCTGTTTGATTTTGAGGATTATAAACTGACCCAGTTTGTCCAGATGGGTACCCTTGCTGGAAACCAGGTTGGCCTTGCTGAACGTAAGGCTGCCCTGGTTGTCCAGTAGGTTGACCTTGATATGAATACGACGGACCTCCAACGGCCGAGGGTTGTCCCTGGTAGGGTTGTCCCTGTGGGCCCCCAGATTGTCCTGGGTAAGGCGGGCCATAAAGTGGTTGCCCTTGAGGGGCTTGCACATAAGGCAGTTGGCCTTGATTGGGTGGTCCTTGAGGCTGTACGGGAGGATCCCGGTTCCCATAAAAAACATGAGTGGCGGGATCGTACCTCATGTTCAACGGTTCCTGGTTCTCTTCGAAAGGACGATGAGGAAGGACCGAAATGCTCTCTAGGTACTCGCCGTTCGCATCATAATAAAAGAGTGGACCGTCGTAATCTGGGTCCACAATGGGCTACCCGTGGGTATCATACGGCCCTGCTCCTGGAATGCCACCAGGAAAGGGCCCAGCTTCAGGGTTTACAGATGAGGATGCTGGTATAGCACTGACGACCGGAGTCGAGCGTGCTACACAAACGGTTGGATTGGTGGGAACTGAGGTAACGGGCGTGTTAAGCCCTGAAGTAAGGGGTGTACTAAGGGGTTGCGAAACAAAAGGCCCGGTGGAGGCAATAAGACTAGGATCCCATATAGTCGTAGAAGTAGTTCTAGCGGCTATCCTATCCCTCATTGATTGATATCGTGGAGGGAGTGGAGAGGAAGCCGGGATCGGAGTCTCAATGTCCGTCACTACGGGCGTCTCACCGGTGCTGGAAGCTGTCTCATCCATCGGGGAAGTAGACATTGGAGACGACATACTGAGAGGAGTACGAGGGGTATAATCGGGCTCCCAGATAGGATTCCAATCTTCTATGTAATCTTCGTCGCCCGGGGCATGTACGTTGATAGGCTGGATACTCGGAACAATGGGAAGAGTACCGCTTACAAATGGTACCTCTGGAGCAACAGAAGATGGAGAACCTTGATCACTTAGACCGGGAGTTGACGGGTCAGCCAGGATGACCAAACCCCTTAGAAAACCTAAAGTAAACTAACGATAAAGACCCTACTCAAAACTAACGCACACAAGATCTAATGAGGTGATGTTATCGTGGCCGAATTAATTTTTAGACACAAGAACCAAACTTGACCTTTTCATGTTTCAGGAGTCGAGAAAAGGACGAAAAGATGACTCCAATCTCCTTCGAATGTTTAATGAGCATGAAGTGACAAGACGCTCACAGGCACCTTTTCATTTGGGGAGTCCGAAAAGGATCAAAAGTGACTGCTCTGGAGACTCTAGGTATAAGGTTTACCAAGCAACCCGTAAAACTGCTTATACACCTCAGCAATCGTATGAGAGCCAAGGACTTTCCGTACTGCAGTCAATCTTCCCGAATGCTGTGTTCGGTGCATTACGGTTCACAAGGCGGCAGACTCGGCTTCCTATGGATAAAGGATAAAAGCCTAGTGGGGTCTCCCTATATACGCGACGGTACGTGGGAGCGCAGTCCGTGTTAGACCACTATCGAGTCACAGAAGGAGGAATCACCCAACCTAATGTGAAACAACAGTGACTATGTTTAAAGACGCCGGAACACGTCTCTAACCTAGACCTCTAGATGTTTGCGTTTAGTTCCAATGCGTTTTTAGATTCATTCGGTTCATTTTATAGTTGATCTTGAAATTAAGTTTCGATTTCAGGCTCTATCGTATGTTCTCTCATAATTACCTAGATGCAAACTACATGCTAAAGAATTTCATTTTGTTCGATGAATTCTAACTATGAGAAGGTAAAGAAATTTTGATCAAACAAAACGAATACAAGCAAACCAACAACCTAATGCAGCTGAAAGCGAGGAAAGGAAACTTTTTCTTTTGAAAATGCAAATCAATGAAATGTTCTTTTCCTTTTCAATTCTCAAAAGCAAAGCTACTAGTTTGATTTTCTTTCAATGGCACAAAGCATCTAAATGAATTTGGAGGAACCGGAACACCAAGCAAATCACTTAATGAAAGCACACAAAGTTCCCAAAACATCCAACAAAGGTTCCCAAATCAAAAGGAAAACTAAGTTCCGCACGAGCTATGTGATCTAAGCTCGGCAAGACAAGCAAGGATTGCAAGCAAGGAGGAAGCGAAAACCACTCGGAAACACAACCCAAAACACTTCAACAATCACTGAACAAGTGCAACCACAAATCTGAAGTTGGCCGGTCGAACAAGCAAACAAGATCCCTACGGAAGGCTTGACACACACACGGCCACTAGATGCCCTAGGGCTAGAGTGCGAAATCAATGGAGAAAAGCAAACACCCGAAGGATGAGAGTTACAACCAGTCAATTAGAGACTCAACACAATCCAGCAACTGTAAAAGTGATGGCAAAAACACAAACCAAGCAGGGAAAGCAAAGAGGAAGGTATCGAAAAAATGAGCAAAACGAAACCCTGTGGAACAAGACTTCGCAAGCAAGCAGCTCAGAGTTCAGATAGTGAAAAACAAGTCACAAACCAAGTGGAGAGAAGAGGGGAAAGTTAAAGCAACATGTTCAGGAGGCTGATCTGGACAAAATCAAGTTTTACAGGATCAGCGCGGGTGGCCTTCAACAACTAGGCGCTGACAGGAGATGTCCCGTAGCAACTTTGCGACGTCAGCGCGGAAATACACGGATAAATCGCGCTGTCTCAGGAAAATGAGGTCAGCGCGACTATTAATCACACAGGCGCGATGACAGGGAGGACAAAGAAGCAGGTGTGCGACGTCAGCGCGGAAGCACACAGATAAAGCGCGCTGTCTCTAAAAACGAGGTCAGCGCGACTATGGACTGTACAGGCGCGATGACAAGGACAGAACAGAAGAAGGGGCGCGCCGTCAGCGCGTCTGTTTTGAATTAAAGCGCGCTGAGGGTAAAAACAAGTGAAGCCAAAGCAAAAACTTCCCAAACCAAAGGTAAAGACCTTTTAACAGTTAAAACACTTCCCAGATGCACCCAGAAAGTTTATAAGCAAAGAAACAATCCCAAAATCCCGACAAGAGAGAACAATCAAATTCAAACACAAAAGTGGACTCAAGAGACAAAAAGGCTGATCCCCAGTGGAGTCACCAAATTGTTGGAGAGGTAAATCCCCTCTACGGATAGAGGCGATCCCTACTAGCCCAGCAAGGGTCTAGCAACAATCACACAATGCTGCTATGCATGTTCCTAATTACAATTAAACAAGAGGTAAAGAGCACCTACTTGGATTCCAGCGCTGTCGTTTGACGAAGAGATGCTGCCTTCGCTCCTTCGCTTTGGCTGGTCACAATCCTCCATGATCCCCGCGAATAGATACCTGCACACACGAAGAGGAAACAAACGCAAGCGTGAAATCTAATAAAAGCAACCATACATCAGTCAGAAAAGATGTAATTCACATTTAACCATTGCATGTACAAATGGGAATGGAACAATAGTAGCAGTCATCTATTATTAATCAAGACAGAGAAGAGTACAACCAAATGTTCTGACGTCGGTATCCTTCTCAAGAGGGGCCAGTCAGCAAGTGTCTCAAGCATTCACCTTTGGAAATGATTCTCCCAAGACAAGAAACTCTCTCTCACACAAGCAACACAAAACAACCTTCCCTAAGCTATCAATCACTTCCACACCTAGCACACCAAATACCTATAGTAGCAGCAATCTGAGCACTATAAGCTCTGTACAATCCAAGCTATTCCAAACTAGCTGCCCATGGTAATGGTCGAAGTTTATATAGGAGAAGGAGCCTCCTAAAAGGGTGGAAGGATGAGCTTATCCTTGAGGGAAATGGTTACAAAGGGTCAAACAGACATGCTATAGAAGGGAGTCGATACCCACAAAGCCAACAACCACACCTGGAGTTATCTGGAGGGCTGGCTGTTGGAACAAATTCGCCCAAACAGGATCAGCGCGGATTATAAGGCGACTGACGCGCTGACGTCACGCCTCAATAACTGGGAAAGTCATGTCAGCGCGACCCAATACAAAGGAGAGGTGCGCTGGCTCGTAAAATGCGACCAGCGCGGAAAAGTGATGTGCTTCCGCGCTGGCAGCGCACTGAATACACTGCGAGCCGCCAGTCAGCGCGGATATTTTAGAAACAGACGCGCTGATGAGGAAAACTTTTGGAAAAGTGGGTTTTGGGCCAGTTCAGAAGGCATGAACTTGATTATTGTGAAATCTTGACACAGTAGGGTGACTGACAGGAAGACAGTGACAAATTACTGTGTAACAATCACACCCTGGATGTCATTCCCAGAAACTGTTATACTGAAGTAGAGCTTCGACATGACACAAGCGAGTGGGATATCTTGCGTGAAGGGTTTTTGTCGACCTTCCTCTTTGAGGGATTAGCAATGGTATACATGCTTCAAAAATTCCACCACTATCTGCTTGGAGGCCACTTCAAGATGTATACCGATCACTCAACATTAAAATACCTAGTGAACAAGCCTGTGTTGGGGGGGCACATTTGTAGATGGTTACTGTTATTCTAGGAATAGAACTTTGAGGTCGTCGTAAAGTCGGGACGTCTACACGCAGGGCTAGATCACATGTCCCGAATGAGACCAGTGAAGAACCCACAAATCTAGAGGACGGACTCCCGGATGCACAGCTATATGCAGTGCGCGTAACGGATGGTCACTTTGAGGATATAATCCATTTCTTAACTACAGGAACCGCACCGTAGGGATATTTCATTCAGCAGAAAAAGGAATTGGCAATATGGGCAGCAAACTTCACCGTAATTGCAAGCCACCTCTACAAAATGGGCAACGATGAAATAATGCATAGTTATGTCTCAGAATTCAAGCGAGGTCAGATCCTAGCTGAAGCACATGGGGGGGTTGCTGGCAGACATTATGCAGGTCGCACCACAGCCCAAAAGATTCTTCGTGCAGGATTATGGTGGCCCACTCTGCACCAGGATTCAAAAGCATACTGCTGAGCCTGTGACGTATGCCAACAGACGGGGAAACCATCGCAGAGAGATGAAATGCCACTCCAGCCACAAATGACACTACAACCATTCGAAAAGTGGGCAATCGACTTCGTAGGACCTATCGAGTTGCGAGGAAAGATAGGCGCTCGCTTTATCATCACCGCAACAGAATATTTGACCCGATGGGTAGAGGCACAACTGGTCAAGGATTGTATGGCTACAACAACTGTGAAATTTTTGTTTGGAAATGTACTGACAAGGTTTGGATGTCCCAAAATTCTCATGAGCGATTGGGGTACGCATTTCCTGAATGAAACAATCAGCACACTCACTGAGGAATTCCGAATATATCACCAGCAAAGTACACCATATCACCCGCAAGCGAATGGGACAGTTGAGGCATTCAACAAAATCTTGGAGACCGCATTGACCAAGGTCTATAATGCGCAGCAAAATGACTGGGACTTGTGCATACCTACTGTGTTATGGGCATACTGCACCACATGCAAGAAGTTGACGGGCCAGACACCATTTCGATTAGTCTATGGCAAGGAGGCCGTCATGCCTATGGAATACATTGTGCCTAGTCTGTAGATCGTGGTAGTCACAGGTATGGCAGACTGTGCGGCTTTGGAGGAAAGGCTCGCGCAGCTAGCTGAACTGGAAGAGGAACGATTTTTGGCTGGATTCCATCAAAAAGTACAAAAGAAGCGCGAGAAAGCGTGGCATGATCACCACATTAAGGTGCGCACCTTCAAGGAGAATGATCTATTGTTTCTATACGACACTAAGTTCAAGAAATTCCCTGGAAAACTCTGAATGCATTGGTTAGGGCCCTATATCATCAAAGAATTTACCGATGGGGGCGTGGTTCAGCTTGCCAAACTCAATGGAGACCTATTTCAGGGCTGAGTGAATGGCAGTCGCCTGAAGCTCTACATGGGCGACCAGGCCGCCTGACTAACCATTCAAGGGACAGTCTCACCACTCCAGCCAGTTGAAGGAGAGCGCGGGACAGTAAAGCAATCTGGGGGAAAGAGGCTTGAGAACCGGACTACGCGTCGTTTTGGCTTGCGGTTGCATGATAAAAAGTACATCGACGCATTAATATGAAGAAAGTTGATCATTCCTGTCACTGTTCATGAAAAGATGTCTGCATTATGGCAAAAGGGAGTGGGCGGTGGGAAATTAAGATGGGAAGTACGAGTCCGATATCAAACAAGTTGCCACAGATATTGCACGAGGTTGCTAGAACAAGTGGGAACCAATTAATTTGAAATTCAAATTGCTTATAAATTCCCAAGGGGCATCCACCGGGCGACTTACACTTCAGGGGACAACATGAGAAGCATTTACATGGAGCTGTTTATTCCCTCTGCACAAGGAGTAAGCTCGAAGGTAGTGATATGGTCAATGGAGTAGCAGGGTTATCTAATGCGTATGGTGTTGACAGCTATGGGTGTTCCGCAGAAGATAGCATCCACAGTAGGGGATGTACTAAAAAAAGGGAGACACGAAGCAGAATTAATCTGGAGGCCATCACCCCACTCAGGGGTGGGTCGGCCAACCACAACAGAGAGGCAAAAGGATGGACGAACAAAGACCATGGATAGACACAAAGTTCCTAAGTCTCCTTTGAAAGACATTGAGGATTGGGATCTCATAGACAGCAGCACAGGTCTTGCAAAATTGCAACACAAACTGCAGCAGACAGTATGACGAGCAGATACGAAGGTTGAAATTGGCTGCAGTGATACAAGGACGTCCTAGATGGGGCTCGCCCACTAGAGCTAAAATCCTAGCACAGGGTGTTCTGTGTTGACCGAGCAGAGTAGAATGAGCACTATTAATCGCAAGGATGGATCGCAACAATGCAGTAGGAGACAGACGAAGCATCACAGGAGACAATGAAGAAGCAATGAAATAACGAGTGTCACTCCAAGGCAGGTGAAACATGGTAGCGCGTCTCGCCACACCAATGAGTGACTCAGGACGAGTCACGAGGATTGTGTTGGGGGACTTTTGGGTAGTGGAAGCCCCGTGCAATGGTCATAGGGCGCGAAGCTCGCAATTTTGGGAAATATAAAGGTAAAGATTCTGTGAGAAGTGCAGAGCGCGATTTGTAGTAGGTCAAAGTCAAAGGGTAGTATGCCCAATAATAATGTAAAGAAATGTAAGTTGAGTCAGCCCGCCCATGGATCAGGGTCCATGGAAAGGTATAAATAGAGCGAGGCTCTATGGGTAGAGGTAGCTAAGTTTTGGTTATGATCTTAATATAATGGGTTTTTTAGAAGAGAAATTAGGAAGCGTCTATAAGTCCAAGTCGAGAGTGTGGGTAGTGGATAGAGGCTCTGCAACTATGTGCACAGAGGTCTGGAAGAGTCCACAACTGTGTGTGTAGACCCCTATAGATGAGTGCGCAGAGCAGATCTAGATGTAATGATAAAGAAAGTGAACAAAGATAAGTTTCTTTAATACAATTCTATGTTAATATGAAGTATCGCAGATCTAGCTTATTGAATAATTGATATTACTATTTGACCTATGCGCCTATGTTTACATTTTGAATACATGTAAATATGTGGTTAATCTAAGTATGCGAACTGAGTAAAGCTAATGAATGTTTTCTTAAAAGACCTTTCTAAGTAAATCTGTAAACAACGCGCTAATAACTAGTAAAGAGTGTTCCAGGTTTAGATCTACGCGAAACAGGCCAGTGCGACGTTGCGAAAGATTGCACGAACCATCCAGATCACATCTAGACACCCCAAGGGTGCGGAAACCTGGTTCAAGCACCCTCCCCTGCTACCTCGGGTGAGACCTCAGTCCGCGCTCCCCAGACTGTTGCCAAAAGGGCTGGTAGCTGCGAGATTTGCTTGGCTAAATAATTCTTCCGAACCTAGGTCAGGCCCATATAAGCCAACAATGATGCGAAAGACAGTAGACACAATGGCAGTCATCGTGTAAGTCCAACTGTGACCCAACAATAGATTATAGTCGAGCTTTCTATCTATGACTTCAATGTCCATCGTTATCATTTTCCCATTCAAGGTAATGGGGTAGCTGGCTAGGTAACATTCTGGGATGAAAGTGTGGTCGTCGAAAGCTTTAAGGGAATTCAACGGTGGGGATAGGGTTGGAGAACCCAAAGTGAGCCAACATGAAGTTGACATAACGCAGGCTGAAGCACCTTCATCAATGATAGATCTATGTATTCCTCGTATTTTCGAAAACATTTGCACATGAAATGCAAGATGGTGTGAAAGGGGAGATTTACATTTTTCCATGTCAAAAATTGCAAGAATGGAATCCTGAGGGTTGATACCACCAATTGCCGAAAGCAAAGATTTCCTTTGTGCTGGACAGGTTTGTAATACTTTGAGCGCTGACATAGCCGATGGCACTTGCACCAAATCTTCTACAATACTATAGTTTTGGGCAGCACATGCAAATGCATTGTGCGTTGTGTGACGAAGTGCCCCTTTTGGGGGAAAATCACAAGATCAACAACCGACCTTTCGATATGAAGATCATTAGGCAGCGGTGGGTTTTGATTTGAGGAGGCTTCCTCAGCATTAGCGACTGGAGCTCCATAAGGTTTGGCTCTAGTTTCTAGATCTACTGTTTCAAAGGTGTAAACAGTAGATGGTCCTTCACCAACTAAAGGATGATGCGAAATGTCATTGCGGGGTTGGTTTGCAACAAGGTGTTGTTGCTGCTGAGTGGGGAAAGAATTATTTAGGACCACAGGGGTCTTGCTTGTGTCCTTTTTAGCAATGAAATCTGTGCATTCCTAAAGATGTGGACAATGATATGTCATGTGGTCTTCCACACAGATTTTGCGAGGGAACCGGGCGGGTTTGTCCTTTCCATCATTAGAAGGAACAACCACCTTTTGGTTTGGGTTGTACTGCTTTGTTGACTACTCTTTAGAAGGAGTGGTCTTTTTCTTATTCTTCTTGTTCTTACCACCGGTCTTTTGTGTAGACTACACAGAGTTTATCACGGTGGTAAGAAGAATAATAGATTTGGTAGAGGGGTTAACTAACAACTGGTAAATGTGACCGTTGAGTTGTTTTACAACAGCCTCGGAGGTTGCTTCGATAATCCCATCGGCGTGCGCTCTGGGTTGCTGAGTAGCGGGAGCATTGGAGTTGCGATGGGCATTGGGAATGACATCGTATAAAGTGCCAGACTACGAATATATCAAATCTAAGTGTTGGTCACGACGAATGGATTGGTCTTTCATGACCACACCACCTAAGGTGACATATTTAGCGATTTGGGGGAATAGAGACTTGCAGACCTAATCCACTAGTAGATAGTCTAGGAGGGGAGCTTTGACTAACCTCTGCCTACATCTCCATTCATGTATATAATCAGAGATGTGAGTGTCGGTGTCCTAACGTAATGAAGTGAGGAGTTCCGTCCCAGTTTCATAGCGGATGGGTAGATGGAAGTGCTTTAAGAATTCCATCGCTAAAGCACTAAAGGTATTGACTAATGCACATGGCAACTCAATGTACCACTTGGCTGCATTGCCAGTAAGGGTGCAAGGAAAGAGCTGTAGCCAGATACTATCATCCACCATGGAGTTGAAAACACACCATAAATGATAAGTGGTGATGTGTGTACCTGGATCCTCCCCTTGTTTCCCTTCAAACTTCAGGATGTCTGTCGATATTTTATGCAGGATTGGTGGCCAAAGTAAGTTGTGATAGATGAGGTCATTCGTGAGTTTGTACAATTTGGGGATATCAAGTGTTGCCAAGAAATTCAAGGTGTTTGATGCCCCTAAGTCGGACCAAGGCAATGACATATGATTTGAGGATCCTTGCGGTCCTCCCATCATGTTGTTTCCAATATTATACATAGGTTGGGTGGTATAGTAAGTGCCTTGGGGTATAGTATTGTACTATGGGTTTCCATAGGGGTTTTTAGGTTTGGGGATCGAAGTGCCCCCAAGATAAGGAGTTCCCCCTTGACTCATTTGAGTTTGTGAGTAGGGTGCCCCTATGGATTGATTTGGACCTTGTTGAGGGTTCCCGCTCGCCACATAACTAACCATAGGTCCTTGACTAACATAAGGAGGGTTCATGTCAATCAATGACTGACCATGCAGACCTAAAAACAGATGGGAACTGTTATGCTCTCAGCCGGTATATGCATGTTGGGAACTGTGCCCCCAAGTACCTGAATCAGGGGGTTAGAACTATACAATGGATTCCAACCATAGAGTTGGTTGAAGGGACCCGTGCTTACCGTGCTATATTGAGAATTATAACGAGCGCTATATGTAGCACTTGTCGAAGGTCCAGGGGCTAAAATGAAAGGGGTGGAACTTGGAATGTATTGGGTTCCACTCGTGATGGGTGTCACGATAGGGTTTGAACCTGGGAAAGATGGGATAGCAGGTTTCACCATCAGAGGTGTGGTACTAACTGTCGACTGGGGAGGTGGTGGTGGACCAAAAGTGTCCACAAAATCCCACGACCCGTTAGTCGTCGATGGGGTGGGTGGAAATGTTCCAATGGAAGACAAAGGAGGTAAAAATGAAACGGGAACCAAGAGTGGTCCCAACAGATTCATGATTGCAGGATTGTATGGAGGAAGAAATCCTTCAGGAAAGAAACCCTCCAATAAGCTTGAATTGTGGGATGTCCAAATTGATCCTGTGTTAGATCTCGGAGACTGATTGCCTGAATACGGGGAATCTGGTTCATTGGGGCTCGACAGGTCCTCCACAATGAGTGGGGGAAGTCCTAACAACTATCTAGATTAACGAAAAGGGCCAGATGTAGCCACGGTGGCCGATAAATTTTATCAGTAAATTTTAAAATGATGTTTATTGAAGTCTTGGTGATAACACTCAGGCACTTAAAAAATAAAAAATACACTAGGGAAATCAATCAACAAGCAGAGGGAAATGACTCTGTCTGATAAGCACCAATCACTTTGTTAGGGTCCTATAATAATAGGATTCATAATTTTGAATTGGCTATGGTTAGTCTTGTAATATTGTACATACTTTTGCTTTCTACAAAATGTTTTCCATATTGAAAATTAAAAAATTTAAAGAGGGTATGTCCTAAAAGAATAATCAAAGGACAAAAAGAAAGAAAAAGATAAAAAAGTGAAAATATGAACCCCAAAAAGAAATACAACAGATCATGAAAGTGTGCAAATTCAAGTGCCACTACTTTTTACTTTATTATGCAAAATAAGGTTGTGTGCAGCTTGTCAGAAATGCCACAATCCATGATGGTCAAATAGCTTAATCTTGACTCATTCATGTTTTAAATTTTATGTTAATATATAGAGAATAAATATCTAGCCAAACTGTTTAACCTTGGCAGATCAATAGTTAAGTGGAGATTAAAATGAGCTCATCAGTTTAATCTGAGCCATTGGAAGTTATAAGGTTAGAATTAGATAGTTTTCTTGTCAAAAGAAAAGGAAATAAAGGGTCAGTAAGCTCAAATGCACCCAATAAAATGAAGAGAAAATGTTAGGATAAATAAAGGGTAGGTAGGAAAAAGGTTGCAAATGCACAAGGTTGCTGAGTCAAAAACACATTTATCATGCTTAATCCTATGTTTCATATGTAGGAGGTGTTAGCCTCCTGCTGTAGCAGGTATTCATCTTTCATGATCGACATTTTTACATGCCAAATATGTCATACTTTGCATGCTGCAACGTTCCATATTCGCTACAGAGGCCAAAGAAGTGTCCATGAGAGTGTGCTAGTCTAAGTGCCACTACTATGTTCCGTTTTGATGAGTTGATCCATTTTTGATGAGTTTCCAGTTAAGGGAGGGCCAAACAGTTTAATCCTGGCTTCCCTAGGTTTCAATTTCTTGTTGTAGAATATAGAGAATCAGTATCTGTCCAAACAACTTAATCTTGGCAGATTTGTAGATAGGTATTGAAACAAAGGTGCTAAATAGCTTAATCTGAGCCCCTGGATGAAATAAGTGTAGATGTAGATAGGAGGGCAGTCAAAAGAAAAGAAGATAAACAGGGTCTGCAAGTCTAAGCGCACCCAAACCGAAAAGAAGAAAAAATGTTAGGTAAGTAGGCCAGGTAAGTAGTTTCTGAGGTTGCAGAATGAATAAGTGTGATCAATTTTGTATCTCAAACTATTATTTTCACTTCAGATCACAAGTGCAAGGAAATTTTCCCTTGGAGGACTTCAAGCGAGGCGTGACTAACACCCCCCTCTTCTTATTCCCCAAAGCATTCACTAACCTCCCCAAAGAGGTCAAGATCTGCTTGATATCTCTTAAGTTTCATCATTTGCCATATCATTGCCTAAGTAAAGATCTACTTTGCTTAAAGATGCTTATATTTCTTATACAAGTCATTTTCCCCCTTAATAGCCTAAGATTTACATACTTAGTGCTCTCTCATCACATTTCATATTAACTACTAACTTTATTATGTAACTCCCTATCTATCTCCCCTCCCCCTACTAAAACTATGTTAATAACTCCCCTATATACTTATCCCTTCCTCTGGTTGAAATATAACCATAAAATATCGCTTGGGAATTACTAAGTTTACTTGAAACTTAGTAAGAAACCTCATTTTGCTCAAAACCCATCTTCCTAAGGTGTTTGGACTCCTTCCGAAACACAAAAACCCCCTTCAAATGCTATCAGACTCTTTCTGATACATTAAGGACCCTTCCAAAGCTTTAAAAAGCCTTTTCCGATCGCATTAACCCTCCTCTGATGAGTTTTCCTCTCCTCCGACGCGATATCGCTGTCGGAGGTCGCAGCATTCATTCATCGGCCTACCCCCTTTTATATCTCTCTGATATCAATTCGTCGATGCGATTTCATAATTGGTAGTCACAAGGTTATGTACCTACATGCATATCCCCCCTCTCATCTGTCGACACGATATTGCTATCGCACCCGAAAGCATATCGCATCGTGATCCATTCATTTCCGCAATATTTCCCATTTTTTTGCGCAACCGCATGCCTTATCGCTTTTCCGATATCGGAGATCGCTCCCATCGCATCACATATATAAAAGCCATTGCCCCCTATCCCCGCCGATTGCCGATCTCCGATTTAATCCCCACCGTACTGCCATGTCACCCTGCCACATCACCCTGCCACGTCACTGCCATACTGGGACCCACTGCTGACGTCGTGCTAATGTCGCCACTAAAAGAAGGCGCGAAGGGCGCAAATCGCAGCAAAGAGAGCCCAGAACAAAAAATTGAGGCAGTTTTCGATGCGCGATTAGCGCTTAGAGCTAATCGAGCATTGCTAAGAAAAAATGACCAAAATGGAAGGCTTCATATATCTCAGCCACTAGTAGGCTAGAAAATTTGCAGTTTTGACAGGGTTTCTTCATTTATGTTTGTATTCAAATCGGCCAGCGCCGGTAGTATTCCAGAGGCCACGGAAATCATTTGCAGCAGCCATTCTTGCCTTGAAAGGGCAAAAAAGGGGCGATTTGGCAGTGTCAAGCATATCAGATCAAGAAAAAGTAGCCCAATTCAAGCATTAAAGAGTATCAGAGGAAAGACGAAGTGTCGATTACATTAAAGAGTATCAGTGAAGCGCAAAGTGTATCAGGTCTGCAATACCAAAGCGGGTGAACATTAAATTTCCCCAAGAAAAGTCAAAGAAAGCGGTAAAGCCATTTAAGGGCTCTTAGATCACAATTAATGCACATCAAAGCCACTCAAGAGCAGGGGATCAAAGCCCAAAGCACAGTTATGGCTAAATGAACTGCATAGAGACATAAGGACAAATTTTGACTCATTTTTTGAGGCAGTTGCCCCAGCGCAACACTTAGATATCTTCTTGCATTAATTCCACGACAAGATTAGATTAAAGAACTCATTTCCCTCAGATCTGTTTAAGATCTGCTGTAATGGATATTTTTAGATATTTTCCCTATATAAACCACCCTAATTCATTGTTTAAAGGGTTGGTTGGTTGATTCGCTCTACTAGAGGCTCGCTCGATATACTTGATGTTTTCTTGAATCAAAGACTGCTGAAAAAGTTTTGAGGATGGATTGTCTGTTGTGTTATTAACGGCTGAAGAGTGAAATATAGAATTCTTGCACTGCTACATGGCCCAATAAGTGTTTCTTACCTCTGTTTTGAATTCATATATGTTTATATCATACATATATCACCATCTAAGTTACATAAAGAAAGATTAACTTAGAATTTGTGTGGCTGCACTCTATGCTCCGTTTCTGTGACTTATTTATGTTTTCTTCTAATTTAGGCATAAATATGAATTCCTCATGGCTCGTATTTGCTCTGTTTCATTCATGTGTGACTGTTATTTAGGGATTCTTGACTGCTCCTGGATATAGTTCACTCGCCCTTCCCTCTGTTAAGCTGAATGAAAGATTCTTAGTTGCCTTTCATTCCTTAGCCTTCGTTTCATCCTTTTAACTTGAAAGATTGTTTCATGTGTAGCTACCCTGCTCTATATACCTCTTGTGACCAAGAAAACGCACCAGCAGCCCAACTCCATGACTCCATGCCC
Source organism: Pinus tabuliformis (assembly GCA_031772625.1). Classification (NCBI taxonomy): domain Eukaryota; kingdom Viridiplantae; phylum Streptophyta; class Pinopsida; order Pinales; family Pinaceae; genus Pinus; species Pinus tabuliformis. The sequence goes on along the minus strand of CM062810.1, from coordinate 38,825,276 downwards.
AATGGTTTGAGACTCTCATACTATACCTACCTCTCTACTTGAAAGCATCATCCTTCCCACCAAAACTTAAACAAAACCCCTTGAACTCAATAACTAGCCTAAAATCATCATCAACAAAGCTAAATCATTAAGAGAGAGCCCTCTCTGATTGTAGGTGGGCTAGAACCTGCAGTCCAAAGCTTGGTTTGTGGTTACCTCGGTCGTATCCCTTAAGGAGCTTTGGGACAACCTGAGTGATAACATAATGGCGACTCCGCTGGTGATGTTCCTCATATAATCTCACAAATCAACTCTAAAGCTCCACTGAGGAAGAATCTGACCTGCAAAAGTTTCTTTCTAACCCATATATTTTTAGAAAACTCCCCAAAAAACAAGCTAGAAGTTGGCTCCCAAAAAGAAAACACATAATACCAGGCTAAACCAAGACCCAAATCCACCAGTTGTTTTTGAAAATCCGAATTTAATCCCAAGAAACCTCAAGAAATTAGAGCGAAAAGAAGATTTTGCTGATTCTAGTCCTGAGATAGTTCGGCCAAGCTGTGTTCCAACCCCTGTCAAAGTTTTATTTCATTCAACCCCTAGTTCCCCTTGTTCTTTATCCACCTCTCCAAGCACCTTTTCCACACCTTCGTTCACTGCGCACAATACCACTACTACTCCTATTATCCCAGTTGTTCCAGCTGTTCCATTTATCCCTGTTGCTCCACTTATACCGGTTAATATGGCTAATAGATATGCACCCCTACAGCTGCCTGCTAACCTCGGGGCTATGCCTCAGGATTACCAGACTAAAATAACTTATTTTGATGGCACAAGTGCTTGCACATCCCTTCAGCATACAAAGAAAATGCAGGAATACTTTGAAATCTATGAGATTGATGATGATGGGGTGAGAATGAAGCTTTTTGTCCAAAGTTTGACAGGCGATGTCAGGACTTGGTTTAGAGCACTCCCAGCTAATTCCATAGCAGACCCAGGAGCCTTATACCAGTCATTGATCAACAGATGGGAGAAAAAGAAAGACCCCTTACACATACTAGCCGAATACGATACAATTAAAACAGGCCCTCAAGAGACTGTTTTGGACTATTGTACAAGATTCAATAATGTCTACAATGCAATACCATAGAACTTAAGGCCTCCACCTGATCTTGCCTTGTATAAATTCCCTGATGGTTTCGACCCAGATATGGCCTACCAGTTAAAAGAAAGAGCTCCTAACAGCCTTGCTGAAATGCAAAATGTGGCTGTCACTGTCGAGGCAAATTTAATTGCCAAAAGAAACAGAGCCAAAACAGAGAGGAGAACAACCTTTAAGGAAGAACCCTCAGCCATAGACCAAAATTTGGATGCCCTTATAAGTGGCATGCATAGACTGGTAGACAGAGTGGACAACAGAGAAAAAATCATCTTGGGACAAGCAGCAAACCAACGCTGTTAGGAACTCGAACTTCAGAAGGAATCAAAACCCAGACACTGGAAGAGCGAGCCCAGACTGTGAAATAAGGCCTCCTTTCCAAGAAAATTATGCTGAGACATCAACAGCTAATGAGCCCATAGAAGACACTCACATAAACCTAATGGGTTTGAAGAACGAGCAACATGTCTTCTTAACTAAAGAAGACCAAAATAATGATAATATGCATCAATTCCAAACTCAAACCCAAGAGTCTTTCGACTTTGAACAGGCTTATGACCCAGCCGTTTATGAGCTAAACAAACAATATAAGCTAAGAACCAGAACGATTGATGTGCCCAAGCCCATCAAACCAAAGGAAAGACAACAGCCGGACAAAATCAAAGGCAAGGCTGTTATAACAGAACACATTGAACGATCTGTCCCAAACCCACAACATGTAACCATAGATGATATAACTATTGAACAGCCTTCTAAAAAGTAGCCTGTCGTGCCTTTTTCCTCAAAGGAAAATGCGCACAGCATTCTAAAAAGCCTGCCCATAACTGAAAAAATGCAAGCGATCACTCTCCATAACGCTGGCAAATGAGATCAAATTGTTGATAATGCAAATGAAAAAGAAAAATCTTACATCATCAACACCAAGACTCCACTGGAAAAGCCATTTAATTTAGAGGCAGAGATTGGAAAACTTAAGATATCCATCCCCCTCTCAGAACTTGCCAAGCATGATGTTTATAGGTAGCAAATACAAAGATCGCTACAAATGCCAGAGGTTAAGGATGATGTAAATGTTTTAGATGACACCCCAGAGCTGCTCTTTGGCCCAGAAGTCAATGGAAAAACAGTCAATGGAGTAGTTTTTCCATTTTATATCAGTTTGCATATCCATGATAAAATTTTACATAATGCAATGTTTGACTCAGGTGCATCACACAATCTTATGCCCAAAGCGGTAATGGAAAGACTAAACCTTGACATAACCAGGCCCTAAAAATATTTATTCTCCTTTGACTCAATTCAAGTCAAGTGTTTAGGCCTAATTAAAGACTTGTGTGTCTCCTTAGTCCAATATCCTAACAAGACAATCCTCATGGATGTGGTGGTTTCTGACATTCCACCGAAGTACGACATGCTCCTATCAAGATCTTGGGGAGCAAAACTCCAAGGATCACTCCAATTAGACCTCTCTTACGCCACTATATCAGTCTTTGGGCAACCAAAAAGACTATATAGAGAAACACTCATGAAATATATGGTGAGTAGCGAGGATGAGCCACAAAATTTCCCCATCTACTCAATCCATACTGATATGGATTCATTTATTTTGTTTAATGATGATAGCTGCCCTTTAACTGATATCAAGCCTTTGGCTCTAGAACAACAAGCTCACATCAATGAAGAATCGGTTGCACATACCCATGAGACTGTCACAACAGCCAATGCAACCAGCACACAAGAAGAACCTCCCGAGACACAAGACTCAAGTCCGCCCAATTCTAAAATGACTGAAACTCTTAATACTAACCATAAGCAAGAAATCACATGGTATTTAGAGTTTGATGGTTTTGTTAATAAGTTAGGAGCAGGGGCTGGAATATGGATCCACAACACACATAAAAATCATGCACAAGGTCATGCATATAGACTGAATTTCAAATGCACCAACAACATGTCTGAGTAAGAAGCACTCCTCTTAGGCCTTAAGCTGCTCAAAGCTTTAGGAGTTGCCAAAGTGTCTATTCTAGGTGACTCCGACCTAGTAATCCAACAAATGAAAGGCAACTTTGTCACTAATGACAATAGAATGAGGGCCTATAGGACAACTGCCACTAATATACTCAGTGCATTCTCTGAATCCAAGCTTGCCAAGATTTCAAGAAATCATAACATTCATGCACACAACCTAGCCACTTTTTCTAGTACATGCAAGCTTCCCTTTGAGCCAAATCACCATTTCCCTGCTGAAATAAAACGTAGGCCTGCTGTCCCAATTAACGTTAAAGATTGGCAAGTGTTTGAAAGTGATGAACAAATTAATAATTTCCTCACTCTTGAGCATGAGTTCTCAAATATTAACATTGACATGGATGCTATGATGGATGAACAACAGCAAACAAATGAAAATCAGCAGGCTGTAATAGCTGTAACAGCCAAACAAATCCTAAACCCAACTGTTTTTGACAATACAAACATAGAAGAGCTGAAACAAATGCATTTGGAGGAAATAGCCAAAACAGAGGTCGAGATCATTGATCTAAAGGATAAATTTCTCCCTGCTGGCCTCACTCCATTAGAAGACATGTTTGATGCTCATGATGTCCCCAAAAAGCCAAAAATGCAGCCCTTAAACGCTGCTATAGAAGAACATAACATTGGGACAGCAAAGAAGCCCAAAATGATTAAATTGTCCAAAAATCTGCCACCTGATCAAAAACCAAAGTATGTGGATTTGTTCAAAGAGTTTCAAGATGTATTTGCTTGGAGTTATGAGGACTTGAAGTCCTATGACACCTCAGTGATCCAACACACCATTCCTTTAAAACCAAATCAAAAGCCCTTCAAACAGAAACTAAAGGAGAATCAATCCTGTGCTTCTCCCTTTGATTGAAAAGGAAGTGAAAAGGATGTTTGAAGCAGGTATCATAGCACCCATAAGATTTTCTGAATGGATGTCGAATCTTGTTCCCACAAGAAGGAAAATAGGTGAGATTAGACTTTGTGTAGATCTAAGAAATTTAAACCAAGTCTCCCTAAAAGACCACTACCCATTGCCAAAAATGGACCACATCCTACAAAGAGTAGTGGGGTCATAAAGAATCTCTTTGCTTTATGGCTTTTCAGGTTTTAATCAAATACTTGTTCACCCGGATGACCAAGATAAGACAGCCTTTACCACACCATGGGGAACATTTAAGTATGTGAAAATGCCTTTTGGACTAAAAAACGCTGGTGCTAGCTTTCAAAGGGCAATGGACATTGCATTTGCCAAGGAAATCCATGATTTCCTAGTGGTCTACCTCAATGACTTAACCCCTTTCTCCAAATCTGATCAAGAGCACCTAAAACATTTGAGGCAAATATTCATGACATGTAGGAAATATGGCATTTCCTTGAACCCCAAGAAGTCTCTCTTTGGCCTTGAAGAAGGCAAACTTCTTGGCCATATCATATCAAAGGATGGGATTAGAATAGATCTGGAAATGATCCAAGCCATCCTCCAAATCCCATATCCAAGGAACATAAAAGAGTTGCAAGCATTCCTTGGAAAGATCAATTTCCTAAGGAGATTTATCCCAAATCTAGCCGAGATGATAAGACTGTTAAGAAACATGTTAAAAAAGGATGCCAAGGTAAAATGGTCTCTTGAAACCAAGCAAGCCTTTGAGAGTATCAAAGATGCCTTGATCCAAGCCCCTGTCCTCACCAGTCCACAATTTGACAAAGATTTTATCATTTTTTATTTTGCATCTGATCACACCATAACTGCTGTCCTTTTACAAAAGGATGATCAAGGAGCTGAAAAGCCAATTGCATTTTTCAGTCGAGCCTTAAGAGATGCACCCCTGAAGTACCAAATCATGGAAAAGCAGGCTATGCACTTGTTAAAGCAATCAAAGATTTCAGAATTTACATTTTATATTCACATGTGATTGCTAATGTGCCAAACGCTATTATAAAAGACATATTAACCCAAGAGGGATTAGAAGGCAAAAGAGGCAAGTGGCTTGCTAGCATCTTTGAGTATGACATTGAAATAAAACCAACCAAGCTGATAAAGGGACAAGGTTTAGCCAAACTGATGTCCGAAACAAATTTCCAAGCCCTAGACATCAACCAACTGGATAATGAACAAGAGATGGCAACTCCACAGATCAGTGAAACCTTTTTGCAATCCCCATGGTATGCTGATATATGTTTTATATTGTTAAACCTGTGTGCCCCTCCAGGGTTGTCTAGAACCAAGAAAATATTTTTAAAAATGAAGGCTTTAAATTTTTGTCTCTTAGATGGTGCATTATTTTGGAAAAATCATGAAGGCATATTGCTTAATTGTTTAACCATGAATGAAACTAACAATGTCATGAAGGAATTCCATGCGGGGGACTGCTGAGGGCACTTATACTAGAAGTCCACTACCAACAAGATACTCAGAGCTGGTTTCTATTGGGCCTCTTTGTTTGTTGATGTAAAGAAGTTTGCTATCTCATGTCATAAATGCCAAATCTTTGAGGGCAAAAGAAAACTGCTGCCCTTGCCCCTCAAGCCCATCTCAAATGAAAAGCCTTTTCAACAATGGGGTCTTGACTTCATTGGATAAATCCATCCCTCTTCCTCAGGCCAGCACAAATGGATCCTAACAGCCACAGACTATTTCACCAAGTGGATTGAGGCCATCCCATGTAGGCAAGCCAATGACTCCACCATTATCCAATTCCTTGAGACCAATATCCTATCTAGATTTGGCTGCCCTGAGAAGATCATCATTGACAACGCTGTTGCCTTCAAATCCAAAGAGATGATAAATTTTTGCCATAAATTTCATATCACCTTAGGCCACTCTACAATCTATTACTCTCAAGGTAATGGCTTGGCCGAATCATCCAACAAAAGCTTGATTAATATTATCCAGAAGATCTTAGAAGAAAACAAGAAGAACTGGCATAAAAAGCTCACAAATGCCCTTTGGGCAGACAGACTTTCAACAAAGAGATCCATTGGGATGAGCCCTTATGAGCTAGTATATGGTATGGAGGCCAGATTTCCATCTTCCTTGGGTATTCCTATCATCAAGCTGTTACAAGAGATCCAGGCAGAACCAAATGATATTCAAAGAAGAATAAATCAGACCATTCATCTCCAACAAACCAGAGAGCAAGTGTATGACAGAGCTCAAATTGTGCAAGAGAGGCTAAAGAAAGCATTTGACAAAAGGACTAAGGCTGAGGATTTCTTTATTGGCGATAAAGTGTTAAGGTGGGACTCACGAAGAGAAGACAAGGGAAAGCATGCAAAATTTGATTTTCTATGGAAAGGCCCATTTGTTATCACCGCTATGCAAGGCAATAACACCTATTTTCTCAAACCTAAAGACGGTAGCGAAATTGAAGAAGGCCCTGTGAATGGCCGAATGTTGAAACATTATCGAGATCCCTTTTAAGGGATACAATGCCCCTGTGTATATATTTGTATTTTAGTGTTTGTATATATGTTAGCGCTTTCCTTTTCTTGTTTGTATAAGCAATCCGATTGCTTGGAACCAAACAACGCTATTATATCAAATCAAATTCAATTAGAAGTGTTGCATAGTAGCAATGATTCAGTTGAGGGAAAGTGTTGTTCTTATTCCAAAGTTTCAATTACCTAACAGTCAGCACAAAGAATTGTTTTCAGTTCCACAGCAACAATAGAAGATTAAGGCAGTCTGACCTGCTGTTCTTGGCTTTTCACAAGGAAAAACCATCCCCAAGTGGAGCCACTGTTAGCCTCCTGCTGCAGCGGGTATTCATCTTTCATGATCGACATTTTTACATGCCAAATATGTCATACTTTGCATGCTGCAACGTTCCATATTTGCTACAGAGGCCAAAGAAGTGTCCATGAGAGTGTGCTAGTCTAAGTGCCACTGCTATGTTCCATTTTGATGAGTTTCTAGTTAAGGGAGGGCCAAACAGTTTAATCCTGACTTCCCTAGGTTTCAATTTCTTGTTGTAGAATATTGAGAATCAATATCTGTCCAGACAACTTAATCTTGGCAGATTTGTAGATAGGTATTGAAACAAAGGTGCTCAACAGCTTAATCTGAGCCCCTGGATGAAATAAGTGTAGATGTAGATAGGAGGGCAGTCAAAAGAAAAGAAGATAAACAGGGTTTGCAAGTCTAAGCGCACCCAAACCGAAAAGAAGAAAAAATGTTAGGTAAGTAGGTCGGGTAAGTAGTTCCTGAGGTTGTAGAATGAATAATTGTGATCAATTTTGTATCTCAAACTATTATTTTCACTTCAGATCACAAGTGCAAGGCAATTTTCCCTTGGAGGACTTCAAGCGAGGCGTGACTAACTCCCCCTTCTTCTTATTCCCCAAATCATTCACTAACCTCCCCAAAGAGGTCAAGATCTGCTTGATATCTCTTAAGTTTCATCATTTGCCATATCATTGCCTAAGTAAAGATCTGCTTTGCTTAAAGATGCTTATATTTCTTATACAAGTCATTTTCCCCCTTAATAGCCTAAGATTTACATACTTAGCGCTCTCTCATCACATTTCATATTAACTACTAACTTTATTATGTAACTCCCTATCTATCTCCCCTCCCCCTACTAAAACTATGTTAATAACTCCCCTATATACTTATCCCTTCCTCTAGTTGAAATATAACCATAAAATATCACTTGGGAATTACTAAGTTTACTTGAAACTTAGTAAGAAACCTCATTTCGCTCAAAAACCATCTTCCTAAGGTGTTTGGACTCCTTCCGAAACACAAAACCCCCTTCAAATGCTATAAGACTCCTTCCGATGCATTAAGGACCCTTCCAAAGCTTTAAAAAGCCTTTTCCGATCGCATTAACCCTCCTCCGATCAGTTTTCCTCTCCTCCAACGCGATATCGTTGTCGGAGGTCGCAGCATTAATTCATCGGCCCACCCCCTTTTATATCTCCCCGATATCAATTCACCGATGCGATTTCGTAATCGGCAGTCGCAAGGTTCTGTACCTACATGCATATCCCCCCTCTCATCCGCCGACGCGATATTGCTATCGCACCCGAAAGCATATCGCATCGCGATCCATTCATTTCCACAATATTTCCCATTTTTTCACGCAGCCGCATGCCTTATCGCTTTTCCGATATCGGCGATCGCTCCCATCGCATCACATATATAAAAGCCATTGCCCCCTGTCCCCGCCAATTGCCGATCTCCGATTTAATCCCCACCGTACTACCACGTCACCTTGCCACATCACCCTGTCACGTCACTGCAGTATTGGGACCCACAGCTGACATCATGCTAACGTCGCCACTAAAAGAAGCCGCGAAGGGCACAAATCGCAGCAAAGAGAGCCCGGAACGAAAAACTTAGGCAGTTTTCGATGCGCGATTAACGCTTAGCGCTAATCGCACATCGCTAAGAAAAAATGACCAAAATGGAAGGCTTCATATCTCTCGGCCACCGGCAGGCCAGAAAATTCGCAGCTTTGACAGGGTTTCTTCATTTATGTTCGTATTCAAATCGGCCAGCACTGGTAGTATTCCAGAGGCCACGGAAATCATTTGCAACAGCCATTCTTGCCTTGAAAGGGCAAAAAAGGGGCGATTTGGCAGTTTCAAGCATATCAGATCAAGAGAAAGTAGCTCAATTCAAGCATTAAAGAGTATCAGAGGAAAGACGAAGCCTCGATTACATTAAAGAGTGTCAGTGAAGCAGCAAAGTGTATCAGGTCTGCAATACCAAAGCGGGTGAACATTAAAGGCCCCCAAGAAAAGTCAAAGAAAGCGGTAAAGCCATTTAAGGGCTCTTAGATCACAGTTAATGCACATCAAAGCCACTCAAGAGTAGGGGATCAAAGCCCAAAGCACAGTTATGGCTAAATGAACTGCACAAAGCCATAAGGACAAATTTCTACTCATTTTTTGAGGGAGCTGCCCCAGCGTAGCACTTAGATATCTTCTGGCATTAATTCCACGACAAGATTAGATTAAAGAACTCATTTCCCTCAGATCTATTTAAGATCTACTGTAATGGATATTTTTAGATATTTTCCCTATATAAACCACCCTAATTCATTGCTTAAAGGGTTGGTTGGTTGATTCGCTCTACTAGAGGCTCGCTCGGTATACTTGATGTTTTCTTGAATCAAAGACTGCTGAAAAAGTTTGGAGGATGGACTGTCTGTTGTGTTATTAATGGCTGAACAGTGAAATATAGAATTCTTGCGCTGCTACATGGCCCAATAAGTGTTTCTTACCTCTATTTTGAATTCATATATGTTTATATCATACATATATCACCATCTAAGTTACAGAAAGAAAGATTAGCTTAGAATTTGCGTGGTTGCACTCTATGCTCAGTTTCTGTGAATTCTTTATGTTTTCTTCTGATTCAGGCATAAATATGAATTCCTCATGGCTCGTATTTGCTCCGTTTCATTCATGTGTGACTGTTATTTATGGATTCTTGACTGCTCCTGGATATAGTTCACTCGCCCTTCCCTCTGTTAAGCTGAATGAAAGATTCTTAGTTGCCTTTCATTCCTTAGCCTTCATTTCATCCTTTTAACTTGAAAGATTGTTTCATGTGTAGCTACCTTGCTCTATATACCTCTTGTGACCAAGAAAACGCACCAACAGCCCAACTCCATGCCCAATGGTTTGAGACTCTCATACTATACCTACCTCTCTACTTGAAAGCATCATCCTTCCCACCAAAACTTAAACAAAACCCCTTGAACTCAATAAATAGCCTAAAATCATCATCAACAAAGCTAAATCATTAAGAGAGAGCCCTCTCTGATTGTAGGTGGGCTATAACCTGCAGTCCAAGGATTGGTTTGTGGTTACCTCGGCCGTATCCCTTAAGGAGCTTTGGGACAACCTGAGTGATAATAGGAGGAAATGTGAGAAAGAAAGGATATTCACAAGTTTGTTTAACTAATTTCCCCTCATTTCACTGCACCCCCATATGCTTATTTTCTAATCTCCCCATTATCCCTTCATCACTTATAAATCCCTTTTCCCTTCATTTTGATCCTTACCCCTTGGTTTCACACATTTCCCTAGTAATTACACTTCAAAAATCATCCCCTACCCAAAACCCCTTTTCCCTAGTGTGAAACCCATTCCCCATTGTAAATATTACCTTCCCCCCTTATTAATTTCCCTATTTCCCTTCAAAACTCACAAAAACCCCTTTATCCTAAGTTTTATGCCCTCGCTTCATATTTCCCTCACAAACCTTTTTAACCCACCAACCCTTGGTGCGGTTAAAAAACCCCACCACATAACCCATAGTCCCACATTATTAACCCACTACTTATGTTAAAAAACCTGACTTTATTAGTTAATTAATTACATTTCTATGTAATTAAACCACGGGCCCTGTAAATCCCTTTCCCGATTCCCTCCATGCATCTTAACCGTGCGACAGCCGTCCGATCTCCTATCCCCATATCCTATGGTGCGCATCCATATTGCGCGGGTTCATTATCCGACTGATAACAGCTTGAGAGCATGCGAGATTCATGGTTTTTCCTAGTGTTTTGGGAATTTTTAGTGTCTATGGATAAACGCTTAAACCCCTAGACTAGTAGCTAAGTCTAGAACAATAGTGCAAAGTATTCTCTACTTTCTCTATGACCAATAGATTAAATAAGACAGTAAATAAGCCTACCTGAAGCTTCCACTTACTCCTTATCTCCCTTGACTAATTCTGTTGCTCCTTTTCATACTTAATCCACTTGAAAAGTACCTGCACACATACAGAAGACAAAAACCGATCAAAGGATATGATAATGATCTATTGATTAAACATAGCATGGAATGAAGTACATAATACACATATGAAAGCATCAATGGACAATACAAGCATATGGAAAAAGCTTTGAACACTTTATTAGTAAAAGGAAGAGTTACAACCCAATTTGTTTAATTCAATATCACTCCTCCAGTTCAATCCCATCCTCTCCTCATAAAAAGCCAGACATTTTGACATCATTACAATACTTGAAATCAACTCAAGTCTCATACTAACAACATCCCCCTATAATTCGGTGATTTTCAGCCCCTGATCACTTAGATGAATGGTCTTTCTATAGGTGAGTGAAGGAAGTTATGCCATAAATGGTGATAATGAATTCCCTCCCAAACTTAGGATTTAGTTCCATGGAGGAAGGGATAAAGGGATTAATGTTCCTTAACTCCCTCCCTCATCGAATTTCGAGCCCAGTGGAGTGGATAGCCTTAGGAAAATTCTAGAGGCATCCTATGGATAAGAATATTCCAAACCCCAATCCATATTTCGCTCAAATTCACCCAGCACACCCTGGTAGTGTACTGGGCTGCACTGCAGTGCACCCTGGTAGTGTACTGGGCTGCACTGCAGCGCACCCTGGTAGTGTATCTACCTGCGTTGATCCTCTTAGAGACAATTTTTGGATGATTTCAGTCATAGAACTTCTTGGGAAGCTAGGCATTCTGATGGTTGACTTCTTTAGGGCATGTAACAACTGAATTAGGGTTTGATGGGCCCTAAAGCACTGATCTATAAGATGGGAGTGATGTGCCCAAATGGATCTATAACAGTTTCCCCCTAAAGCATGAAGTCGAAAATATATATGTCGAGTGAAATGCTTTACCATGTGGAGAGGAGGTTTCGAAGTGGAAGGTGACCTGCATCAATTACAATACATATATCATGACAATTTGATTTTTTCTCATGAACTGCTGAGGGAAGGCATACCCATGCTTAGCTTATAAAATTTCATTACATGTTCAAATATAGTTGTCTACAGATATGGACCCATGAATGGGTGACCATGAATGTAAGGCCATTGTACATTTGATGTAGTACTCCTGAAAATATTGTAGCCCAGATGGATGAAACTAGATCCGGGGTCTTCAATCTCGTTCAATCCTTCGCTCAAGTACACGTCTAACCATGTGAATAGATGATCTGAAGTCGAACATGGGAAGACATCGTCTGATTACCATCCAATGATGTAAGCCATTAACAGACGTGAGAGGAATCATCGATAATGATAATGACCCTCAAGGTACTACAGTACATTTTGCATGGTGTGAATAATTGATTTGATGTCGAACACCATACAAAGTCTTCCGGTCGAAGGCCAGTGATGTCAACCTATTGCTGGAAGCAAGAAACCTGCCATTGATGTATGCAAGCCTCAAGGTACTGAAGGGGTGTTTCTAAGTCAACTTCTTGGGTAATGTGCTGATGTTGACAAGAAGCAACTCATCGCAGGAGGGCCTTGATGTATCCCACATCAACGACACAAAATGAGGTAAATGATTTTAGAGATGAAAATCGACTGTTGACAGAAGGTTCAGGAATGGCGGTCATGAAAATGAAGGTTTACGGTATTGCAAAGGATGAAGTTTGAACTGAATGACTTCTCTAAACATGTCGATGACACTAAAATGAATTGGTAGCATTGAACCAAAATAAAGTAATGGATGGTATGATAGACCAACAGTGTGATAACCATCAAGCTGAATGACCCGATGTTGTTGGGAAAAGTATCCAATACGGAATGACCCTATCCCACTCTAAGGGTGATAGTACCTCAGCAACAACCGAATGCAAAGCTATTCAAGATTACTTCTTTATGAGATGTAAGAGAGGGGAGAAAGAGATCCACTAACCGTTGTCTTCCGCTAATGTTTGATCCAATCTTCTCTCCTTGCTGCTTGCTCCCAGCTCCTTGCTCTTTCACTGGCCCAGCTACACAAAGATCCAGCAAAAGCACAAGAAAGGGAAACTACAAGAAGCACACATCCATAATTGATTCAAGGATTAGAATAAATCAAATATACAAGCATCAATACGCCACAAAGACACATGCATATAGAAGAACCTCAAATGCTTTATTAATGGAAGAAGTAAAGTTCTGAGAGTGTTACAACCATAATAGGCCCAATCCAGCAACACCTCCCAGCAGAAAGAAATATCCTCTTCACCTCCTTCAAAGCAATCACCCAATAGTTCTATACTCAAACCAACAGCACTTCCTTACATTCACAAGATTCCGGCCTCCCTAGACCTCATGAGAGAGCTCTATATATAGGAGATTTGGAGAAAGGATGAGTCAGCTTGAGTTTGGCATGAAGCTGACTAGTGTCCTCTCCCACTTCAGTTATACTTCAGTTCTTGAGTCCACTTGGAGTTTCTTGCTTCCACTTGGAGATCTAGATCCTCTTACTCATCACAAGGCGAATTCCCTGATCCAAGTGTCATTTTGGAAGCTTCCTGGGCATTTGACACCTTGCAGAATGACTGTGCCACTTGGCCAATCTCGCCCAGCGCAGGTAGCCTTCATTAGATTTGACATTCAGCGCAGGTACAGAGTGGAGTAGTTGACATTCAGCGCAGATGCTCAGTGGAGCAGTTGACATGATCCAGAATTAGCTTGTTTTTGAGTGTTTTCAGGTGGAGAACTGATTTTCAGTGCTGTGGTTTGCTGACCTTGTTCCTCTAGGGGTAGGAACAACATGTTTAGGGACTTTGGATCCCTTAGACTATCGACATTTCATGCTTCATGCTGTAAGGCACAAAAATGTCTATAACAGTTGCCCCCTAAAGTATGAGGTCGTTTATTGGGTGAAATGCTTTATCAGGAGGATCCGAAGTTCATTCAATCGCTAAGAGGTGCCCTGTAATAAAATACAATACAATACATTATTTTTCATTCTGCTTTGATGATCTAGCTGAGGCGGGCATTCCCATGCTCAGCTTTATAAATTCATTTTGGTACATAGAACAGACGATCATCTGATGGTAGACTGATAATTCTCTGCTGAAATTATCATCCTTTGAGTAGGATGATCATCTGCTGCAATGATGTACATATCAAATGTCTTTATATTTCCTGAATATATATCACAGCCCGGATGGATGAAACTAGATCTGGGGTCTTCAAACTCGTTCGATCTTCACTCTAAGTACAAGTCGATCCATGTGAGAATTGCGCTGAAGTCGAACATGGAAAGACATCGCTTGATTACTGGTCAATAATGTAAACCGTTAACAAGCGCGAGAGGAATCACCAATAATGACAATGACCCTCAAGGTACTACAGTACAATTCACGTGGTGTGAATAAAGGACTTGGCGTCGAACACCACGCAAAATCTTCTGGTTGAAGGTCATTGATGTATACCTATCGCCGGAAGTGAGAAACTTGCCATTGAGGCATGCAAGCTTCAAAGTACTGAGGGGGGTGTTCCTAGATCAACTTCTTGGATAATGAGCTGAAGTCGACAAGAGGCGATCCGTCAAAGGAGGGCCTTAATGAATCCCACATCAGTGACACAGAACGGAGCTAATGATTTTAGTGGAGGTGAAAACAATCTGTGAAATATGATTCAGGGTGGCGATCATGGGTGGATGAAGGATAATGTATGGCAGTGGATGGGACACGGTTGACTCTTTCTGAACAACATCTCTTGAACATATAACGACACTGATGTGATGGATCGGTAGCATTACCCCAAATGTGGATGGTTTGGTGAGGACCATGGTGATGAGACCGGTGAATGAAAACAACCCAACCCGATGTGATACGGAGGACAAAGTGTCATGTTCAAGAGCGACTTGCTACCATTAAAGCTTTGAGGTTCTCCCAATTTTTCCCCAGTCATTTCTGACCAGTACCTCTTTATTTTTTTCAAGCTTGAGGAGGATAACATATGCTTGTTCTATAACCTGCCCTTCGGGCAAGCCCATCGCTATGTTTTAACGAGCCTAGCGATAGGGAAACTCATTCTCGTCTAAAGACAAGTTTGTCGCTATTTAATCATTTTAACGAGTCTAACGACAAGGAAAACTCGGTCCTTTTCATTTTTAGAGAGTCTGAAAAGGTACAGAAAGTTAACTCCAAAATTCCTTTTTCGTCATCTAATCCCTTAAGTCCGAAAAAGTATAAAACAATACAGAAGGGATGAGTTTTCGATTACTTTAACGAGCCGAATAAAACAAGCGCTCGACCTTTTTGTGTAATAATCCCTCAGGTCCAAAAAGATTAAAATCTAGAGGAGGGATAGCTCTTTCGGTCACTTTAACGAGCTGGAAGGCCAAAAGTCGGCAAACTTTTCATATTTTACGAGTCAGGAGAAAAGAGCTCAAAGAAGACTCGTCTTTTGAGGAACGAGTGATAAACAGGGATAGCAGCAGATTCCAGGTACAGGTTGGAATTTTCCAATCACAGCAGTGTCACAAGGATGGCTAAGTGAAATCACTCTTCACAGCTGTTCCTCAAAATGGGTAAACAATCATATGGAGGTAAACGATCGGCCAAATGAATGGTGGAGGTGATGGCTGCAGCAAAACATGACCAAGGTCTTTTTACGGTTGATAAGGGTACATTCTTAATGGTTATTTACCGGGAAGTCATTTTTTAACGAGCTTAAACTTGCTCAAAAGATTATGTTTATTTTTTAACGAGCATGAACTATGACGCTAAAACTGCTCGGATCTTGCTTTTCTATTTTTTAACGAGCATAAATTCCGTGGTAAAACTGCTCGATTATATGGTCAAATTTTGATTTTTTACCATTACTAGCTTTTCTCTTTTCAAATATAGTACTGCGTTTTCAATTGCTGCAACAAACTTTGTTAGAAATGAATAATATTTGCATGAAAATGAGATTATAACCCTAATATTTCACTTTAAACTGTGTAAAAAGCCATTAAAAGGTGTTTTTACCTCTCATTTACCATTTCATTTGCATTTGGTTTGTTGGAGCTCTGGAGGTGCCTCTTCCCCCTTGATTTTCACCAGCTGATTCCGGGAGATTCTGCGGACGATTTTCGGTGCCGTCTGGACCAGGTAGGAGCTAAACCCTAGCTCTTTCTTTTCATGGTTTCCTTTTCCTGTTTCATGCCTGTTTTCCAGTATTTCTGAGCCCCTGGGGTTTTGCCAGGGCGCCCTAGGATCAGCGCAGGTTCCCCTTTCGAAACCTGCGCTGAAGGTCAAGCTGCCTTAAGGCAGCCTGACCCTCAGCGCAAGTGGGAGACTCTCTGCCTGCGCTGGGCTCAAAAACTGAGTTTTTAAGGTCATTTTTTGATGATTTTTTCGCCAGTTTTTCATCAAAATCAGGAACTTACTCCTTCTCTTGTTTGCTTTGCAGGGAAATCTGAACAAAATGTCCCTTACATGGTGAGAACGAGAACATGAAGAAGAGGACATGATTTCCCTCCATGACCCTGTCACGGTGAACGCGCTGCGGAACTGTGGCCTGCTGAAGTTCTTCCGTATCTCTAGTATGAGAGCACAGATTTCTTTGCTGCAGTACATGCTTGATGCTTGGGATCCTGTTAACCAAGTGTTCCAGATTAGGGGAAAGGCCATCCCCTTGACCATAGAGGACATGTACTTCTTGACTGGACTGTCAAGGTGAGGTGCCCCCATTTCCTTGTCAGGTACGGCCCGGGGGATTGATTCCACCAGAGATTATGTCCGCCAGTATTACAGGGAAGGTTCTCAGCCGAGCAGAGACGGCAAGATTGTTATCCGTGAGATTATTGATCGGGCTCTCAGGTCCATTCTATTCACTATTGGTAGGATGGCCGGCAGTGCAGCTCTACATGTTGCCAACAGGTCTTATATGCAGCACGCTTTGGAGTGTCTCCAATCGAAAGTATTCAACTGGTGTGATGCAGTACTTGTTCAGATGAAAAGTCAATTGACCAAGGTAAAGGACGGGAAGCTGAAGAACATTGGATTTGGCTCTATTCTGACTGCCTTCGCCTTGGAGAAAATCCCACTGATGCAGCCTCAGTACATCATACTCGACTTGCCTTCTCCGACCGAGCCACGCATGCAGAGGTGGGTCGACCACATGTCTAGGCATGCTGGTCAACCTCAGATTACTTTTACCGAGGCCTTCTTTAGGTGGTTCGAGCGCCAGGAGATGGCGTTTTCCGAGTATCCATATGTGGGTATGGATTTCCGAGGTGATCTGGATTTGGTGCTACCGGATGGCGAACAGTGGGGTGCCATTGGTAAACTCCTTGACCATATTACTGTTTACTGTTCTTATTCATAATGTTGCTGTGCTTTATTCTATCAAGACTCTTAATTGTACTCTTGGGTGCATGCAGATATTGGTCCTGTTCGTCCAGCAGTTCGTCCGAGATCGCCAGTTGCTGCCCCAGCAGTGGAGCCTGCTAGGAGAGTTGTTATTCGCGATCTTGACGATACTGAGACCCTTACAGCTGTGCAGGAGCAGGTTGAGAGCCTTACTCGCGGTCTTCTGGATGTACAGATTGACGAGTTACCTTTACAGCTGCAGCGTCATACTATTGGCGTGCCTAGACGATGGACTCGTCTCTTGCGCATGATTGCACAGGCCGTGACGTACTATCATGAGCACCACTAGGCTAGGGTGCCCCCTAGCATCTTTTTGAGTTTTTGGGTCACATGACCGATTTTGTCTTGGTTACAGAACATTATGTATGAACTTATATAAACAGCTTATATGTATTTTGATTTTCGGGTTTTATTCTGGTTGATTTATGTGATCCATATGTACAATCTTTGATGATGTGTCCCTTTTATAAATGCTGCAAATTTCTATCTAACACATAGTTTGCTAATGAGTCAGTTAATGTGTTTAAGTTTCTTGAAATATGTTGATATTGAATTGAATCAAATCGTCTTTCCAAGATCTTAACCCTTAGGAACATGCGATAAATAGCTGGATTGCGAACATAATATATACCATTGAGTTGTAGTATTACGAGCTGTGAGTCTAGCCTGACAATTAGTCGGCGTATGCCACGTGTGATGGCATCAGAGAGTAGTTCTATCAACGCGCTATACTCAGCGATGTTATTCATTGATTGCCCAATACATACACCTCTGAAACTTACTAACTCGCTGCTTGGATCAAAAATGGCCCAGGCTGCGGAAGATAAGTTTCGTGAACTACGACTCGCTCTGTCGGCATATCCAACACATGTCTCCAGAAGGTTCGACATCCGCAATAAATGAAAAGGTGGATCACTCGACCAGGACAAACACTTTAGCGAAAACAAAATACAACAAAAGCATGCAGGTTACTATTTAAGCATAGTAACGCTTGAGGTACAACCCGTTGCGGGGCTGCGCCAGTGGAATTCCATCGTAATCCATTAACTCGTAGGCTCCTTTTGCTAACACCCTTTTAACAATATAGGGGCCCATCCATAAGGACTTGAATTTACCTGCTCCCAATTTATCGGATTCTTGGTCATAAAGCAAGACCAAATCACCTTCTGAGAAGACACGGGGTTTGACATTTTTGTCGAACTAAGCCTTGACTCATTTCTTATGAGCTTCGTTAGCCAAAGCGGCATCACGACGGGTTTCATCCAATTGGATTAGTTCCAAGAAACGAGCCTCTTCTTCTGAAGTTCCGAGGAGGAGATCAATTGCGAGTTTAAGCGACGAAATTTCGCACTGGATTGGTAAGACTGCTTCCAGGCCATACACCAGTTGAAAAGGTGTGAACCCGGTTGCGTTCTTTAAGGATTAGGTGCCACCTTCTTTTATGAACCCCAATCATCCTTTGCAACATACGCTTCAGGACCTTGTTGATTGCCTCAACTTGTCCGTTGGCCCTCAGATAATATGGGGTAGAGCTGTCGTGAGATAGCCCTAGCTTGGCAGCTAATTCGACCATCATGTGATTGCGAAAATGCGACCCATGATCTGTAACTATAGCCTGAGGTACGCCGAACCTGGCGACTACATGATTGAAAAAGAAAAGGGCAGTTGTTTCACCAGTGTTATCCAATGTAGGCATCGCCTCGGCCCATTTGGTAAAATAGTCAACAGCGACTATAATATACCCATGCCCCCCGGTCGAGGTGGGGTTACATTGCATGAAATCGATGCCCCACTTGGCGAAGGGCCCAACAGCAACTATCGGCTGTAAAGGTGTGGGTGGTCGTCTGGTTTTGCTATCAAAGATTTGACAAGCATGGCAACTTCTGACTACGGTTATGCAATCTTTGAACATGGTTGGCCAGAAGTATCCTGTTCGTAAGATCCTTTGTGCTGTTGCATATCCAGACTGATGCCCCCCACACGCACCTGAATGACAATCATTCAGGGATTTTTCGGCCTCCTCATGGGTAAGGCACCTCCTCAGAACTGTATCGACACCACGACGGTAAAGTGTATCACCGACGATCATGTAGTCTTTTGCTTGGTATTGTATACGTTTTTGTTCGAAGCGAGAGGTGTTAGGCCTGAACTTTTGGGTTTGGAGATAAATTATGATATCTCCATACCACTCATCGCTTACAGATATCAGAAACAAACTTTCGTCCACGATTGACTCTTCTGATGTTTCATCGTTGGACGATGATGGGAGATCGCACAATAATTCTGCGAAAACTAGAGCTTTCTTTGATTTGGATTTCACAAATTCCAGATCAAACTCTTGAAGGATTGCTATCCATTTTGAATATTTGCCCCCCAGCAACTGTCGCGACAGTATATAAGTCATGGGGTTGCAATCTGACAAGATGGTAGTTTTCCGAAAGAGGACATAATGTCGAAACCTTTGAATCGCTTGAACAGCTGCAAGCGCTAGTTTTTCAACATAAGAATATTTACTTTCTGTATCGTTTAAGTTTTTACTTAAATAATAGATAGGATGTTCAATTCCATCGACTTCTTGAACTAAAACCATCGCAATGGTCATATCCGCTGTAGCCAGATACAGGTTAAAATCTCTTTGATAGTCCGGGGCGTACATTAATGATGCTTTTACTAGACAATCTTTCAGAGCATCAAAAGAAATTTGCGCCACTTGTTCCCAGACAAAAGGTACATCCTTTTTCAAAAGATGAGTATAACCCTTAGCAAGTTCTGCGTAATTTGGAATGAGCCTCCTCAGAAAGTTTGCTTTCCCTTGTAGTTTCTGAATCTGAAGCAAATTTGAAGGTGGAGGCAAATTAATGATTGCCTGAACCTTACAGGGGTCGAGACGAATCCCATCTTTAGAGACTACAAAGCCAAGTAAATGACCAGAACCGACGCAAAACACACATTTGTGCGGATTGAGTCTTATCTTGTAGTGTCGGCAACGTAGAAATATCGCTCTTAAATGCTACGGATGATCAGTCTGCTTTCGCGAATGAGCCGGAAGATCGTCGAGATAAGGTTGAACGATGTTCTTGATGTCATGGAAGGCATAATTCATTGCCCTCTGAAATGTCGCCCCTGCGTTCTTTAAACCAAAGGGTAATTTTCGATAAGCGAATGTGCCCCACGGACAAATAAATGCAGTCTTTGACTGGTCCTGTGGGCGGATATTTATTTGATTATACCCGGAGAATCCATCCATAAATGAAAAGATTTCACATCCGGCGCATTCATCAATTATCTGGTCGATGAAGGGTGTAGGGTAGTTGTCCTTCGGACAAGCTTGGTTTACATCCCTATAATCAACACACACTCTAATCGTCCCGTGTTTCTTCATAACAGGGACAATATTCGATACCCAATCGGTTAAAGGAACCGGGTAGATGAATCCAGCATGGAGAAGTTTTTCAACTTCTGCCTTAATGGCAGCGGCTTTCTTCGGGTGCACTTGCCGAAGCCGTTGTCTTACTGGTTTGACATCAGGATACATTTTAATTTCATGTTCAACGATACTCGAGTCAATGCCTGGCATCTCATCATATGACCAAGCAAAGACATCTCTAAATTCGGGAAAAAGAGCGTTATATATTTCAAGTTCTGAAGGGGAACAACCTTTGCCGACATAAATATTCTCTACAACATCTATTTTAGTCGAGATATTTATGGCTATAGTCTCTTCAATATTGGATAGGTTTCGCTCGGAATCCACCGTGTTTACAGTATTCGTTAGGAATTCAAATACTGAAGGGTGATAAAGGTCACTTTGAGTATCTTCTTCATATTCCGGAAGAAGGGAACGATGGTGGTGATCATTCCATGGTGCCCCCTCAATCATCATTGATTGTAAGATTCCTTCGTCAGTCCCATGTACTTTCGACCAAGGATCTAATGGGGTTCCATATTCTCTAGACCTATCTACCCAAACGCTTGACGAGCGTTGATTTGGGCTCGCCTCCCATGCTCGAAACATTGATTGCTACAATATTTCTAAAGGGCTTGGGGGCAAAACCATTGAATGATCCATGTTGACCTTCGTGGAAGATATCATGTTGCAGGTTGCTACAAACGGTACATTTCCTGTATAAATAGGAGGTGGTAGCGCGAAATTTCCCATCAATGTGGGGTCTTTCAATAATCCTACTCCGATATCTTGAATTGAATGGTTGCTCTCATGGATCATGGGAATGCTTCCTGTAACTTGTGAACCATTAGGGAGGAAATTCTGTTGGTCGACGATCGTAATCCCTCCTTCAAATGGGAATGCGATCTTCCTCAAATAAGTCGACACGACAGCTGCCATGGCATAAATCCATGGTCTACCTAGTAGGATGTTATAGTCAAGATTTCCATCAATGACTTCTACATCAATTTCTACCGTTTTTCCTCCTAGTTCAACTTTCAAGTTATTAAGGATACCGTAAGGGGTATAAGTCCTTCCGTCGAAAGCCTTTAATGTCGTCGAAGATTGCGACAAGGTTGGAGATCCTAAAGTTTTCCAGCAACTCATTGACATAATACATGTCGAGGCTCCCTCATCAATTATTGTTCTGTGAACAGTTTTGTTGAGTGCTTTCACTTGAATAAGGAAAGCTAGATGAGCTGGTAACTGAGGATCATATCCCTTGTGATCAAAGGATACAAGATTGGAATCCTTGGGATCAACCCCACCAATTGCCGATAACAACGCCTGCCTTTGGGTTGGACAATTTTGTAGCACTTCAAGAGTCGACATAGCAGATGGCGATTGGGCCAAATCTTCCACTATGTTATAATGCTGCGCCGCTCTGGCGCGAGGATTAAATGTCGACTTATGTACTACACCCTTTGGCGGTTTTATTGTTAATTCAGGGATGGTGGGTGTTACAACTTCCGTCAAAGTCGTTGTCGAACTACTTGGTTGATCTTTACCTTTTTCGCTCGACAGCTGAGGATTCCCATAATCTTTGTTCCTTGTCGAAATCAAAGCATCATTCTGCTGTTTCGAAACCGACAACCTAAGGACTTGCGACGGGGAAGCATTTCCACTATCAACCAGATTTTGACCTGGGTTGGGAAATGGATCAGTTAACACAGCTGAGGTTTGGGAACTTTTAAAGAACCTCTTTAACTCAGCTTTGAATGGGCAATTCTTTGTGGTATGATCCTTATCATCACATATTAGACATGGATAATTTTGTTTCCCTTTGCCAGGAGGGTTTGAAGAATTTTTTCCAGGGGATGACTCACCTTGTTTCTTCTTCTTCCCTTTGTTTTGTTTCTTCTTGCTTCCTGGTTGATTGGTTTCTTTGCCTTTATCTTCTGATACGGCATTTACTTCCGAAGCAAGAATTTCTTCTTTTGCATTTTGATCCGAATTCTTACAGGCTTTCTTTGACGAAGCCTTTATCGATTTCGCGTTTGCTGTGCCAATCACGCCATCACCGGCATGAGAGTCACTATTTGATTTAGGAGGGGGAGGAATTGAAAACTCTGGTCTAGGGGCGTCAGGTATTTTGTCATAGAGTGTGCCGGACTGAGTATAAACTAAGTCCAAATATTGTGCACGAGCAATAACTTGCTCCTCTGTTACGACTCCCCCCTTGGCCACATCTTCCGTAATAGCCAGAAGTAACGACTTTATAAACCATTCAGCTAATAGCTGATCGGGAACATATGTTTTCACCATCCTACGACGACGACGCCACTCATGTATATGATCAGATATATGGGTAGCAGTTGTCTGTTTGAAGTTGGTTAATATTTCTGTTCCCGTTTCATACCTTATCGGTAATTGAAAATGGGTTAAGAATGTTGTGGCTAGGGAACTAAAATTGTCGAAAGAGGCTCTTGGCAATTCAATATACCATTTAGCCGCTGGACCTGTCAATTTCCTCTGAAAAAGGCGAAGTCTTATCGAATCATCGTTAAGGGTGTTCGACGAACACCACAGATGAAAAGTCATCACGTGATTCGAAGGGTCTTCACCTGGATTTCCATTGAATTTAGGAATGTCAGATGGAAGTTTATGAGGAATCGTTGGCCACCAAGGGGCATAAGCAACCGGATCGTTGGTTAAACGGTGTAAATCGGGTAACTCTAAAGTTGTCACGAAGGGTAACTATTGATTCAGGTTAGGCGAAGCGTAACCAGGGTACGATGGAATCGCTTGAGCAGTGGGTCTTTGCATACCAGCATAATGTAATTGATGTTGGTATGACTGATACGGCTGGTGGACTTGACCACTGTAAAGTGGTTGGTTTTGACCGTTTTGGATATACGGTTGCCCACTGTTCGCAAAGATCTGCTGCTCAGAACCTTGGTACACTTGCTGGAATTGCGGTTGTTGGTATTGTACAAGCCATGGTTGTGACGCCATGTTCTGTTGCGCCATGCTAACCATTGGACCAAGATGTGGGGTAATTGTACCTGTTTGGACCTGTGTCACCCCACCAGTTGGAGATTGTGGTTGTGACCCATGATCAAGTGGCTGTTGCATTACAACCTGAGAAATCTGAGGTTGACATGCAACAGGTATCGCTTGAACTTGTGACACAGTTACAATAGCCGGTGTGGTTGGGATGTTTGTCATAGGTACACACTGTTGCATAGAATATACAACCCTTGGTTGTTGAGGTAGCATTGGTACCCAACTACTTGACGCAATTCCAGTATAACCTGAACATTGTTGTGAACTCACGTATGGGTACCCTCCCGGAGGGGGTAATGAAAGAGCATACTGCCCCCCATACGGTACCAATCCTGAACTAAAGGGGATTGATTGTCCAGATTGACCTCCAAATGGATCAATTTGGTGAGTTTCAACATAAGAATTACCGGGTATTACTCCGGATGAACAAACTGGAATAGACCATACTGTCGAAATAGTCCCTTGGTGGACTCCTTCTAGCTGTTGTGAGCTAGTTGGGACAGCTGGTATGCCGGCAAACATCGTCGGAGTGACGGCAGGGACTTCTGCTGTCGCTATGTCATTTGACATAGTCCTAGATGATGACGGTTGTTCAGACATCTTAAGTCTATCCAATAGATTGCCTAGCGATTCTACAGGAACTTCCACTTGTGGTGGATTAACTTCTGATGAAGGAAATAGAGTGACCCCGACTCCAAAATGAGTTGGAGTACTTGCTTGCGGATCCTCTGCAATTTCCTCTATCGCAATCAAACCCGGTGGAAGAGGAAGACCGTCAGGTCCGTAAAATATTTCTGGTGCCGAAGAAGTGGTTGTTTCGACAGCGACAGTTGTTTGAGGAACAAAACTCTCTGGACCGGTTACAGATGGAACTGGTTCAGTTAAACAAGTATTTGCCCCCAAACTAGGATCAGTATTACTGTCCTTCTATGGCTGTTGAACTTCTTCTATAGAGGCAGGGTTTCCAGAAATGTTAGGAGTAACCGGAACCTCAGATGTAGTTGGAACACCTGTTCTAACTTTCAAAGGAGATTTTGAACCGGTTAAACGAGTTCGCTTTGCCCGTACTGTTTTCGATTCCGGAGACAAAGACGGTTGACTCGTAAGCCTCCATGAACGACGGGGTTTCAATTGACTTTCTTCCACGATTGTGGATTACTCGATCAACTAAAATATTAAAAGGGGAAATTTGTGTTTCCAAATTGAATGAATTTTATTAGACGCTTTTAGACACAACTTGCTTTTTCACTTTTTAAGAGTCGAGAAAAAGCTAAAGATGAGTCTAGTCTCCTTCGATGTATTAACGAGCCCGAAGTGACAAATGCTTGGTTGGACTTTTTCAGTTATAGAGTTTGAAAAAGGCCAAAAGAAACTGCTCTGGAGATCTAGGCAGAGGGTGTGCCAAACCTTTCGCAAAACCACAGAATACGTTTTACGGTACGGGTGGTCGATCTTCGTGAATGCTGTGTTCACTGCATTGCGATCAGTAGGGCGGCCGACACGGCTTCCTAAGGATAAAAGATATAAGCCTATAGGGGTCTCCCAATATATACGCGACGGTACGTGGGAGCACAAGTCCATATTAGTGCCACTGACTCTCAGGAGGAATCACCCACCTTCGTCGAGATCGACAGTCACTACGTTTAACGACGCCGGAACACGTCTCTAGCTTAGACCTCTAGATGTTTGCGTTATGTTTCAAAGCATTGTTAGGTTCATTCAATATATTTTAAGTTGATCTTTTTAAAGTTTGCCTTTCAAGGTTCACCACGAGATGTATTGATACAAATTCCTAAATGCAGTCTAAGATGAGAAGCAAGCTTTTTCAATCTTTTCGACTTATGAAAATCTTAACTACTGAGGGAAAAGAGAGACAAAATCTTTTCACACAGATCAAAGAGCACTCACTAATGCACTTTTCCCTAAATCAACATACAAACTTATATGCAAAATGCAAAAATGCAGGTATTTCTTTTCTCTTTCTTAATGTTTGTGCAACACAAAAAAGAAAGCTGTTGTATAATTTCGAATTCAATTTCAAGTGAAAGCAAACAAGCTTGTCCAAAATCGAAAGACACCTTAAGATTTACTTGTTTCGACACTAGAAATATATAAATTCAAACCAAATGACGAAAGCAAAATCTCAATCAGCTATGAACAGCACACAAACTAACTCTTAAGATCAAAACGACACTTTATCACAGGTCTAGATCTAAGAGGCCACAGCAAGACCAGTTCACTTTCGTTATGGGAAACTGTAAATGATACAAGAAATACACAAAGAACAAACACAGTTTCTTTATAAAACCGAGGTGGAATAGTGGCAAGGAAAGTTGGTTTCAGATAGGCACATTGACTGGTAACAGGCAGCAAAAACAAGAGTGAAAACAGGGCAAGAAACAGCAGGAAACCCCAGTAGCACAAGGCAAGACTGGTCCAGCGCAGGTGGGACACTGTCTGTTTGACCTTCAGCGCAGGTAGCCCCTTCGGGAACTGTGCTGAAATGCAGACAGCCTTCACAGCAGTTGCACTGAAGAACGAAACTTTCGTTTCTCTTGGTTTCCGGGTCACAGATTGCTCAAAAATTCACAGTTTTTGGCCAAATCAGAAGCTATCAGTCAAGGACACACTAAGGGATGACAAGGAGGATGAAAAGCTATCACTAAGAGCTTATTAGAGTCCTTGTGGATCAGCTCTTCAAATCATAAACTTGCCCACAAACTGAGCTAGAGTAGCTGCCCTCTACTTTGCATTTGAAAGATCCAAATGCAGTTCGATTCGGTACTCCCTTTGTTTATGAAATGAATAGCAAAAACACAAACAACCAACAAGATACGTCCCCAGCGGAGTCACCAATTTGTTGTTGGGAAAAGTATCCAATACGGAATGACCCTATCGCACTCTAAGGGTGATAGTACCTCAGCAACAACCGAATGCAAAGCTATTCAAGATTACTTCTTTATGAGATGTAAGAGAGGGGAGAAAGAGATCCACTAACCGTTGTCTTCCGCTAATGTTTGATCCAATCTTCTCTCCTTGCTGCTTGCTCCCAGCTCCTTGCTCTTTCACTGGCCCAGCTACACAAAAATCCTACAAAAGCATAAGAAAGGGAAACTACAAGAAGCACACATCCATAATTGATTCAAGGATTAGAATAAATCAAATATACAAGCATCAATACGCCACAAAGACACATGCATATAGAAGAACCTCAAATGCTTTATTAATGGAAGAAGTAAAGTTCTGAGAGTGTTACAACCATAATAGGCCCAATCCAGCAACACCTCCCAGCAGAAAGAAATCTCCTCTTCACCTCCTTCAAAGCAATCACCCAATAGTTCTATACTCAAACCAACAACACTTCCTTACATTCACAAGATTCCGGCCTCCCTAGACCTCATGAGAGAGCTCTATATATAGGAGATTTGGAGAAAGGATGAGTTAGCTTGAGTTTGGCATGAAGCTGACTAGTGTCCTCTCCCACTTCAGTTATACTTCAGTTCTTGAGTCCACTTGGAGTTTCTTGCTTCCACTTGGAGATCTAGATCCTCTTACTCATCACAAGGCGAATTCCCTGATCCAAGTGTCATTTTGGAAGCTTCCTGGGCATTTGACACCTTGCAGAATGACTGTGCCACTTGGCCAATCTCGCCCAGCGCAGGTAGCCTTCATTAGATTTGACATTCAGCGCAGGTACAGAGTGGAGCAGTTGACATTCAGCGCAGATGCTCAGTGGAGCAGTTGACATGATCCAGAATTAGCTTTTTTTTTAGTGTTTTCAGGTGGAGAACTGATTTTCAGTGCTGTGGTTTGCTGACCTTGTTCCTCTAGGGGTAGGAACAACATGTTTAGGGACTTTGGATCCCTTAGATTATCGACATTTCATGCTTCATGCTGTAAGGCACAAAAATGTCTATAACACCCGACCCAACCCACATAGTCACAGTGATGAGGTGAAAGTGTCATGTTCAAGAGTCACTTTCTACCATAGTGTTTTCCGCTTTTTCCAATTTCCCCAATCATTGCTGACCAGTACCTCTTTATGTTTTTCAAGCTTGAGGAGGATAACATATGCTTTTTGTATAATTTCACCCTTCGGGTGAATCCATCACTATTTGATGCTTTAATGAGTCTAGAGAAGGTGAAACTCGGTCTTGTCTAGATGGACAAGTTTGTTGCTATTTGATGTTTTTAACGAGTTTAACGACAAAGATAACTCAGTCCCTTTCATGTTTAGAGAGTTTGGAAAAGGACAAAAAGAAAACTCTACAAGTTCTTTTTTGTAAACTAATATCTCAAGCCTGAAAAAGTGTAAAATAATACAAGAGAGATATCATTTCCAATCTGTTAACGAGATGGAAAGGACAAGTGCTTGACAATCTTTTCATGTTTAGAGAGTCTGAAAAGAGCTTAAAGAGGACTCCATTTTGAGGAACGAGTGATGTCTCAGATAGAAATTGGTTCCAGTGATGTTGGAACTTCTCAAAATATGTTGATTAATTTATAGGCTAGCTAATAAGACCACTCATTGCAACCGTTCCTCAAAAAGGGTAAAACAACCAAGTGAAAGCGTATGATTGGCCAAGCAGATAGTGACGATGGAGGGAGAAAAAATCAAGGCTCATCTGTTATGCTCTTAACCTGCAAAGCAATACCCAAGCGAAGAAAAGATACCGAGAACACAGAATATGCGAAGAAAATATACCCAGAACACAGAATAGCAATGATTTTATTATTCAGAGAGAAATGTTCACAGGCCTCTTCGAGGGGGCAACCTCCAATAGAGTAGAGCTCGATTACAAAACAAGACACCATGCTCCTCGCAGGGAGTCTCTATCCTTTATATATGACTCATACATGCAATACCACAGGCCAATATCGTGGGTTTTATTAATACCATCTATCTAATACTACCGCCCATTTGCAACTAACTGTGGTCTCGTCATTAATTGCGAGTTAACCACTTACAAATATTAATATGGGCTTTATTGACTCTTGACTATGTCGTGATCCCATGACATAAATAAGGGGGTTAGGGTGGGACCCTAACATGCCCTCCCCCTTAAGACTAGCCTTGTCCTCAAGGCTGAAGCTGCGGAAACTGCTGAAGAATAGTGGCTGGTTCCCAAGTTGCATCTTCCGGAGAGGTGTCTTTCCATTTGATGAGGACCTCCTTAAGCATGCGGCCGCGCAGGTGCTTGTCTCGTGTGTCTAGAACCTGTTCAGGTTGAAGCCAGATTGACCCTTCTTCGTCCAATTCAGGTAGACTGGTTTGAACTCGGCAATTGTTCCCAATCACTTTCTTGAGGCACGATACATGGAAAGCTGGGTGGATTTTTGCTGTAGGTGGCAAAGCCAACTTGTAAGCCACTTCTCCAATGTGCTGAAGTACTTGGTATGGTCCATAGAATTTTGGAGAGAGCTTTTGACAACCCTTGTCTTTGAGTGATGTTTTCTTATATGGTTGCAGCCTCAAAAAGACCTAATCCCCTTCTTGAAATTGGCGCTCTGAGCGATGTTGGTAAGCCTGTTGCTTCATACGGTTCTGAGCTTGATGAAGATTCTCGCGCAGATGGGCAAGCATGGTTGCGCGGTGTTGTAGGAGTTGATCCACGGCTTGTACTTTGGAGCACCCCGTGATATAAGAAGTAGGGGAAGGTGGAAGTTGTTCATAGACTGCTTCATAGGGAGTCATTTTGGTGGTGGCATGATAGTTGGTGTTATACCACCATTCCGCCAGAGGTAACCACTGTACCCAAAGGTGTTGTTTTTCTGAAGTGAAACACCTAAGGTAGGTTTCTAGACATTTGTTGACGGCTTCGGTTTGACCATCTGTTTGCGGATGATATGAAGTACTGAGTTTGAGTTGAGTGCCTTGTATTCTAAAGAGCTCCTGCCAAAAATTACTGGTGAATATTGGGTTGCGGTCGGACACAATAGAAGTAGGCATGCCATGCAATTTGAAGATCTGATCCATGAAAGTTTGAGCAACCAAAGTGGGTGTGAATGGTTGGGGTAGGGCGCAGAAATGAGCATACTTCGACAGTCGGTCCACAACCACCATGATGACTGACTTGTTTCCAGACTTTGGAAGACCTGTAATGAAATCCATGGAGACCTCCGTCCAAATTGACGCCGGAATGGGCAATGGTTGTAATGTGCCTGGTGTGTTGACGATTTCCCCTTTGTGGCGTTGACAGACGTCACATTCTGCTACGAAAGTAAGGATGTCTTGTTTCATGCCGGCCCAAAAAAATCATCTTCTGGTGCGAGCATATGTCTTCTGAAAGCCCGAATGTCCTGCAATGGGAGATGAGTGCAATTCTGCCAAAATGCGACTTTTGAGGGTGGATGTTGGTGATATTACGACTCTGTCCTTGTAGCGAAGAATATCATTCTGCCACGAGTAGCCCTTGCTGGAATTAGGATCTACCTGCAATTGAGAAATGAGTTGGGAGAGCCCTGGATGTGAAAACCATTCCCTGCAAGCCTCTTCAATCCAGTCTGGAATGGGGAGGGAAATTGTGAGCAGCGTACTTTCCTCCTCAAATTGGCGCGATAATGCATCTGCCACCCTGTTGTCTTTCCCTTTCTTGTAAATGATCTCATAATCATATCCCAGCATTTTGGCTAACCATTTATTTTGTTGTGGGGAAGATAGGCGTTGCTCCAAAAAATATTTAAGACTGTGATGATCTGTGCGGATTTGGAAACGTCGTCCCAACAAGTAGGGTCACCAGGTCTCGACTACATGTAAGATGGCCATCATTTCCTTCTTTTAGGTAGATTGGCCCAGATTCCTACCACTTAGTTGTTGGCTGGTGAAGGCCAATGGTCGCCCTTCCTGCATTAAGACCGCTCCAATACCTGTTCCCGAAGCATCAGATTCAATGACAAATGATTTGGTGAAGTCCGGTAGTGCTAAGACAGGAGTGGAACACATGGCGGTTTTGAGAGCTGTAAATGCCTGTTGTGCTTCTTCGTTCCAGAAGAAGGAATTTTTCTTTAGGAGTTGCGTTAGGGGCTTCACTATGCGGCCATAGTTGTGGACAAATTTACGATAATAGCCTGTGAGACCCAAAAATCCTCTCAAGCTTTTCAAGGTCTTAGGTTGAGGCCATTCTTGCATTGCCTGGATCTTTTTTGGGTCCACCTTGACACCTTCACGCCCCACAATGTGGCCCAAATACTCAACTTCTTCCATGCCAAACAAACACTTAGACATCTTGACAAATAATTTATGCGTACAGAGCAGTTGCAAGAGTAGATCTGCATGCTGAAGATGTGTCGCCCAAGTGCCACTATAGATGAGGATGTCATCGAAGAAGACAAGGACAAATTTTCTGAGATATGGTTTGAGGAGGTGATTCATAAGGCTCTGAAAAGTAGAGGGGGCATTACAGAGACCAAATGGCATGACCAGGAACTCATAATGACCTTCATGAGTTCTGAAAGCTGTCTTGGGAATTTCGACTTCCTTCATGCGAATTTGGTGGTAGCCTGAGCGAAGATCCAACTTAGTGAATAATTGAGCCCCATTGAGTTCGTCCAGCAAATCATCCACCACTGGGATGGGAAATTTATCTTTGACTGTTAACTTATTGAGGGCCCTGAAGTCGGGACACATCCGCCACTCCCCATCTTTCTTGAGGACCATGACCACTGGAGATGAATAAGGACTAATGCTGGGATGAATGACACCTGCTTCCAACAATTCCTTGATAATTTTTTCTATTTCATTCTTTTGGGTGAACTGATATCTGTATGGCCGCACATTTGGGGGTTGGGCCCCTGGAACCAATGTGATGCTATGATCATGTTCCCCTCACGAGGGTGGAAGCTCATGAGGCTTGTCAAAGACCGTCCGATGTTTATTTAAAATCTGTTGCATCTCAGGATGAATTGGCTGAGACATGGTGTCTACTACCTGGATGGAATTAAATTGAGCTACCACTCCATGATGGCCCTTTTTTAACAATTTTTCCATCCTATGCGAGCTGATGATAGAGGGGGCTCCCGCCTGTAGTCCACGGAGGGTATGTGTGGAGTTGTTCTGCTTAAAACTCATATATAACTCCTGGAAATCCATTGTGATTGGCCCAAGAGTGCGGAGCCATTCCACGCCGAGGACAATGTCGCAACCCCCCATGTGTAATGCAAACATGTGGGTTTTCAATTGATAATCCCCCATTTGAATTTTGACATTTTCACAGCGACCTTCACATTTCATTGTGCCCCCATCTGCAATCTGGACTTGGAAGTTAGAAACTACCCGGACGAAACAATGTGCTGCTTCAACGATCTTTTGGTGGATGAAATTATGGGTACTTCCACTATCAATCAAGACTACTACTGGGCAATGTTTAAGAAAACCCCTGATTTTGAGAGTTTGAGGGGAAGAAATTCCTGCCAATGCATTTAGCAAAATAATTGGTTCATCAGATACAATCTCCTGTTGGTTATCTTCTTCGATCGCCTCCGGTTCCTCAAGTGGTGGATCTTCCTCAGTGGAGCTGTAGTCAATGGCATCTATTTGAAAAAACTTGTGCTCCTTGCATTTATGACCTGGAGAATATTTTTCATCACAGTAGTAACATAGTCCTTGCTTCCTTCTTTCGGCCATTTCCACAGGTGACACCTTTTGAATCTTAAGTGTCTGAGTCATATTGGGAGCCTGTGAGGGATGACCTTTAGCGGGGAATTTGGGGCCGCTGGATTGGGCTGTTAATGCACGTTCCACCTTACGGGATACCTGGCAAGCCTCTGTCCATGTGGGAGGGTGATGGAGTAGAACCTGAGCTTTGATGGCTTCTTTAAGACCGCTGATAAAGCATTCCATGTAGAACTCATCTGTGAGACCCTTAGTGCGGAAGGCTAAGGCTTCAAAAGCAGTAATATATTCCTCCACTGTACCCGTCTGTCGGAGCTTAGTGAGACGCCCCAAAAAAGAGTCTTCCTGTTCAAAGCGACTGCGAAGAGTTTTGGCAAATTGGGCCCAATTCTGAAAATGTCCATTGCAACGCTAATGCCATTCCTTCCATTACCATCGTTCATTGTCCAAGTAAATGGTGCCCACCATAAGCTTAGTCCCCTCATCTGTGATATGATTCAATTGGAAATACTGCTCCATTTGTGCTAGCCATGCGGACGTGTGAGAACCGTCAAATTTCTGCATATCCAACTTGGGAGGTCGCTGACTGGGTGGTGGATGGGAGTGCCAAACGTGAGGAGAGTGGCTAGATTCACCCTCATGGTATTCATGGCCATTATATGCCTCCTCGTGGACTGGCTTCTTGCCCTTTGGGAATGCCTCCTGTAACTGGTTACTTATTCCTTTAAGCTCAAGTTCTATGTGGTTACTCATTCCTTGAAGCTCAAGTTCGATCTTGTTCACCGCAGTTTGGAGGGAGTGCACATGGTTTTCAATTTTGTCGATCCTTTCATTGGCCATCGCTTGAGCGCGAGTTTCTACCATACACCAACCTGATGAAAAATTGGGACCGCCTAAAAATTTTTACTAATAAATTGAATGGTACCACCTTGCTCAGCTCGTCGTCCTGATACTGATGGGCTAGGTCACCAATAAGCACCCCGGAAGATCTCAGACTCGTTTTTTTTTTTTTTTTTGGAAAACTCCTGACGGAGTTTTACTCCTTCCTAATCAATACTGTAGTCGCCAAATCCTCAAAATGTCAATGCCGCCAAAAGTCCTGCGAAAATTATATCCAGGTACAGGGACCCTTCACAACTACTTCGATCTGGTGGATCTGAGAAATCTGAATGGTGGAACAACTACTGCGGCTGATCTGGAATATCCGATCTGGTGGATCTGAGAGATCTGAATGGTGGAACAACTGCTACTGCTGATATGGAATAGATGATGTGTGATCCCCGATAGAAAGGGAACTAAGGTCTTCGGGAGTGTCAGGTGCTACAGATCGCAATATACATAAGGGTCTGACAGTAGTACTCGGCCCAATGTTTCAGGGCTCTAACTAATGAGGATCGACTGTACCCTTAGCCGTACAACCCGACTACCCTATCGTACGGGCGAGTAATCTCTCCGAGTGCTGTTCTCGGTGTACTGTAGCCACAAGACGGCCGAAGGTTTATCTATGGAGAGGTTTCAAGGGAGCTAGGGGGCTTCCTATATACCCAGAGGGTACGTGGAAGATAGTCCGTGTGCGGTTCTGTCTAATGCGCTACTACTCGAAGGGGTACCCACAGGGGTTACAAGGGAGTCCAACAGACGTGACCACCTCTTGTATTTCCTGCGTGCATGCCTCCCCAAATCCGCAGGTTTATGCGCTTAACGACATATCCCGTGGTTTAAAGACGCCGGAATACGTCTCTAGCCAAAAAAAAAAATTTGCTAAAATTTGGAGATCCCACCGAGCCCTGGAAAGTGCTCTGATACCACTTGTTATGCTCTTAACCTGCAAAGCAATACCCAAGCGAAGAAAAGATACCGAGAACACAGAATATGCGAAGAAAATATACCCAGAACACAGAATAGCAATGATTTTATTATTCAGAGAGAAATGTTCACAGGCCTCTTCGAGGGGGCAACCTCCAATAGAGCAGAGCTCGATTACAAAACAAGACACCATGCTCCTCGCAGGGAGTCTCTATCCTTCATATATGACTCATACATGCAATACCACGGGCCAATATTGTGGGTTTTATTAATACCATCTATCTAATACTACCGCCCATTTGCAACTAACTGTGGTCCCGTCATTAATTGTGAGTTAACCACTTACAAATATTAATATGGGCTTTATTGACTCTTGACTATGACGTGATCCCATGACATAAATAAGGGGGTTAGGGTGGGACCCTAACATGCCCTCCCCCTTAAGACTAGCCTTGTCCTCAAGGCTGAAGCTGTGGAAACTGCTGAAGAATAGTGGCTGGTTCCCAAGTTGCATCTTCCGGAGAGGTGTCTTTCCATTTGGTGGGTCAAAACGGAGGCAGGCAGTGTATACCCAAGGCAAAGGTCTCAGGCCGATGCGATGGTGCGATCGCCGAAATCGGTGGATCACAATCGGAGATACCACAAGGCAAAGGCAAGACCCCAGGCGATTCGATATCATGATCGCTGATATCGGTGGATTGCAATCGGAGCTACACAGAGGAGCGGCTATAGACACATATATATATGCGCGATGCAATTAGCCGGACCCGATGGTGTTCTGAAATATAAATGAATAATATTTCAAATCCGCCATAAGGCCGTTTTGCGGGAATTTGCAGTGTTTTAATGTAGTTTAAAATACAAAGGGGAAACCATGAAACCTTGGCATTGCGACTTGAAATATGCTGATAAGGCGCAGACCCGATAAGATTATGGACGTGATTTCATAACATTTGAAGTCTGGCTAAATGGCCAAAGATGTGTTTTTCACACGTTTCTCTGTGTATTGCATTATGTGTCCATTTTTGCACACAGAGGAAAAACGGCCAGTTTTCCAGTACGCCGGTCCATTTCCATTGGAAACCGCCATCACACTTGTGCATTATGAAGCTCAGAGAGCTGCAGAGAATGATTATGTGTGGAGAAAACGGCTGTGGTAGCCACAAAGCCAGAAGACTGCCTCAAAGAAGCCAGAGAGCTCAATTGATGGGGGGCAGAGCAGGTTGAGCGAACAGCGAGCAAGAGCTGAGCACGCAGAGAGTATTTGGAGTCACTCGAAGGTCAATTGAAACGCTAGATAGCTCAATTGACAGCAATGTATTGTTGCTGAAGGTTGTTGGAGTTGCTTGGAGGTTGAGCGACTAACAGAAGCCAGCAAAACTGGGAGAAAGAGCTAAAAGAAGCCAGAGTAGAGAGCCACAAGCCATAGCCAGAGCCAAAGAGCTAGAGTGAGAGCCAGAGCGAGAGCTGAGAGCCAGAACTGGAGCTAGAGCCAAAGAGCCACAGCCAGAGCCAGAACCGAGAGCTAGAGCAAGAGCCAGAGCCAGAGCCAAGAGCTAGAGCCAAAGCCAAAGCCAAAAAGCCAAGAGCTTCAGAGCCAGGGATGAGATGGTAAAGTAAGCCCATCGTATTCTATGTAAACCAATGGAGTTGAGTCAAAGACTTGTAAAAGAACTGCTACCATAATCCTAGAGATCCTAGTTGAGTTGAATAGAGCTCATGGAGACGTAGCCCAAGAGTTTTGGGTGAACTCCAAATTAATATTGTTTTTATGTGTGTGCTTTACTTGCTACATTATTTACTGTTCTTTTTATTTAAAATATTAGCATAAGCAACAGTAATTACAACACTTAATAGTGAAAAATAAACACAAGCACACACTTATAATTTCAATCATTTCTTAATTCCATATTGGTTAATCAATAAGACTTGGGAATATTCAAGCTTTAGAAGTGGGAGAGGTTCTTGTAAGTTATACAAGAAGCCTAAGTGCCCCATTTTCAGATCAACTTTACTACCACTAGTTGATGGTGTGTCACCAACATGATCTCTAGAAGTTGATGACACAGGATGATGTGAACGAGAAGACTAATCTTCTAAGATTTGAGGAATATCAGGACAATTTTGAAGAAGATGGTCTCCCACACAAAGTTTCCATGGATATTGAACTTTGTGAGGCTTGATGGATGGTTTATCATCAGATGTTGCACTCAAAGCAATAGTTGCTTGATTGCCCCTCTGATGAATTTGGTTCTTCTTCTTCTTCTTCCCTTTCTTCTTTTTCTTATCCACCTGGTTACTAGTACCAATACTTTCACCAGGAGAAGAGGAAGAAGGGGAAGAAGAAACAATCGAGGAAGAAGGCAAAGGGTCAACTTTAGGATCAACTAGAGGTTGATTTTGTCCAGTCAGAGGTGTACTTGATTGTGGAGAAATCATGACATTTTGAACCAAGGAGGTTGAAAAAAACCATACTGGCAAGCCAATTGTAAATTCCGGAAGGGACAATGTAGCCATATATGGAGCACCAATATTTCCGAAAGGAGGAAAAGGACTAGGATTCCCATCAAAAGGAATTCCTTGATCTGTGGATTCTAGATTTGTCGCCATATGTTTCAACATAAGATCAACTAAGGAGTGAGCGTGGAGGATGTTATCCGTGGTCAATTAATTTAATTTTAATCAAAGTAACATAACAAAACAAAAGAGGGATGATCTAGGCAAAAGGTTTACCAAGCAACTGTGAACTGCAGAATACCTCTTGGTGAACCAAGAAGTACAGGCATGCAATCTCCTCAAATGATGTGTTCGGTGTATCACAGTTTACAAGGCATCCGACTTGGTTACCTAAGGATGGATAGAAAATTAGTGTTTTCCTCCCATATATACCCGAAAGTATGTGTAGGCCCAATCCATATAAGCATTGTCTAATGTAAAACCACACAGTGAGAGCATTCCCATATACTTTACGTACTATAACACCGCCCTATATACCCGATGGTACGTGGACGAGCTATGATATACTCACGTACATGGAATGAGGTATCACACTCGGGATGTATTGCAGACAGGTGCGCGATAGCTGCTTTGTTTTATGACGCCAGAACATGTCTCTAGCCTAGATCTCTAAATGTTTTTCGTTAGGTGACAATGCTCCATTAGGTAAATTCAGATAAATTTTAAGTTGATCTTCTTTAGAATTTTCCTTTCAAGGTTCACCATGTAATGTATATTTTCAATTCCTAAAATGCAACTAATATGATAAACATTCTTTCCATTTAATTCAATAATGAAAATTCTTAGCTAGTAGGGATAGAGCAATCAGATCTTTGACAAAGAGAAAAGAGCACATCTAATGCAATTTCCCTACACTATTCCTATCAACACACACAAACTTTTTCAATGCAACATGCATGTATTTCTTTTCGATTTCCCTTAATGTGAATGAACAAAAAGGAAAACTAATGCACAATCGATCAATAAACTCTTTTCATAAAAATGACGATTTTGCGACAATTTCTTTTCAAGGAAAGGAAGACTTTACGACACTTTCATTTTCAAAGAAATGAGGAATTACGACACTTTCAACAAAAATACTAATCATATGCACACATCAATCAATCGATCTTTCATGAATGAAGACTTTACGACAATTCAATTTTCGAAGGAAAAGACGACTTTATGACACTTTCTTTCAACATAGATCAATCAACCAAAACACTAACTTTCGACTATAGATTGAAAATGAAAAAGTAAATACATAAGAAACATTTATCAATCCTAGAGCTAAGGAGATGAAAACCTATTTTCTGAGACATGACATCCATTTACAATCAGCAAACAAGCAATCAGAAGAATTTTGGCTAAAAATTTAATTCCAAGGGTGGGAATCTGACCCTAGGAAGATCAGCGTAGGCAAAAGAGGGAGTAATTGCTCTATAGTGAACTGTCTCTAACTGGAGGGTGCATTGCAGTGCACTGTCTCTAAGGCTAGCCTGCATTGATTCCTGTGAGGCCACCCAAGAGTCATTTATCCTCAAATTTTGACCAAAATTCAATGCAAAAGGCTGAATTACAACAAGTAAAGTATGTCAAGGTGTCTAAGGAGGTGGATTAGCTACTAGGATGGATAATCGCTCCCCAGCGGAGTCACCAATTCGTTTCGGAAAGTTTTAGTGTCTACGGATAAACGCTTAAACCCCTAGACTAGTAGGTCTAGGACAATAGTGAAAAGTATTCTCTACTTTCTATATGACCAATAGATTAAATAAGACAGTAAAGAAGTCTACCTGAAGCTTCCGCTTACTCCTTATCTCCCTTAACCAATTCTATCGCTCCTCTCCATACTTAATCTGCTTGAAAAGTACCTGCACATAGACAGAAGACAAAAACCGATCAAAGCATATGATAATGATCTATTGATTAAACATAGCATGGAATCAAGTACATAATACACATATGAAAGCATCAATGGACAATATAAGCATATGGAAAAAGCTTTTAACACTTTATTAATAAAAGAAAGAGTTATAACCCAATTTGCTTGATTCAGTATCACTCCTCCAGTTCAATCCCATCCTCTCCTCATAACAAGCAAGACATTTTGACATCATTACAATACTTGAAATCAACTCAAGTCTCATATTAACAGCATCTCCCTATAATTCAATGATTTCCAACCCCTGATCACTTAGATGAGTGGTCTTTTTATAGGTGAATGAAGGAAGTTATGCCATAAATGGTGATAATGAATGCCCTCCCAAACTTAGGATTTAGTTCCATTGAGGAAGGGATAAAGGGATTGATGTTCCTTAACTCCCTCCCTCATCCAATTTCGAGACCAAAGGAGTGGATAGCCTTAGGAAACTTCTAGAGGCATCCTATGGATAAGAATATTCCAAACCCCAATGCAGCTTTTGCTCAAATTCGCCCAGCGCTGTTAGGATATTCTGACACATAGGAAACAGTTAAGTATAACTTGGTCTAGTGTAGAGTTAGGTAAAGTGTGTTTCCTTACTATGTACTTTTGTAACTTACAATTCGACGGTCACGATATGTAGTGATTCGATGGTTCATTCTCTCCTCGGTATTAGCGACACTTGATCCGTGGCTTACCACCCGATTGGTCCATGATCTCTATTTAAAGAGCATGGAGGGTCATTTGTAGGGTAATTGTTCATGAGAGAAGCTTATGTAAATTTTCATTCTTTTATTAATAAATTGCCTGAAGTGGCCGCGTTGGCTCAGGCCATGGAATGTTTCCCTCTTTGAGGGTTTTAACCACGTCAACAATACTGGTGAATTGATTTGTGATATATTTGTGAGCGGTGTCCTTTGGTGTTCTATTTGAGGAACTTACCCTGTAAATTCCTACATGGTACCAGAGCCAAGTTGAGGGCCGCATCTATTGGTGATCCAAACTGAAGCCGGTATAACTGCATCTGACTGTCGTTTCCTAGATCTATTATTTCTAACTCCTTTCGGGCTGAGAGGACTTCTCTATTGTGTTAGGAGCATCTTTTCTAGTGAGGAACCCCTTTTTTTTCATGCGAAAAGGTTTCTGGTAGCCCTAGCTACTTCATTTTTAAGATCTGGAGGTATACAGTGTTTATTTGAAATTTTTAGTTATTTTCTCTTTGTTTATTTCGGTTTATTTAGCTCTTTGTTTTTTTTTATTATCGGATCTATACCTTTCATTTCTATGTATGCTCTTTGCCCCGCGACTCAGTGCGATCTGGGCAAATCAGAAATAGAAAGGAAGGATTTTTCTCATGCATATGCTCTTTTCCGCCATGCCTTAGTGTGATCTCGAAAAATCAGAAACATTGAGGAAAATACTTAGTTTCTGGCTAAAGCTAACCTCAAGTTGTAAGGTTTGTTTTTTTTGTATGTCCATGTTGGGTTTTGTGTTTTTTGTTTTGTAGGCAAAAAAGAGCTTTCTCAAGTAAGCATGCACCCCAAAGCTTCAGTGACTAAAAAAAAAAAAAACAAAAACAAAAAAAAAACGCCCTTCCTCTTTTCCAAAAATTACTAACCTTTTAATCTAGCTCACTTGGTCCAAAGCTACTTTATGAGAATAGAGGTCTTGAGTTCAAGTCTTTCTTTTTGTTGAGCTAATTAGATTAAGTTTGGAAAGGGGGTGGATTTTTTTAAAATATAACATTATCATTCATTTCCACACGTTCCTGCACTTTGTCGACATCTTCAACAACTTTTCTTCAAAAATCCATAACTTCTTCATCGGGAAGCCATTTTCAGAGATGCTTTTTTTTAATCAGCCTATGTTTTTGAGATCTTTCCATTGGAACACTTATTTTTAGCATCTACATCTTTAGTTTCTGTTAAAATGGAAAGTCCATGCCAAGTTATTCTTGACAGCACCAACTACTTCCAATGGTGGTCCTACATTGTGGATTTACTTAGAAGTAAAGGTCTTTACGGAATAGCCTCAGGCCAAGAAACCAAATTGAAAGATGAAGATAAGGCATCCAAATGAGAAAATAAGCAAGATCAAGCATGTGGGTTGACAGGGATGTCTATTTCTCCATACCTTAGATTCCATATCGCAGAACTTGATACTCATAATGAAGCAATGAAACAGATCATTGAAGTTTTTGGAATTAAAAATGAACTTAGAGCCCATCAACTTGAAAATGAGTTGCTTACATTGGACCCCAATAATTTTTCTTCTATTGAATATTTTCTGTCGAAGTTCAAGACCCTTAGACTTCTCTTGGAAGCTGTTAAGGTTAAGAAAGAAGAT
The DNA here is from genome assembly GCA_031772625.1 of Pinus tabuliformis. Taxonomy (NCBI): domain Eukaryota; kingdom Viridiplantae; phylum Streptophyta; class Pinopsida; order Pinales; family Pinaceae; genus Pinus; species Pinus tabuliformis. The sequence goes on along the minus strand of CM062810.1, from coordinate 38,784,402 downwards.
GGTAACCTTATCCATTCCATTCTTACTAAGTTGGGACTAGCCTACTCTGTGTTTGTTTCCACCTTCCATTCTACAAGAGAAGCCTTCATTTCTCAAGGACAAGACTACAAGTCCCCTTCCTTTGATTCCTTTTGTGATTCTTTAATAAGAGAACAAGAAAAACTCTTACACCTTGGTCTTCTTAATCTCGGAAACTCTTCTAAGAAAGCCTTAGCCGCCCAACAACAACCAAATTAAAAGATCCTAAGAAGTCATATCCTAAAAATAATGGTCCTAAACCAAACAAGGGTCCTAAGCAATTTCAGCCTCAAAATGAAAAATCATTTCAATAAAATGATAAGGCAAATAAAAACAAAAGGAAGAAGACTGATAGGCATTGCCACTTTTGTAATCGAGATGGCCACTTAGAATCCAAATGCTTTAAGAAGATGGAAGCCTTGGAAGTAACAATGAAGAAGCATAACATCCATTTAAAGCACTCTTCAACTTCTACTTCATCTTCATGAATAGTACTTTCTGCATGTGGTTATCAAACATCTCAGTTTGGATATGCACTAAATGTATCTTCTTCTTCTAATTCTCATGAGTGGATCATTGATTCTGGAGCTTCTTATCACATGGCCAAAAACAAAGCCGTCTTTTCTTCTTTAAATGATTGTAACACCAAAAATATACATGTTGGTGATGATAGATCTCTTAGTGTTGTAGGGACTGGAACTGTTCATATAGACAATGGTCAATTTAATGATGTATTATGTGTTCCAACCTTATGCTGCAACCTTCTATCTGTATATCATATAACCATTTAGGTGAAGGTAAAATCGTTGAATTTTCACCTCACGATGTTGTAATTAAGGACCTAAGAGATCCTAGACAGATTTTAGCTACTGGTATTGTTGATGATTCTACAAGGTTGTATAAGTTTAACAAATTTGGGTCATCAAATCTTCCCTCGGTATTTGTTGCTCATAATGATGAAGTGAGCAAAATTTGGCATGAGTGATTTGGTCACTTAAACTATCTCTCCCTTCACAATCAATGTAAAGAAAATATGGTGATAGGTCTTCCAATGGTATCTTGTAGAGATGGTGTTTGTTCTGGATGTGTACTCAGAAAACATCATCTGGATAGTTTTGAAAAACATGCCTCTTGGCACGCTTCAGCCCCTTTACAGCTTGTGCATAGTGATTTATGTGGTCCACTTCCAGTTGTTTCATTCTATGGCTACAAGTATTTCTTAACTTTCATTGATGATTTCTCCAGATGCACTTGGGTATACTTCTTAAAACTCAAGAGTGAAGTATTTAACATGTTCTTGGCCTTTAAGGCCTTTGTTGAAAAACAATCTAGACATCAAATTCTTAAGCTAAGATCTGATAATGGCAGAGAATAGGTTAACAAAAAATTCACCAACTTTTGCACTGAGAATGGAATTCAAATGCAACATATTGTTCCATATACTCCACAATAAAATGGTGTAGTTGAAAGGAAGAATCACACCTTAAGGAAATGGCTAATTGTATGCTTCAATCTAAAGGACTTAGTATTAGTTTTTGGGCAAAAGCAATTAACTGTGAAGATTACATAATAATTCACACTCCTACTAAGGTTTTAAAGAATATCACTCTAGAAGAAGCATGGAGCTCAATTAAACTAGATGTAAGTCACTTTCGTGTTTTTAAAAGTGAAGCATGGGCCCACATTCCATATGAGAATCATAAAGCTTTAGAACCTAAGAGTGAAAAATGTATTTATGTTGGATATTATGAAGATGTCAAAGGATATATACTTATTCCACTTAAGTCCAAAAATTTTATGATTAGAAGAGATGTAAAGTTTGTTGAAAATATATCGTCCTACGAGCCTAGTTCGACATATGTGCCACCTCTCTCTATCTCTTCTACTTTTGAAAATATTTCTTCTTCAGATGATGAAAGTAAGGATGACAATCCTCCCCCACCTTGTTACACTAAAAAATGTCACCATGGCTATTTACAGTTGGTATGGCTCTATCAACAGTCATACTACCCTCTTAAGCAAGTCTTATGCCTCTGCTATCCATGTCAAACTCCAAGAAAGAGAGAAAGTCTTTATAAATGTGTTTATCTCTGGGTATGCAGGTTCTCTCAAACCTTGCCTGCGGGTACGCACCTATTGTTCATGAGGTCTGCATCCAAGGACGCTCTGTATCTAAAGGGGCAGGTGCGTCACTCTGAAAAGGTTAAAGTGCGCAAGTTTTATCTTCAAAAACTTACTTGTGGTCATTTCTAGAGCATTCTAGAAGGTTGTTCGATGTGTATTGAGCGCCTCCAGATGGTTCATGCACCCCTACCAAAGAGGAACTTATCCCATCAATAAGGGAGTGATCCCATCCAAAGAGGGGACTATCCCATTGATGGTGGACCTGATTAACTTCCTCTTGAGCACTATAAATACAGGCATTGGGCCAGAAGGAGGGAGATTGAAAGCTATACATTTCTAAGGGTAAATGCTGCAGGAATTAGGACTCCCATTTAGAAGCTTGTGAGGAGAGATTGCCATCTTTGCTTGTTCTATTTGGAAGTGGGTGAGCTTTGTCAAAGTAGAGGAAGACTCTTGTGGACCCTGGAAGGAGCTTGCACAACACCAAGGCTCAGGTTGTAATGGTTCCTTTTGATTACCTTTAATGCAAATTGGTCCATTCTTCTCAATAACTTGTTGTTTATGGGTTATTTCATGTACTCGGTCTATATGTTGAATATGCTTTGTTTTATGTTATAATCAGGTGCTATTTAATTGTTTGACTGTTGGTGATTGCAGGTTTTGGAGAAAAGGAGGAGCTCATCCAGATCAACAAAGCTTGGACTTCTACAACAGCGTTTGGACAAAGGTAAGAACGAAACACTTGATTTCTCATATCATAATGCATGTTTAGAGAAGGATAGCTCCAGTTTGTTTTGTTTGTCATTAGAATGTCTTAGACTTCTAGGAAGGTCGGTTGTGTCCGCACTCTTGACTGATTTCGTGTGACAAATTGGCGACTCCACTGGGGATTCCATTGATGAGAAAAGTATTTTCCTTTGTGTGAACTTTGCTTTGAGAAAATTGGTTTATTTTTCTGGTTTTGGCTCTGTGATTCTGTCTCTGGGTGGGTTAGCTTAGGATTAGTTTTATTTTGGTTTTTCTTGAGTTTTTCAGTAGGACGCACCCTCTGAGTGCTGCACAGTGCGTCCCTGGACGCACTTTTGCTGTGTGCACAGAGCGGGCCCGCACCTGTGCTAACGGGTTGCCTGCGTCCCCTGCCAAAATTTGAGAAAATTCCATTTTTTACACTTTTTGCTCTTAGATTTTGTTTTTTCTTAGTTTTTTCTGCCCAGATTCATTAGTCCCTTGCCAAGAATCTTCACCTGAACTTGTTTCGATAGAATTGAGTGTTTTAGTGGATTTCATCGAATTATAAGCCCTAGGGTTTGATTTTGAGTAAGTCTTGTAGTGACTTTGGCAGTAGGAGTTGTCAAGCCTTAGATCTCTCTGGTTTTGTCAACATTCTAAGAAGTCAGACCTGTCATAAAGTCTACCTGTGAGAGCAACTTACCATTGAGTTGTCTCTTGGGCCAATTTCGAAGTGCTTGTTGTTTAAGTCTTGAATTCCATTTTACAAAAAGAACAAAAATATTTGAGTTTTGTTTTGACTAGTCTTTTGATTCTGCATTAGCGGGTCCTTGATTTGATTTTGATCAAGTAAAACAACCTAGAGTCATCTTTGTGAGCTTTTGCCTTGTTAGGTTTGTTTAGAGTAATTTCTCTTTTGATTTGCTTGTGAGTCAAGTTTTCATAGTTTTTGTAGCTTTTGAGATTGTTTTGTGTTAAGATAGGTTTATATGCTTTATTAAAAAGAGAAAATACAAAAACATCTCCTTTGAAAAGTTTTGTTTCAAGTAGCTTTGAAAGTTTTGAAAGAAAAAGAGTTTTTCGTGCAAGTAAAGAGTAGTCATGTTTGTGTGCTTGAAAAGAAAAAGAGAATTGTTTCTTTGATTGTCTTTTCTAAGGAAGTTGTTTTCTCTAAAATTTTCATTCTCTCAACTCTCTTAGTTAAGAATTTCATTGAAAAAGCAAAGTAGCGTAAATCATCTTAGGTGCATCTTTGTAGTGGTTGGAGTCGAGTCTACACACCATTGGTTTCACTTCCACTACCTTGTGACTTTAAAGAACAACCATAAAAGTAACGCTTAAAGTAAAATCGAAATAGTAACTTTTATTTACTAGGGCTCTGAAGCACCAATTTAGATCAGGCTAGTGTCTTGGAGTAGGTGAGTAATTAAACTCTCCAAGACAACAAAACCAAACAAGTAGCTTATCTTGTGATAGAATAAATCCAATTGTCTCACTTGTACTCTGGGAAAGCTCCTCTTAAAGGAGAAGCACGAGCTCGTGTCCGAACCAGTGAGGGGATCATTCCCCCCTCGTTGGGAACGACGCCAGACACACACGTATTACAAACGGTAAACCTCGGATTAACCATTGTCGAGGAGCCAGGGGTCACTTGTCGGTAAACCTTGGATTATTGTCAAGGAGCCGGCAAGGGGATTGAGCTTGCTACTCTGCCCTTGCGTGCTGTCGGAGTTTAGACTGTTCCCCCAGGTGCATTTGTTGCGGTTGGTAACCTTAGTGGCCATTATCTTTAGGATTCTACCGAGGTGACGGTGGAGGGAAGGTCCCACTGTACCTGGAGCAGACGTCGGCTATACTCACTTGGATTTTCTGGGGGGTTCACTTCACTCGAGACGGTTAAAGTGGAGGAACTTGGTCCAGTCTATTCATTAAGCAGGTTGTCGGGGTAACTGTTCCACCCACCATTTCTGTACTGAATCCAGCGAGGTTGGGCTTCATCACCAACTAGCGCTTTTGGTCCGGAAGGCTACTGTTTGTGTTTGGTTTGACGCCCTAGATTCTTTAGGCGTGTGATTCAAATTTGTTTGGTTCTTTAGAGACTTTAGGTGGTTTGATTTGAAATTTTTACTTTGTTTTCGTGTGTAGTAGTTAAAAGTTTTTAGCTGTGGCGGAATTACCGAGACAGTCCCGTAGACTTCGGGGCCAGTCTCCTGAAGTTGTTTCTGTGGCCGAATTGTTGAGAAGATCCCGTAGACTTAGGGGTGAACCTCCTCAAGACGAGTCCCGTCATCTAGAAGGTTTAAAGGTCCTTGTAACTCCTCCTAGTGGCAGTAGAGTAGGTTCACCTGAAGAGGGAGAATCTTCCTTGGTGGTCCATCCAGATTACCAAAGTTTAGAGATAGGTTATAATCCCGAAGCTGTTACAGTTTCTGAGCTTGTTGGTAGTTTTTCGTCTGCTAGTGATACAGGCGAAGAACCAGAAATATCCGAACCTGTTACTCCGACTTCTAGTGTTCCTGATTCACCGAGAATAGAAAGAATTATCACCGAAAATCTTCTTGTTGGTTTGATTGCTATTGAAGAACTGGTTCCAGAGGAAGAAATAGGCATCTCTGATCCTGAAGATCAAATTACCCTTGATCTAAGGGAGCGTGAATCTATCTTTTACAGTCCTCCTAGAAGTACTACTTGGTACCTTTCGTTAACCAATTATCTAGACAACTTTGGGCTAGGTTTTTCTACACCTCATACTCCTTTTCCACCTGGAGGTATTCATACTCCTGTAAATATGTCTGGTCAGTCGTCCGTGTTTTCACAAAGTCCTGAATCTTTTTTACATGGCGGTCCTTCTGTTCCTACTGGGTATCAATCTCTTTCTGGTACCTTTGCGGGAGCATCTCCTCAACCCGTTGATCATGGGTTATTAGTTGGAAACAGTGGTAATGTACCATTGGGTGTAGGAGACATTTACATGATGTCAGGTTCAGTTCCCGTTTCCCAACCTCAAGGTGGCCAATTACCGCCTGGGGGGCAGCCTCCGTTAATGCCTGGGGGGCAACCTCAAGGTACTTCATTCGTGTCTGGGGGGCAACCTCAAGGTCAGTACGCTCCTATAGGGAAATACATACCTCAAGGTCAACCCCAGCCTCAATATGTACCCCAAGGTCAACCTCAGTATCAATATCAACCTCAAGGATGGCAACCTCAAGGATGGCAACCCCAAGGGTATCAACCCCAAGGGTATCAACCTCAAGGGTACCAACCTCAAGGTCAAGGTCAACCCCAGTATCCGTATTTACCTCAAGGTTATCAACCTCAACGTCAATACTCAAGTCAAAGTTATCAACCACCTCAAGGTCAATCATATGGTCAAGGTATGGGAACTGCATCTTACAATTATCAATCCTATCCTCAATCCGGCTATGGATCTCAGTATCCTCAACCTGTTATGGGTCAATACCCTGGAATGTTAGTGTGGGATCCATCACAGGGTCAACAGGTGTTGCAGCCAAGTATACAGTCGGTACCTCAAGCTGGACAACCTGTAGTTTCTGGTCCACCCCAGCAACCGCAACCTGTCCAGTCAAGTGTTCAAACCTCTGTAACTTCGGTAGTTACTCAGCCGCCAATTGCACCTAGTACTCCATCTCAAACGGCTGCTGCAACTACCGCCACATCTACCATACTTACTTCTGGAGTATCGACGGCTCCGGTTTCTACTGTCTCTGTAACCACTCCTTAGACATCTATACCGTTGTCCGGATCTACGATTCAAACCACGGTCCAGATGCCTGTAGGCCAGCCTGGTATAAGTACGGTTGTCACTACTCAACCTCAATTTGTTCAACCTCCATACCAGGGACAGTATCAACCTGGGCAAGCTGTCCAACAATTGGTTTACCAGTATCAACCGTATCCTGGGTACACTTATCAACAACCTCAGCAACCCCAGTACGGTCCGGTTAATCCTGGTTTTCCAGGAGGATATAATATCCCAAATGTAACTCCTGTTCCTAGTTATCCTGGATATCCTCCTCCTGGGGCCGGTATTGTGACCCAGAGTTTTAGAGATCCTAACCGGCAGTTACCGTTTATCGCAACTTTGGATTTACCAAACTTGACGCGCCTAACGAACGATCCAATCCAATATCTTCCGTTCTGGCCGCCAATGCCAAATAAGTTGCCCAGTGATATACCCAAGTTCGAAGGTAAGTCTGGAGAGGATCCGTCCAATCACGTGATGACTTACCACCTCTGGTGTGCTTCAAATTCTATCTCGGATGATTCGATCCGCTTACGTCTTTTCCAGCGTACACTCATTGGTCTCGTGGCCAAGTGGTACATTGAGTTACCACGGGCCTCTTTTTACAATTTTAGCCAGTTAGCTACCTTGTTCTTAACTCACTTTCAGTTACCGGTCAGATACGATAACGGTACGAAGTTATTAACTTCACTAAAACAATCAACCTCCACGTATATTTCCGATCACATTCATGAGTGGAGACGTCGAAGAAGGCTAGTGAAAGTTTTTATCCCGGACCAAATCTTAGCTGAATGGTTTGTTAAATCATTATTACCAAGGATTACTGAAGATGTAGCTAAGGCCGGAGTAGTTACTGAGGAGCAAGTCATTGCTCAGGCGCAATACCTTGACTTAGTTTACACTCAGTCGGGTACATTACACGAGAAGATTCCGGATCTTCCAAAGTCGAATCAAATCGCTGCTGCTCCTTCGGGATCTCATGCCGCTGATGGTATGATTGGTATCGTGAATACAAAGAGCAAGAAGAAGTCTTCCAAGGCTTCAACTACTCCTATTATCACTTTGCCCGATTCCCCGACAGGAGAGTCTTCTCCTGAACTTACCGCCGATATTCACGCTGTAGAGTCATCTACGGCCAAATCAAAAAACGGCGGAAAGAAGAAAGGAAAGAAGAAGGCTAAAGCAGACAAGGCTCCGAAGGAGAAAATAGAAAAGTCGGAAACCAATGACGAAAAACGCAAACCTCGATATCCTTGTCTTATTTGTGAAGAGGATCATTTTACGAGAGATTGCCCTCATCGGGCCGAGGTAGTGAAAATAGTCAAAGGTTCTCCCACTCCTGCTGTGTTAAAAAATCCATTTCCGGAGCAGGAGAATAAGATGATAGGTTCTTCCTCGAATGCCAGTGAAGAACCCATTTTGATGATGTCTCATGTGAGGATTGCGACTCGATCGCAAGATTATGGTAGTAAGAATCCTGTTGATGGTAAGGAAGCAGAATCTTCTCATTCTAATCCATCAACCTCAGCTCCTGGTTCCGATCCACTACAGATCGAGAAACCTAACCCAGACTTAGTAATTAAACCGCCCGCCAAGGGTGTACTTCGAAGGTCTGCTTTCAATCCACATGCGAGAGCGGCCCAGAATTACAACATTGTTGAGGACTTAGCTGTTTCACCCTCAGCAATGTCGGCGTTAGAAGTGCTGCAATCATGCCCAGCACAACGAAAATTTCTTTTGTCGGCTATAGGAGCTGTTGATGTTCAGGATCCGAATCTAATGATCTTCGATCTAGAAAATAGTACACCGCGTCTCCCCCATCAAATGGCTTTCCAAATTCCAGTGATAGTAAAAAACAGGCCTATTCATAGGACTGTGATTGATGAGGGAGCTTCTACGTGTATTATGTCGATTCAATGTTGGAGATCCCTTGGTTCTCCTTCGTTGAACCAATCCCCCACCATCCTTAAGGCCTTTGATGGCCGTGGGTTCCGTCCGTTTGGTATTCTACAGGAATTGCCTATAGGGGTAGAAGGTAAAACCGTTAGTCTGGATGTGGAAGTGGTTGATGCCCCTCTAGACTACAACCTTCTTTTGGGTCGAAGTTGGTCATATGCTATGACAGCGGTCGTTTCATCGGTCTTTAGAGTAATTAAGTTTCCACATAACGGTAAGATCGTGACTATTGATCAGCTGACATACTTTTCATCCGACCCAGCCTCTTCAGAGAGTATCCAGCATGTCGGTAAGACGACAATCCCTTATAGGGACGTTGGTGTAGGTTTAGTTAAGGATTCCGGTTTACTGGGAACTTTTCCTCTCCCTCCACTCAGCGTAGAACCTTCGTTTGCAACAATTCATATGATTACATCAGAAAACATTATTTATGATGATCCTTGGTTTGTCCCATCTGACTCTGAGATAGACTCATTCGGTAATGCTATGCCCTTGAGTCCATATGAAATTGCTTATGAAGCTCTCATGTCTTTTACCGACTTTCATTCGACCGAGGTCGACCAAATGAATGTGGTCAGTGAAGAGTCACTTTTCACCTCACCCTTAGAATGGATAGCGTTTCCCGAAGTCGTGTCATCTGACGAACAACTTCGCGAAATCCTAAGTGTAGACGATCTACCATGGGAGGATCTCCATCACAGATCTTCGTTTTTACCTAAGGATGATGCATTTGAAAATGATTTTTCATCTATCTTTACCGCTGAATATGTCAAAGACGCTCAGGATCCAACGAAACATTCTGATTCAGAGTTGAATTTAGGGAATATTTCTCGTACTATTCCCATTGATATTTCAGTGAAGCCCGGAATTGAGGAGAACATTCATATAGGTGCCGCATGTACAGAAGAAGAAATCCAAACTTACAAGGCCCTATTCCAAGAATTCCGCGATGTGTTTGCCTGGTCTTACGAGGAAATGCCGGGAATCGATCCTGCCATTGTTGTTCATGAAATAAAGACCTACCCGGATGCTAAACCCGTCCGGCAACGGTTGCGTCAAATTCACCCTCGAAAAGCGGCTGCGATTAAAGCAGAAGTCGAAAAGCTGTTGAAAGCAGGTTTCATTTATCCGATCCCGTTAACGGATTGGGTATCGAATATTGTTCCGGTCAATAAGAAACAAGGAACAATAAGAATCTGTATCGACTATAGGGATATCAATCGAGCTTGTCCAAAAGACAACTATCCTATGCCTTATATCGATCAAATTATTGATGATTGTGCCGGAAGTGAAATGTTTTCCTTCATGGATGGTTTTTCGGGCTATAATCAAATCAATATTCTACCTGCCGATCAACCAAAAACGGCATTCATTTGTCCATGGGGGACATTTGCTTATTGCAAATTACCTTTTGGGCTTAAGAATGCCGGGGCCACTTTTCAACGGGCGATGTCTTACGCATTTCACGACATCAAGCACATTGTGCAACCGTATCTCGATGATTTGCCTGCTCATTCTTTACGTCGAGCTGATCACCTTGTCCACCTACGAGCAATCTTTATGAGGTGTAGGCATTATCGAATTCGTTTGAATCCCCACAAGTGTGTTTTCTGTATAGAAACAGGTCGATTGCTGGGATTTGTTGTTTCAAAAGCCGGCATTCGCGTCGATCCCTCGAAAGTCGAGGCTATCATCAAATTGCCTCCTCCTTCGAGTTTGCGCCAACTCCAAAGTTTGCAAGGGAAAGCGAACTTTTTACGCCGATTCATCCCAAACTACGCCGAGGTCACTAAAGGTTTTACACGGTTGTTGAAACAGAACGTTCAATTCTTTTGGGACGAGATTGCCCAACAATCTTTTGATGCACTTAAACACGCGTTGACCCATGCACCGTTGTTGCATCCTCCCAACTACAACCAGGACTACTTCTTATACCTCGCAGCTTCGCATTCCACCATTGGAATGGTGTTAGTTCAAGAAGATGAATTCGGAGCGGAGCATGTGATATATTATCTCAGTAGGACCTTAAATCCCACTGAGCTAAAATATTCGCATGTGGAGAAATTGGCCCTGGCAGCTGTTCAAGCTGTCCAGCGTTTTCGTCACTACATTCTTCTCCGTAAAACTACAGTTATTTCGGATTGCAACCCTATGATTTATATTTTGAAAAACCAACTGCTAGGGGGCAAGTACTCTAAATGGATCGTTATCTTGCAAGAGTTCGACTTGGAGTTCGAGAAGTCCAAGTCTAAGAAATCCTTAGTTTTTGCGGAATTGATGTGTGATTTCCCGCGTACTGACACAGAGACTGTGGCAGAGGAGTCCATTGCGGACGAATCTTTGTTTCTTATCAGTACTTTAGATCCGTGGTACGAGGATATAATCATCTATCTCCAAACCCAAACCTTTCGGCCTGAAGCTTCAAAGGCGGAACGTCGAAAAATTCGGTTTCAATCCCAGCAATACAAAATTATTGGAGATACACTTTATCGCCGGGGGGCAGACTTAGTTTTTCGACGTTGTCTAACTCACGAAGAGGCTGAGAGAGTTTTAAATGATTGTCACTCTGGAGCATGTGGCGGTCATATGTCTGGGTATGCCACAGCTCAGAAGGTGTTGCGCGCTGGTTACTTCTGGCCATCTATGTTTAAAGATTGTATCATTGCAGTCCGGAAGTGCCACAACTGCCAAGTGTTTGATCGAAAGATGCGCGCACCACCTGCTCCTCTCCACCCTATAATTGCCGTTGGTCCATTCGCCAAATGGGGTATCGACTTTATTACTTGTAACCCTCACTCGGCCGGGGGGCATGCGTATATCATCCTCGCGGTTGATTATTTCACTAAATGGGCCGAGGCGATGCCTACATTCGACGCAAGCGGCAAAACAGCTGCAGTTTTCATATTCAATCATATTATAGCTAGGTTTGGTGTCCCACAAGCAATCATTACTGACCATGGGAGCCATTTTCGAAACACCATGATGACTGAGCTTACAAGCCAGCTTGGTTTGCGCCACGACAGCTCTACACCTTATTATCCGCAAGCCAACGGTTTGGTTGAGTCTATCAACAAAGTTCTGGTTATCATGATCCGACGAACCATTGGTATTCATCGGTCGAATTGGCACAACATGTTATTTTCGGCGCTATGGGCATACCGAACCTCAGTGAAAACCTCAACAGGGTTCACTCCATTCCAGCTAGTTTATGGCTTGGAAGCGGTGTTACCCATTGAATGTGAAATCCCGTCACTTCAAATGGCTGTCGAATTACTCCTAGCTACTTCCGAAGAGGAGAAACGTTTATTGTACTTAGCTAAATTAGATGAGACTCGACGTGACGCCACATTGGCAATCGAGACTCACGCAAAGCGAATGAAAGCTCAGTATGATAGAAATGTGACCCCTCGAAGTTTTTCGGAGGGAGACCTAGTGCTTTTATATGATCAAGCTAACGATAAGCTAGGTGCTGGAAAATTCGTTCCCATGTGGCATGGACCCTATATTGTAAAGCGAAAGCTAGCAAAAGGGGCTTATGAGCTGGTAGATTTTGATGGGGACTCTTTGGGTAAACCCAGAAATGGACTTTACCTAAAGAGGTATTATGCTTAAATGGTGGGTATGGAGAATTTTTAGTTAGGTTAGGTTTTCTTTCTAACTAGTATGATTGTTAGTTAGTCAGTGTGCTTAGCTTAGTGAGTGTGTTTTTCGTCGTTATTCTGGCTTATCTTGGTTTTACTCTTGATATTACAGATGTCGATGCCTCTCCAAACATACATTGGATTTGCTGATGGTGCTTGTCGTAGTACACGGAATATCTCTTCCGCAGCTTGGGTTATCTATTCACCCTCTGATGAGTTAGTTTCTATGCATGGGGTAAGCCTCAGTCAAACAACAAACAACATTGCAGAATACAGTGCAGTGGTTGAATTATTATCCGAATCTATTTCATTTGGAATTCGACGTTTGATAGTGAGGTTAGATTCTGAACTTGTTGTATTACAGCTTAATAGAGTTTATGCCATTAGAAATCCTGTGTTATTAAGGTTGTTTTTGAGAGTGCGTCTCTTGGAACGTGAATTTGATTACATTGAATATCAGCATATTCCAAGGTCCTTAAATACATTAGCAGATGCAATTGCTTCTCGAGTGTTGGACAGACATTTACGATAATCATGCAAGTAAATTTAAAAACATTTCATCATACATGTTAAACAAGATGAGCCGGTAATAGTGATATATATATAGATAGGAGTGTGTCAAAAAATATACATCGTCTTCGATCATAGGTTGAAAAACACCTTATGATCGGCAAAAATGATAGAGTACAAAAAGTCAAAAATGTCACATGTGTCTACAAAGTGACTAGCCAATCACTGGTGGTGCTCCCTCTACGACACCACTGCACGGGCTACCTTGCGCAAAAATCTCCTAAACGGTCCAGGGACCGCGACTACATAGCGCTGAAGTCTGATAGGAATATCATCCATAGTAGTCTCAGGTATATCCGCCGTCAGACGCTGTAGATCATGCTCCAACTCAGCTAGTACCTCTGCAGCCGCCGTGTCCTGTGGGGCCGGCACCGGTGCAACTGGATGTCTCCTCTCAAAAGGCCGGAGGTTGGCTGGACGCTGTGGACCAACATCTGCATTTTGAAAATTTTTACTGTCAGTTTTGAGATGATATATATAAAAAACAAAAAAATACATAATTTGAAAATTCGTAAAAAAATAAAGTACCTCTGTCATCCCATTGTTCTCCCTGTGGAAGAACCATGTCCGGATCACCTCGAAAATCTACTCCGGCATACGGAAAGTCCTGAATCGCAAACACCTGGTCCTCTAACCAGTGAAAATAACTGTCAGTGAATCGAACAACTGCCGCACCCTCGTCCGGATGTCGGGCCATCACCGCAACCCATCGTACCAGCTTTGGCTCCTGAGGACCCAAAATATCAACAGTGAGATGCTGAGGGATCAGCATCGGAATTCTCTCTAGGGCAAAGCTCACGACTATAGGCCCATATCCAAAGGTCTTTAGTTTCCCGGTCTTTGCCCTGGTCAGTTGAGCTTTTAAGTTAGCCGACACCGCATCACACCAGTTGAAGATGGTGCCTTGGAGACAGTCAATTGCCATCCGCATTTGGGACCCAGTGGCAATATGTAAAGTGGCTGAGCCACAAATCTTGGTCACAGTGAAAGCTAAGACCATGAGTTCACGCCGAGAGATGTATTTGATCTCTATGCCTTTCGCATGGTGTCGATTAGGTAGGTACCAATCTGCTCGGAGACTATCAAGGGATTGGCCACCCGGCCTAGTCCCGGCTAGATTGAGTTGCTCGCCTCTATTCGGCAAGCCAGTGAGAAAGTAGATATCAGAGGGCTCTATCTCGAGTTGTTGCCCCCCGATATAAAAGCATTGCTCTTGAACGTTCCATCTCTTGACCAGCCACTCCAAGAATCTTACCTGAGCCCTCATGCCAGGTATGGCCCAGTATTTGTATAATCCACATCCTCTTAGGGCATCGAGGGAAGGTTGATGATTGATTGCAGCTTCATCAACCTCCTCATGCTCTCTTTCTCTCCAATCCAGAATGATAAGTGCCCTACACATGAACAAACAGGCATTAAAATCAATTTTGGGTAAATTCAATGGTTAATTTGGGAGCTTGGGGTTTCAAAATCCGCGTTTTGCAGAGGACGCACCCCGCGTTTGGCACACAGTGCGCCGGGACGCAGGTGACCTTAAGGTAGCCTGCATCCCCCGACCTTTTCCCTGTGTAGGAAAAAGTCGAGGGACGCAAGCCAGCCTTTAGGGAACCTGCGTCCCCCGCGGAGCGGTTTTCAAAACCCAAAACCCCCCAAAAATCAAAAATGAAACCTAAAATAAATTTCTAAACGGATGAAATTGACAAGGAGGATGTTGTGAAATACCTGGAAGAGACGGCGTTCGATTCTGACGGTCGGATTTTCCGCAGCAACCACGGGAAGTTTCTTGTCAAAAGCTCTTTTTTCAACCTCAACAGTCAAACGGTAAAAATGACATGGTAAAAAGTCTTTTTATAGGTTTTTTGGATGAATTTGTTCATTTTTCACCATGGAAAGATGTTTTTCGATGTATTTTTGCCTATCTTAAACAGGTATGAGTAATGTGTCGCTTTTGTGCAGGACAAAGGGACTTAGAGGGAAAATTGTCATTTTTTATGAACCAAAACATCAAAGTCATCTTTTAAGCCCTTTTCTGACTCCTAAAAATTGAAAAGATTGCCGAGCGTTTCTTTTACACTCGTTAAAACGGAATTAAAAGACGGTCCCCTTATAGCTCTTTTCTGACCGTAAAATCAGGAAAAGATTGCCGGGTTTTTGTCGTTTCAAACTCGATACGGAAATAAAACGACGTGTCCTTGATCGCTTTTTACTTTTCAGGTCAGTGGCACTAATTATGAAAGTACTCCTTGGTCGCAAGATCAAGCGGTTCCCCCAGGTATTATTTTATACTTTTTCGGGCTTGAGGGACACAAATCTACGAAAAAGTTCAACTTGGAGTCTTCTTAAGTTTTTTCAGACTCTCTAAAATTGAAAAACGCCGAGTTTCTCCTATACTGGGCTCGTTAAACATTTCACAGTAAAGGACCTGTTCAATTACAAACAGGAACGAACCACTCCTTCCTAGGGTTCGAATCAAAACTAGGTTGGACTCATCCGAAGGATGAGCTTATAATCAAGCACATGTTATCCTCCTCAAGCTTGTTAAAAATAAAGAGGTACTTGCCAGAAATGGTGGGGGAAAAGAGAGAAGAATGAGCCTATTTGTTACCTTTTGTCTCAGAAGAAGCTTTACTACCACTCTTGAACACGACACTTTTCATTCACCTGGGTTGGGAAATTCTTTACCTCACAGTTGATCAAACCACTTTGAAAGTCTTTAACCGGGTTCCGGGGATTAACTTTGAATTATTCATCACCAAGCCATCTGTCGTGTCATTATGTGTTCAAGAGGTCTGCAAGCAAAACTTTCATCTGCAAAATACTTGTCATCCATTTGACCATCCCTGAGTCAGTCCTTACAGCAACATTTCTTCAACTTGAACAATGATTTCGTGTTGCAGGCTTGCCTGCAACGAGTCGCTTTCTATCGACATCAGCACATTATCTAGAGAGATGACTTAGAAATCGTCAGTACCTTGAAGTCTGCATGCATCAATGGCAGGTTTCTCGCCTTTGACGTCAGTTTACATCATTGACTTTCGATCGAAGGATTCCGTGAAATGTTCGACATCAACTCATTCATTCACATCTCATGGATTGTACTGGGTACTTTGAGAACCATTGACATTACTGGTGGTCTCTCTCATGCTTGTTAACAGTTTACATCATCGACTGGTAATCAAGTGGTTTCTACCATGTTCGACATCGACTCATTTATTCGCATGGCTAGAATCGTACCAATTCGAGAAGTAGGAATGAAGACCCTGGATCGAATCTTTACCATCCAGGCTGCGAGGAGTTTTGTATTCATTATCTAAGTAGACTAACCATAAACAGATGGCTGCACCCATACTGTGTCTACAAAAGTCTATGATTATGATGTACTGCAAAATCATTCCTGTATCAGAGTAGTTAGTCTGTTAGTTAAAGTTTTAATCTGAGTATGGGAATGCCCACCTCAGTGATGATATAATCTTATACATGTATTTTGTGTTGAAAATTGCAGGTTCTGACCAGGCTCTCCACGAGATGATCCTCGAAATGATAAAGCGCTTCACCCTTCCTAGATAATACAAAACCCTAATCTATTCCAGGCTTCGCACTTTAGGGGGCAATCTGTTACACTAAAAAATGTCACCATGGCTATTTACAGTTGGTATGGCTCTATCAACAATCATACTACCCTCTTAAGCAAGTCTTATGCCTCTGCTATCCATGTCAAACTCCAAGAAAGAGAGAAAGTCTTTATAAATGTGTTTATCTCTGGGTACGCAGGTTCTCTCAAACCTTGCCTGCGGGTACGCACCTATTGTTCATGAGGTCTGCGTCCAAGGACGCTCTGTATCTAAAGGGGCAGGTGCGTCCCTCTGAAAAGGTTAAAATGCGCAAGTTTTATCTTCAAAAACTTACTTGTGGTCATTTCTAGAGCATTCTAGAAGGTTGTTCGACGTGTATTGAGCGCCTCCAGATGGTTCATGCACCCCTACCAAAGAGGAACTTATCCCATCAATAAGGGAGTGATCCCATCCAAAGAGGGGACTATCCCATTGATGGTGGACCTGATTAACTTCCTCTTGAGCACTATAAATACAGGCATTGGGCCAGAAGGAGGGAGGTTGAAAGCTATACATTTCTAAGGGTAAATGCTGCAGGAATTAGCACTCCCATTTAGAAGCTTGTGAGGAGAGATTGCCATCTTTGCTTGTTCTATTTGGAAGTGGGTGAGCTTTGTCAAAGTAGAGGAAGACTCTTGTGGACCTGTTGTGGTAAAAATACAACACCCCCCATTATTGATGTGTCCGCTTCGAATAATGGGGACCCTTTCTATAAAAATTTTGGCTAAGCACCTTTTTGATTTTTATTTTAATTGATTGCCCTACGGTTTCGTTAATTTTTAGTTTTCTTTGGATTCTTGTTTTGATTGCTTTGTTAGAATCGATTTTTTATAAGCTTCACATTGACGCTTGTTTCGCCTCATTTGGTCAACTGGTTTGAAAATGGCACTCATTTGAAAATCTGATTATTTAGCTAGCCTGGGTTAAAAATGTATAAAATGTACAATATTGCATTTTGTAAATAAATTAGTTTAATAAGGCATTCAGTTTAAATATTAACTCGTAGAAGGTTTTACTAACATTTTTCATTATGCAGCCAAATAATTAAGCATCGGGACTTAAGAAATTCACTCCAATTTTGTAATCAAATCTTAATCTCGAAAAACCAAACATTCAAGTGGCTGTAGTTTATTTTTATTATTTTTCATTTATTTTCTAAGTGGCTGTAGTTTTATTTTTAGCTATAGTTTAAAAACTTATGTTCTTAAAAAACAAAATAAAAAAAAATGAAAATTTAAGTTTAAAATTAAATTTTAAATTAATTAAATTAATTAATATATTATGTAATTAATTTAATTAAATTAAAATTTAAAACAAACAAATTAAAAATATATATATATATAATAAATAAAAAAGAATTCGTATCGGAATTTTTAATCGCATTGGAAGCTTTCAAATAACATGTTTTTAAGAACCCCGATGAACTCATACCCCCGATACCCGATGCCGATATCGCATCGGGACTTTTCATGTGCCAAAGTTTAAAAGGGCCGATATCCCTCGTTGCCCCGATCCGATATCCCAATTGCAAAAGTCAAAGGACATAGGGGTCATTACCTTAGTTTAGTTTTTAAAAAGCTTTGTTTTAAAAGTTTTATCACTCTTACGTATGAGTGGAAAGTAGTGGTGTAGGTTAGTTAATATATATTAATTAGTTAATATGTAATATGTAATATTATATTATTTAATATAATATGTAATATATATTATATTGTTTAAATTAATATGTATTATTTAATTAATAAATTTTAAACTAATCATATTAATTAATTTATAACAGTTAATTAATTTGATTAATTTAAATTTAAAATATTAGTTAGATTAATATTAATTAGTAATTAGATTAAATTCGTTTATAAATAGTTTACTGATAATTAGTTTAGTTAATGATTAGCAATTAAATTAGAATTAATTAGGGACTAATTTAGGATTTAATTTTTAATTCAAATTCTCAGTCTTTTTAGCCCAGCAACAGAATTTCCAGATTTACATCAGATTTGACCCATCAACTTTGGAAGCTCATAAATTCAGTTCTGCTTGGCCAAATGAAGCCCAGGACGGCTCATTGGAAAGAGAAAATCAAGGAGAATATTTCTGAGGAGATTTCATTGACAGATTTGGTCATTTATTGGGTCAAAAATCAGGCAGAAGATCAAGCTCCGAATTTTGGAAACAAAATCAATTTTCTGAGTTATTGTTTTCAATTTCATTTATCCAAAGCCTCTTCTAATTGCAGATCCATTGGCCAATGATATCCTTTGCCAATCAAATCATTCCAAGCATCAATACGTAGCTTATATTTTGTTTTTAATTATTTATTTAAACAGAATTTGATTGGGTTTGATTTAATTGCCAGAAATGATATTTTGATTGCATTTTGATTTATTTTGATTTCTTTTGCAGGAAAACAGTGGAAGAAATATGGAAAAAGAATCTCAATCAATGAGAAGGCTCCAGCAATTGAAGATCAGAATTAGGAGCAAGTAAAATTGGATTTAGCAGAATTCTCTTGAACAAACTCTCCTCTCTAAACATTCTTTTACAAAGACTATAAATAACAGATTGCAGAATGTAAAAAGGGCTGCTCTCCTCTGCAATTTTAGAGCTTCTAAAAGCACTATTGTAATTGGAATTTAGAGTTGTAGGAGGGAGGAGTGAAAAATCTCAGATCTGGGGATTATTGAGGGTTTTCCCTTTGTATATTGAATTATGCATGAGGAACAAAGCTTGCACTATTGTGGCTCTAGTTTTGAAGGCAGAAGTTCAAGCAATGTAAAGGGCTGTTGGAGACCAAGAACAGAGAAATGGATGCAATAAATTGGTATTTCTAATACTACTGTTTTAAATATCAGTTTCATTTTTATAGTGACAGGGATGTCTCATTTTATTCATGTTTGTGCACTATTGTCAATATGGGTAATTTGTCTCAATCTTGTTATTATGTATCTCTGTTTTTTATGGATTAACTTCTGATTTCTGAGTAACTATTTACTCAGAAATCTGTCTTATTAAAACTGATTTATTGAGTGGTAATATGTTGTGAACTATTTCCACATATTATTGTTTAGTTATTGGGTTTGCTGTTTTGATAATCAATATCATTTTGTGAACTACTTCCTGAATGTTGTTGGTTTATTATTTCAGTTTTAAGGTCTCAATAGAATGTGTTTTGGTAACCATAATATCAGTTAATTGAACTACTTCATTAACTTGATATTCATCATAAACAAGACATATTTAAATCCTAATATTTTAATTATCTTGCTCTTAGTTGGGTTAGATCTATATCTGCCTAATTAAGATAGGATTTAGGTTAGTTTCTTTTGCTTGCATCATAGAATAATCTTGCATTTAGAGTAAATTATACACTCTGTTAAGTCCTCTCCTCAAAGAGGCAAAACTTTAGTTGTGGCTTGGCTGAACCCAAATCAGCTTAAGGGTCATTCTCTTGCCTGATCAGCAAGAAGAAGTGATCTGATGTCCCTGTCTATTGGTAGTTAAAGATACATTATAAACCAATAGCAATAGGGAGAAGGTAACTGGACCTAGATGAACAGTCGGAGCCACCACACCAAACGGAAAAGGAGCTGCTTTTAAGGTCCGGACCGGGTGGTTATCCCCCAATGTTGTTGCAGCGATTTTCGAGGCATCAACATTTTTGGCGCTAGAAGGAGGGCCTGAGAAATTTGTCTAAAGGAGTCTTTTCAATTTTAACATTTTGTTTATGGCTCCTCTCAAGCTTCCAATTTGGAGTTGTGTCCATGGACGTGCATCCTCCAATACTCCACCCGAAGTGGTAAGACTCTTGTCTCAGGCAAAGTTTAATGGTAAGAAAAATTCCTCTGCTTTTAACCATGTCTTTCAATTTCTTCAAAATATTTCAAATTATGATTTTCAAGGAATTGATGAAGGCATTTTATGTAGGATTTTTACTCTCACATTTGCGGCAAAAGCCAGAAGCTGGTGCAAAACTCTTCCAGTTGCCTCAATCCACAGCTGGGATCAATTTGTTACAATTTTCATTTGTAAATTTGACGGCTACGATTATGAACAGGTATGTGAAGAAATTGAATATCTACGAAGGTTTAAAAATGAGTCTCTTAATGATTTTCATATTCGATTTCACTTGAATTGTTTAAGATTTAGCGACGAAGATAAACCTACGGAAGAAGAATCATTAGATTGGTTTAAATATATTAGTTCTCTTCCAACCATTCCCAATCCATATGAAATTGATTCAAGCTTTGTTCCATCCCCTTCCAATACAAATGAGAATCCCAATTCGGATGTGCAAATAAATGGTGACGAAGTGGTTTTACAAAGCTTGGAAAATATTTCCATTCAAATGCAAGAAGACAACAATAGCAGTTTTGGAGAAAAAGCCGCCTTGAAATCTGAAAGCTATTTTGAAGTAAATTCGGAAAATCAAATCGCAAATCAGCAAGTACAAGCAGCAATCAAAGCAAATAAAATGCAAACTGCTGTACAAATTTCTGAATTTCTCCATGATGAACAAATGCCGAAATCAGAGCAGCATAGCAGCATTCTTCAAGAAAGCATATGCACGCAAAGAAATGATCTGCAATCTGAAATTTACAATGAGCATAATGCACAAGAGCTCTTAAACAGAGACAGTTTTAAATACATTGTTTCAGGTTCACATTTTTCCCTTTATCCTGATATTTTTAATGATGATAATTTTTCCCCTCTTGGTATTAATGGTATTTCCGAAATTAAAGAGGATGATTTAAATGAATTGCCATTAAATTTTTATCAAGGTAAAGAAATAATAATCGATCATTCTTTTGCCATTAATGAACATGAAATGCTTGTTCCTCCTTGTTTGGATATATTGGATGAGATTGAAGGGAATTCTAGAGAGTCTTGTGAGGTCATTTATGATGATTACTCTGATATTGAGGATGTTGATTTCAATTTTTCTCAAGAGAATCTTCTTAATAAAATTCAAATAACATCTGAAAATGAGGAACGCTTCAATTTAAGAATTATCTCAACTAATCCTCATTTTAGAGCAGCAAATTATCTTCATGATTTCACCATTCAAGAAAACATTCCAATTTATGATTCATATCATGATCCAACTCTCATTCCTATTCATAATCATAATTCATTTTCTATTTCACAAGTTGGAATTCGAAATCACCCAAATTCCATAATTCTGGCCATTCCTTGTGAAAATGAAATCATTTCAAAACGATCCCAAATGTGCTGTAACATTAGTTGTACAAATAGTGACTTCATTTTAGTTTTTCTTTCACAGCTATTTTGTTTAAACTTAGATTTATTTTCTGATTTTATTTTGCAAAATTTTCACACTCTTCGCTGGCATATTGAACACCTTATTATCAAACACTCAATTGATGCATTGTCCGATTGGGAAATCGAAGTTTCATATTATAATCATGAGCATCAAAAGATATTAATATTCCAATTTATATCAATGCTAATGTTTCATCAAAAACTTCTATCTTTTCAAAGGCAATGTCAACAAGAGAATGTATTTTTGCAATCTTGCCAGCGATTCAATTCAATTAATAAATTGTCATTTTATTTGAAAGGGTTCCATCCATTTTTCATTGACTCGTTTGAAAATTGTGTGGAAATTTTTCCTTCAAGTAAAATTGACAATGATTTAACATTTGTACATAACACTAACAATTTTTTTCAGGCCTTTGAATTTAAAAGCTCATCTTCACAATCTGGCCTGTTATCTCTTCCTTTGAACATTTCCCCATCCTTAATGGAAATCCATCCAGATTTTTGCGATCCAATTGGTATCGAATTGGAAAGGAAATTTCATGAGAAAGAGATTTTAATTAAGTTGCTAACAATAAATGTACATTCTGATTTCATATTTATTTTCCTTAGTTTAGTTAGATTTTTATTCTTATTACTAACATTTGAACTGTACATAAACGCGGGAATAAAAATGAGAGAATGGTTACACTGGAAATATGACTATACCTAGTCATTTTCATGTATATGGTTAGAATAGGAGTAGAATTAATTTAGTTAGCTTGTTTTATGTAGTTAATTTATTTGCAATAGTTCTGTAGATTGAAAAATAAAACAAAGCAATCAGCCTTCTCATACATGTTCAGTGGAAACATTTTTCCTTATCAGAAAATTTTAATTCTTGCTTTCTTTTTTGAAATTTCTTATAGCGGTTTCTCTACTCTGCCTATTTTGAATAATGTCTTGATCAAAGTCAATTATAGATGCACTTGGCATCAACTGCCTCAAAGCCACTTTTCTTTATTTCGAGATTTCTTTCTAAGATTTTCTTTTGAAATTTATATAGTGAGGATATAAAAGCTTCATGATCCCATTATCCCATGAGATGTGTGATTGACTATGATAAGCCTAATTCTAATCATTATTAGTCAGTCTAACCTGTCACGGTAATCATATGAAGTTCATATTATCTTCCTCGGAATTTGCCAAAAGCTAATCTTAAGAATGCCCATTTTGCCGAGTGCACACATTCAATTCTGTTTTGATATTTTTCTACAATTAGTGGCTTAATCTCATCTTTAGTTTATTATCTGATGCTGTAAAATGCATCATCTTTATTTACTAAAGGCATTATTGAACAACCACTATAACAATACAGATTTTTATCAAGATTAATTCGCAATGAGCAGAGGTAATAAATTGTTGTTTCACTTCGAAAGGGAAGCATAGTTTAATATTTATTTATGATAAATTTTATATTTCATGAACATGAATGATTGATTTCATTTAGGCTGATTGCACACTTAGATTTAGAATAAATAATGAGATGATTTTAAATCAAAGGAAGAATTTGAAGATTATCAGGTGAAATTTACAAACAAATTCCTTCTAGGTACGCATTTACAACTTTGTTCTCATCTCTTATTAGTTTCTCTTTTCCTTAGTTTATTTTTGATTTATGTTCTGTTTTATTTGCAGGTTTTTATTTCTTTTCAAGACTTGAAGTAAGCAGCGAACTCATTTCAAATTTGCAAACAGGTTCAGGGAAATTTAATTCTGATTTATTAGAATTCAAGCATTTTTGTAGCTTTGCTTTTATTCATTAGAAAACCCAATTGAAATTTCAAGAAATATCATAAGACCATTCGCATCACAACATTTCATCGGAAGTAGCTCTTAGCATTCCTCTTGATCACAAATTGTTCATCGAAGACCTCCGTTGTATTATCATACTTATATGCCATATTGCATTTCGCATATCGGAGCTTTCCAAGTGAAGTATACTTCCATGAATATGAATCGCTGATCTCCGATAATCGACTTTACCGATATTGCGATGACTACATAATTCCGGACCCTATATGAAACTCAAATCAAATTCATAAAATATCGCGTCCGTTCAATCGCAATAATCACATATCGGCATATTGAGAATTGTTAAATCGTGCGCATAACATTGCCGATCGCGATCGCCGATTAGCCACTTCATTCATCGCATATCGGCATCGCAACAATCATATTGTGTTACATCGGGTGCTCAAAGTTTCCCGATTGCTGATTAAGCTACGACATCAATCGCATCACCGATAGTGCAATCATTTCATCACATTTATTATGCTCACGTCACTTCTCTGGATCTACGATGTGCGTTTTGCGATACGGGAAGCACAATGTAAATATTTTCTGATCCCCGATATAATGTTTCTTTAATGATGCGATCGCTTCATTTCATTGCACATGTTCTTATCGGCAATTTGCCATTGCAATCTCCGATGCAATAGCTTCCAATGCATGCCTATCAGCCATTAACATTTAATCGATATATGGCATAGCAATAAAGGTGAAGTTCTGCAGATTAAATTTGAAGCATGGTGAAGAAACATGTTATGTGAATCATCCGATACGGCAATGTGTTATTTTAAAAGCGAGCTTGGGTAACCACTATGGTAAGAAAGCAGTTAATGACCAATTTGCAGCATATCCAAATCATTTCAATTTCTCATACATTTTAGTTTTAAATATATAATTCCATAATTAAAAATGGAATTCAAGACCTCTATCTTCATATTTAAATTTTATTATCTTGGATTTGGTCTTGATTCTGGACAATTTATCAAATCATGGAGTTTATATGAAACTTATAATATTTTGAGGAATAGTCATTACTGCAAATTCTCATTCTCATTTCTGATGCATTTGTTTTAATTTCAATTCCCATGAACACTAAGCATTCTATTTTGACATTTTACTGCTTGCTTTAGTTTAAATAAAATAAATAATGATTTTGGGGTTATATGATTTTGGTTAGTTTGACTTCTTCATGTTTTTAATGCTAATTAAAATAAGGAGTCAGCTAGTTTGGAGAAATTGATACCTTTCAGGTAAGATCAAAAGCAATTATCCAATGGTAAGATTCATGTGCCCACTTTCATTAATTTACATTTCATCACTCTACTTTCATTTTTGTTTTTTAAATTATGCTGATATAAAACTCTGTTTTGCAGCTCTTCACAAAATTTTTCAATCTTCTGCCGAATCATATTTTCAAAGTCCATACTCTTCTCCTGGCTTTATTTCAAGAAGCAGCGATAATCCTCATTGAAACAGCCACACCAGGAAGTTTCTGAACCTTTAGTTTGTTTCTCTAAGCATTCCTTTTTTAGAAAGTGATTAAGATGATGCTTGGGAACAAGAAGACTCATATCAAACAGAAATTATTCATTGTGGCTGAATTTTATGATCACTGTTATCTAAAAGCCTAAAACATTCACAACTCTGCAAGGTATGTTTTCTAAAATCTCAACATAAGAAGGAATGATTACATTCTTATTTTCTTTTTCTTCATATTGTTGGAGGCATTGGTACAAACATTCTTGTTTGAGTTTATCTTGCGATACTTGGATTTTCTTTTCCATTTTTAGAGATTTCTTGGTTTTGATTTTTGCTCGCTGATTTCTTTTCCCATTTTAGCATAAGAATTATTTTTCTTTGGTATTCACTTTTGATTTTGGTGACTTTGCCATTATTTATATGGAAGGCCTATTGGTTACCTAACAATGGTCAGCATACATAGAGAAAAATTGTTAATAGTCACCTATTAGCTTTTTCTTAAATCTCTTAGTAAAGTTTGATTTTCTTATTATAAAAGTAGACATACTTAAGGAAGAGATTACCAATCAAGAGAAGTTGGCAAAGTATCATAAAATCTGGAAAATTTCTTTTTCATCAAGTTGTAATCATTTTGAGATTTCAAAATTTTATTAAAATCTTTCAGAATTCTATTATCAGTCAAGAAAAGTTATTTTTAACCAAGTAAGGACACTTTACAGCAAAGCACCTTTAACTCTGAAATTGTCATTCTTAACTCTTAAGGAGTCAATGATTCTCCCTGTCCCAAAGAGTCTTATTTTTCTAGAGAATAATCCAGAAATATATTTAAACTTAAAAGATAAGAGGTCTCATCGTGAGCCTGCTTACCATGATCATAGGAAAAAAATAGGCTGACATTACCACCACTGCTAAACAAACCAGGGTAATGGCTTATGATTGCAAACAATTATAAGACAAGGGGTCTCATCACGAGCCAGCTTGTTTAGTCCAATTTTAACCAGTGAATGGCATTGTCAACTATCTGGCTACCATACTAGGACAATGGCTTTTAAGATTTAATAAAAAAATAAAAAATAAAAAATAATATATATGTAAATGGATTTATCTCTAGATCAATAATTCTTAAACAGATGGGATTCTGAATCATTTATGATTAAAAGGTAACCCTGTCGGAACTATAGACGTTTGCTGGCAGCAGTGGCTCTACCTGTGACAAACGAGTATATTTTAAAAGCTAAGCTGTAAAGCGACCCCTACTTTATCTCTACAACTAATTAAGGACTGATATAGAGTTTTGAAATATTTTAATTTATGAGAAATTTTAAGAAAAATTACAGTTAGATGATTCTTGTTTTTAGTCAGACTAATGAATTTAGTCAAGCATTTCAAGCATAATCTTCTCTTCTTTAATTATTTTTGCTTTAATTTTAGGAAAATCTCATTCATAACAGAGATAACTGGTTCTTCTCCCGTGTGTCGCCAATTGTTGTGGTAAAAATACAACACCCCCCATTATTGATGTGTCCGCTTCGAATAATGGGGACCCTTTCTATAAAAATTTTGGCTAAGCACCTTTTTGATTTTTATTTTAATTGATTGCCCTACGGTTTCGTTAATTTTTAGTTTTCTTTGGATTCTTGTTTTGATTGCTTTGTTAGAATCGATTTTTTATAAGCTTCACATTGACGCTTGTTTCGCCTCATTTGGTCAACTGGTTTGAAAATGGCACTCATTTGAAAATCTGATTATTTAGCTAGCCTGGGTTAAAAATGTATAAAATGTACAATATTGCATTTTGTAAATAAATTAGTTTAATAAGGCATTCAGTTTAAATATTAACTCGTAGAAGGTTTTACTAACATTTTTCATTATGCAGCCAAATAATTAAGCATCGGGACTTAAGAAATTCACTCCAATTTTGTAATCAAATCTTAATCTCGAAAAACCAAACATTCAAGTGGCTGTAGTTTATTTTTATTATTTTTCATTTATTTTCTAAGTGGCTGTAGTTTTATTTTTAGCTATAGTTTAAAAACTTATGTTCTTAAAAAACAAAATAAAAAAATGAAAATTTAAGTTTAAAATTAAATTTTAAATTAATTAAATTAATTAATATATTATGTAATTAATTTAATTAAATTAAAATTTAAAACAAACAAATTAAAAATATATATATATATAATAAATAAAAAAGAATTCGTATCGGAATTTTTAATCGCATCGGAAGCTTTCAAATAACATGTTTTTAAGAACCCCGATGAACTCATACCCCCGATACCCGATGCCGATATCGCATCGGGACTTTTCATGTGCCAAAGTTTAAAAGGGCCGATATCCCTCGTTGCCCCGATCCGATATCCCAATTGCAAAAGTCAAAGGACATAGGGGTCATTACCTTAGTTTAGTTTTTAAAAAGCTTTGTTTTAAAAGTTTTATCACTCTTACGTATGAGTGGAAAGTAGTGGTGTAGGTTAGTTAATATATATTAATTAGTTAATATGTAATATGTAATATTATATTATTTAATATAATATGTAATATATATTATATTGTTTAAATTAATATGTATTATTTAATTAATAAATTTTAAACTAATCATATTAATTAATTTATAACAGTTAATTAATTTGATTAATTTAAATTTAAAATATTAGTTAGATTAATATTAATTAGTAATTAGATTAAATTCGTTTATAAATAGTTTACTGATAATTAGTTTAGTTAATGATTAGCAATTAAATTAGAATTAATTAGGGACTAATTTAGGATTTAATTTTTAATTCAAATTCTCAGTCTTTTTAGCCCAGCAACAGAATTTCCAGATTTACATCAGATTTGACCCATCAACTTTGGAAGCTCATAAATTCAGTTCTGCTTGGCCAAATGAAGCCCAGGACGGCTCATTGGAAAGAGAAAATCAAGGAGAATATTTCTGAGGAGATTTCATTGACAGATTTGGTCATTTATTGGGTCAAAAATCAGGCAGAAGATCAAGCTCCGAATTTTGGAAACAAAATCAATTTTCTGAGTTATTGTTTTCAATTTCATTTATCCAAAGCCTCTTCTAATTGCAGATCCATTGGCCAATGATATCCTTTGCCAATCAAATCATTCCAAGCATCAATACGTAGCTTATATTTTGTTTTTAATTATTTATTTAAACAGAATTTGATTGGGTTTGATTTAATTGCCAGAAATGATATTTTGATTGCATTTTGATTTATTTTGATTTCTTTTGCAGGAAAACAGTGGAAGAAATATGGAAAAAGAATCTCAATCAATGAGAAGGCTCCAGCAATTGAAGATCAGAATTAGGAGCAAGTAAAATTGGATTTAGCAGAATTCTCTTGAACAAACTCTCCTCTCTAAACATTCTTTTACAAAGACTATAAATAACAGATTGCAGAATGTAAAAAGGGCTGCTCTCCTCTGCAATTTTAGAGCTTCTAAAAGCACTATTGTAATTGGAATTTAGAGTTGTAGGAGGGAGGAGTGAAAAATCTCAGATCTGGGGATTATTGAGGGTTTTCCCTTTGTATATTGAATTATGCATGAGGAACAAAGCTTGCACTATTGTGGCTCTAGTTTTGAAGGCAGAAGTTCAAGCAATGTAAAGGGCTGTTGGAGACCAAGAACAGAGAAATGGATGCAATAAATTGGTATTTCTAATACTACTGTTTTAAATATCAGTTTCATTTTTATAGTGACAGGGATGTCTCATTTTATTCATGTTTGTGCACTATTGTCAATATGGGTAATTTGTCTCAATCTTGTTATTATGTATCTCTGTTTTTTATGGATTAACTTCTGATTTCTGAGTAACTATTTACTCAGAAATCTGTCTTATTAAAACTGATTTATTGAGTGGTAATATGTTGTGAACTATTTCCACATATTATTGTTTAGTTATTGGGTTTGCTGTTTTGATAATCAATATCATTTTGTGAACTACTTCCTGAATGTTGTTGGTTTATTATTTCAGTTTTAAGGTCTCAATAGAATGTGTTTTGGTGACCATAATATCAGTTAATTGAACTACTTCATTAACTTGATATTCATCATAAACAAGACATATTTAAATCCTAATATTTTAATTATCTTGCTCTTAGTTGGGTTAGATCTATATCTGCCTAATTAAGATAGGATTTAGGTTAGTTTCTTTTGCTTGCATCATAGAATAATCTTGCATTTAGAGTAAATTATACACTCTGTTAAGTCCTCTCCTCAAAGAGGCAAAACTTTAGTTGTGGCTTGGCTGAACCCAAATCAGCTTAAGGGTCATTCTCTTGCCTGATCAGCAAGAAGAAGTGATCTGATGTCCCTGTCTATTGGTAGTTAAAGATACATTATAAACCAATAGCAATAGGGAGAAGCTAACTGGACCTAGATGAACAGTCGGAGCCACCACACCAAACGGAAAAGGAGCTGCTTTTAAGGTCCGGACCGGGTGGTTATCCCCCAATGTTGTTGCAGCGATTTTCGAGGCATCAACAGGACCCTGGAAGGAGCTTGCACAACACCAAGGCTCAGGTTGTAATGGTTCCTTTTGATTACCTTTAATGCAAATTGGTCCATTCTTCTCAATAACTTGTTGTTTATGGGTTATTTCATGTACTCCTTGGTCTATATGTTGAATATGCTTTGTTTTATGTTATAATCAGGTGCTATTTAATTGTTTGACTGTTGGTGATTGCAGGTTTTGGAGAAAAGGAGGAGCTCATCCAGATCAACAAAGCTTGGACTTCTACAACAGCGTTTGGACAAAGGTAAGAACGAAACACTTGATTTCTCATATCATAATGCATGTTTAGAGAAGGATAGCTCCAGTTTGTTTTGTTTGTCATTAGAATGTCTTAGACTTCTAGGAAGGTCGGTTGTGTCCACACTCTTGACTGATTCCGTGTGACACACCTTCTCAGCATCCTTCTTCATCTCCTCAGCTTTCAAAATGGGTCCATGCTACTCGGGATGCAGCAGGCGCTCTTGTCGGTGATCCTACAGATCAACGATGAACATGTTCTCAGTTCGATAGAGCCTATTCTTTATTCGCTCAAAATTCAACGAATTATGATACTGACACCTTTAAAGAAGCTTCAGGCCATCCAAATTGGGACGCAGCTATGAATGAAGAATATCATTCATTATTGGCAAATCATGCATGGGATCTTGTTCCTATACCAAAGGGACAAAAACTTGTTAGATGCAAATGGGTTTACAGAACCAAGTATGGACTAGATGGAAAAGTTGATAAACATAAAGCTCGTCTTGTTGCTAAGGGTTTTTCACAAGTTGAAGGCATTGACTATACTGAAACCTTCTCCCCTATTGCCAAAATGAACTCTATCTGCCTTGTTATTTCCCTTGCTACCTCTTTCAAATGGGAATTCCATCAGATGGATGTTAAATCTGCCTTCTTGCATGGGGACTTGCATGAAGAAATCTATATGGAACAACCTACCAGCTTTATTCAAACAAACTCCAGCCTTGTACGTCAGCTTAAGAAATCCCTTTATGGTCTCAAGAAAGCTCCTCAAGCTTGGTTTGCCAAAATGGATAGCTTTCTTTTAGAAACTAGCTTTTCTAGGTGTCATTTTGACAATACTGTCTACACCAAGAAAGTGGGCAAGTCTTTTATCATTCTTGTTCTTTATGTTGATGATCTTATCCTTACTGGTAGTGATCCCAACATTATAAACCATGTGAAGTCTAGCCTTAAAAAGAAGTTTGAAATGACAAACTTAGGACACTTGCATTATTTTCTTGGTCTTCAAGTCTTCTAATCCAAGGAAGGTATTTCCCTTTCCCAGTCCAAGTATGCCTGTGATCTTCTATGGTTTTTTCACATGGAAGACTGTAAGCCAGCCCCTTATCCCTTTCATTCTGGAGCCAAACTTTCAGTCACTTGTACTTCCCCTGAAGTTGATGGTACCTTATACCGTCAACTTGTAGGAAAACTTTTGTATCTGACCCATACTCATCTTGACCTTTCCTTTACTATTGGCCTTATTGCTCGGTTTATGAAAAACCCACATGAAAGTCATTGGAAAGCAGCTAAAAGAATACTTCGTTATGTTCGAGGTACAGTTCAATTTGGGATTCATTACAGTGCAAAAGCATCTCCTCTATTGGTTGGTTTCACTGATTCTGATTGGGCTGGTGACCCTGATGATCGGAAGTCTACTGCAGGTTATGTGTTCACTCTTGGTTCAGGACCTATTACATGGGCTTGCAAGGAACAAAGTGACATTTCTCTTTCTTCAGCAAAAGCAGAGCATCGTGGTGTCGTAGAAGTTAGTAAGGAAGCCATGTGGCTTCGTCAGATCCTATCAGAGTTTGGTTTTCAGCAGCAACATCCGACTACACTTTGGCGTGATAATCAAAGTGCCATTCAACTATGCAAAGATCCAGTCCAACATCAGCGCAGAAAACACATTGAACTGCACATGCACTTCATCAGAAATATCATTCACGACCATGTTCTTGAAGTGCAATACTGTTCAAAAAATGATCAAGTTGCAGACATATTTACAAAGTCTCTCACAGAGGCGAAGTTTACTAAACTTCGATTTATGGTTGGATTTCAAGAAATTGTCACTAAGGGGGGATAGGCCCTAATGCCTCCTTCCTTCTCCTATTGTGTCATATTTGTACATCCTTCAATCCTATCCCAAGTTGTTCTTAAGGGGGGATGTTAGCATATTCCGACACATAGGAAATAGTTAAGTATAACTTGGTCTAGTGTAGAGTTAGGTAAAGTGTGTTTCTTTTCTATGTACTTTTGTAACTTACAATCCGACGGTCACGATATTTAGTGATCTGATGATTCATTCTCTCCTCGGCATTACCGACACTTGATCCATGGCTTAACACCTGATTGGTCCATGATCTCTATTTAAAGAGCACAGAGGGTCATTTGTAGGGTAACCGTTCACGAGAGAAGCTTATGTAAGTTTTCATTCTTTTATTAATAAATTGCCTGAAGTGGTTGCGTTGGCTCAGGCCATGGATTGTTTCCCTCTTTGAGGGTATTAACCACATCAACAATACTGGTGTATTGATCTGTGATCTGTTTGTGAGCGGTGTCCTTTGGTGTTCTGTCTGAGGAACTTACCCTGTAAATTCCTACAAGCACACCCTGGTTGTGTACTGGGCTGCAATGCAGTGTACCCTAGTAGTGTACTGGGCTACACTGCAGCGCACCCTGGTAGTGTATCTACCTGTTTTGATCCTCTTAGAGACAATTTTTGGATGATTTCAGTTATAGAATTTCTTGGGAAGCTAGGCATTCTGATGGTTGACTTCATTAGGGCATGTAACAACTGAATTAAGGATTGATGGGCCCTAAAGCACTAATTTATAAGATGGGAGTGATGTGCCCAAATGGATCTGTAACACCTGGGCGCTTTTCCGCTATGTGGCGGCCCTAGGCTAGATCGCGTACTCACGAAAAATACCGCCTTCCCTCCAAAAGCGGTGTGATGGCCCAGAAAACCACCTCCCCACCCAAGCCGAAAACTACCCACTGTTCATTTATATTTTCCGTGCCAAAATGTGACCGTTACCTGTTAAAAGGCTAGAAAAGACCCAATTCACTCTTTTCACTCGTTTTTCATTGCAACTACTGCTTAGCCATTGCGACACCCTCAAACCTCTGCGACCAAATTGACCACCGTTTGCCGCATGAAGAAGCTCAAGATACCCAATTGAAGAAACCAGTTGACAATTGAAGCCACTATACCCTCTACAATCACAACTAAACCCAATTTGCTGGCTAGACCATCAATTTTCCAGGTATTCTTGGGAAAAACTAGAATGGCCCTTCAATTTGAAAATGCACAGTTTCATAGAGAGGTTAATTAATTGAATTAATTAAAAGAAACTTCCCTAAATTGGAAAGAAACCTCCAATACACCCCAAACCCTGTTTACAAACTATAATTACCCTCTCACTGTACCATAAGTTTCCAAAACTCACTCCTAAAATCCCTCAAAGCCTAATTCATATCTGTAAACCCAATTATGGCTTCCCAAACCTTTTTGGATGTGATACCCCTGCAATCCCCTCACCTGGACATCGACCACCTTGCATTAGCAGACACAGATTTCCAAATAAAGGATACTTCTTCCCCTTCTTACCTTCTAAAGCTCCATTGTTGGAGTAAGGACAAGTTCCTAAACAAAATGATGACATTCACCTTTGTGAGTCTAATTTTCCCAAATATCTGTTCCCAGAAGTACACCCATTCCCTGACATCATCCACTTCTATCATGATTGCTACATTCCCAGCCAAAGAGCCATTGTCACCCCTGACCAACAATTTTTGTTTACCATCACTGCAAAATGTATTAACAAAATGTTGCAGGTCCAACCAAGCCCTAATGAGACCCCACTGTCTATTGGAGACTTGTTGGATCTATATGTCAAGTTAGACCTGCCCAGAATAGCCAAAATTTTCCAAACTTTCATCATTGAGGAATGTCATACTCCCACAAATAGTCCCCCTTATGTTGCCACCATTTTTTCTGAGAGAGGCAGAAAAATTATTACCATGCTCTTTTGTATTATCAATCAGATAAATTCCCTATCAGCATCTAGAAGTTGGATACCAAAGGAAATCCAAGGTTAGTTATTTATTGGACACCCTTGATCTAGAAGTACTCCACTATATTCACTTACAAGGACTTCATTGATTTATTTTTCAATCCAGTCATGAATATGCTAACCAGTAGCCCTCAGCCCAGAATCATCCAAGAGATCAAAAGGGTGTTACAGTTGGCCAAGAACATTAAGGTGGGAGACTAGTATCTGTACCAGAACCACACAGGAATAAGAATTTATGGATGCCAACTTGTCCCTTACAAACTACCCAAATACCTCCCCATGAGGATATTTGCACTAGAATACTTTAGGCAGATTATCAATTCTGATGAAGTCAACTTCCTAGCAGCTAGGAAGAAAACCCAATTCAAAATAAAAAAAAATCAATTGGGCCCCTTCATTTGTAATACCAGAGAAGCTGGACTAGAAGTTGATAAGATGTTGCAGCAAATGAAGTAAAAAACAGTTTTATGTGGCAGTATGATCCTCATGGAGTCATAAATAACTTGAGAGCCAAGGCCAAATTGTGACCTTTTATCCATCATCCTAGACTAGACATGGATAGGTTTGCCAACCAATCAGAATGTTTGGAAAATAACGTAATTGAGATGGATAGCACTATAGTTGATGTAGAAAATACATTGATCAATGTAGAAAGAGAGATTGATGAGAGTTCCTTCCTACATGTTCTAGAACTAGGAGAACCAATTAATATTCCTCCTGTTTTACAGACTCTAGCAAATGAGGAGAGAAACCTAAAGAGAAATAGGGAGGAGGCTTCCAGTTTAGCTATGGAAACCACAGATGAGCAATTTGAAATCAGTTATAGGAAGAGGCCCAAGCTTAATCCTGTAACTAAATAGGAAGACACCATTCAATCAGTGGAAATCACTGACACTGATACAATGGTGGAAAGAAAAAAAGGTACAACAACTTCAGGAGAAACATAGTAGCCCTCAACATCTAACACTCAACTGATTGAGAGACAACTCAGTGTTGAGGTTTCTTCTTTCACCAGGCCAGTTGATAAAGAAAAGGATATCAAGGACAGATACAAGGAAATCAAGTTGAGGAATGAGAAGTTGAAGGTTGAAACCTATGCTCAATACTTCAAGGACACACCAGTAAATCAAATTAGGTTGATGTTAGCCTTTGACATCAAAATAGGAAAAATTGCAGGTTTCATTCATGCAGCCTACTATCTAGAAGCCAAAAACATCAGTTGACTATAGAAAAACTGACTTTGAGGTTTTGGCCAGGGATGTTCATCCCATTGACCAGCTTGAATTTGACAAGTAGGTAGGTGAGATGATCTACTCCACCTTCGTAGGAAAAGCCATGGCTGCACATAAGCTGCAAAGTTCATTAGATAACATTACAACATAGTATAAGTTGAAAAAGGCTTCCTCACAGGCCAAGGACAACAGGATCAAGTCATCGGAGGACTTGGTAATTGAGCTAGGACATGATCCCAATGACATCAAGGTTGCTGAGAAATTGATCAAGAGGAAGAATGAGGACATAGCTACTCTCAAAAAACAACTGAAACTTCCTCATTTAGAGCACCCATAGACAAAAGTGGTCCTGGAGAGCCAAAAAAATCAGGAGGAGATGATGGACCTGGTTTTACAATTGAATGATCAACTAAAAGAAATGGAAAAGGAGTTAGACAAGATAATATAGTTAAAACAAGCTAGTCTTGAAACTACCCTTGCCACTGTTATCCCAACTGTTAGTATTGCAGTACCATCCACCTTGGCAGCATCATTAGCTCCTACAGCTCCAATGGCTATAGCCCTCCCAGCTTCCACAATGTCTACATCAGCAACAGGGTCAACAACAGCACCTCAGCCAGGTGATGAGGCAAGTAAGTTGGTCAAAGAAATGGAAGACATGTCCATTAAAACCACATAAATGAATAGGATTAAGGAAACGATAACCAGTCTAGAGACTAACTATAAGCTTGCACAGATTATACACAAAGAAGAAGTGCGAAAATCAACCAGGATGAATGAAAGAATAAAAAGCTTGGAGAAGGAATTGACTATGTAGGAACCACTTGGCCAAGCCAAGGAACAGTTATGGGCCAATATCATTGACTCTGTCAATGATATTTGGCCATCCATTCAGTTAATTTTTGAACAAATTGACTTAGTGAAAGAGGCTACAAAAGCCATACAGAGAGTGAAAATAGAACTGGGAGACATGCCCGAGGAAGCTACAAGGATCATTCACTTCCTTAACTCCAAAAATAAGTATGAATTTCAGGAATTGGAGATATCTGATAGAAAAGGTACAATACTGGAATTAAAAAGGGTCCTCACCAAGAGAAATTTAATGCTAACCTTTAAGATAAGTTCCAAACCATGCATCTGGCTATAGACAAATTTATGATTAAGTTTGAAGTTTTGAGGCAAAAGGTTCTACCAAATCCCTTAGTAATAAATGATAAATTAATGCCACAGGAGGACTACAATAGAAGAATTAGAGAAGTGGCCAGAGATTAGGTAAATACTTCATCTATGAAGGGGATGCCAATTGGAAAGGTCCTATACCAGAATTTTGAGAACTTGTTTACCTCTAGCATGAGGTAAAACACCTTTTTGTGAATAAGCCCACATTTTCCAAGTACATGGAGGAAAAAGAAATTTATAGGAAAATGATAAATATCCAATTACCAGATGCAGAAACATGGGAAAAGTTGAATGACTTACTGCAAAAATACATAGTCAAAATGTTAAAATGTATAATAAGAGTGAAAAAGCACAGTAAAAGGATAATGACAACCCAGCCAGATGAAAGAGTATCAAGTAAAAGTGTATCAGTTGAAACGTCAAAGTGAAAAGAACATCCAGTTTGAAGACCAGCAACAAAGCAGAGATTAAAAGGAAAAATATCAGAGCTTAAAGACAACACAACCTAACAAACAGGGACAGCATACAATAGTTGAACATCTGTCTCTATCTTCTTGCATGAAGATATTTCTTTCTCCGAGATTAATTCCCAAGACAGTTTGGGATATTTTGTAAATTATTTTTGTATAAATAGTTCATAATTCAAAGTATTGAGGGGTGATTGCTATACATTTGTAGAGTTATATTGATCAGAAAACCAGAGGGTTATTGTACCAATTTTTTAAGTCAGCAGACTGGACTAAGTAATAAAGAGATTGCATTATGAGATTCATGTGTAGAGCTATTATAGTGAAGTATTTTCTTTGTCAAATTTGTTATTCTCTTATGTATTTCACAAACTTAAATGTGATCAAAATTTGAATGAATTAACTGGAAATTTATCTCAGAATTTGTTTAAGTACACTCTGTTTTGAATAGTTGATCATTTCTATGTTTTCTTTTGAGATCCTAATCTGAGAATCCTTAATTTCTCTCCCATCCTAGTTGACCTCTTTTATTTCATCCAAAATCCGACCTAAGGAACCATTAATTTCTCCTTGGATCTGATTGGAATCAATTTCACAGTCCAACCTTGAGATCTGAAGTAACTCAGCTATCTTACTGTGTAGACACTATTTTTAGAACTTGATCTAGTCATGTTTGCTTGACATTTGACCCCATAGCCCAATGGTAAAAGACACCCCTCTTTTCATCTAAGTAAGTGATCCCACCACCAAATCCAAATCAAAACCCACGTACACTCATAACTAGCCTAAAACTATTTAACTAAAGAAAGTTAAATCATAAAGAGAGAGCCCTCTCTGAGAATTAGGAAGGCTAGATCCTAATCTCCAAAGTTGTTTTGCGGTTACCTCTATCATTTCTTTCTCTAACAAGTTCTAAAGAAATTTTGGAGTGATAACATTATTGGCGACCATACTGGGGACTTCGATCCTCAGTGTAATAAAACTTTAAGGAAATATTAAATTTTATCTTTTGCTCCTTAAGGTCATTTAAGAAGTTGATGTTAAAAAGTTTCAAAAAACAATTAAAAAATTAAAATTATGGCTTCCAAAAAGACTCACTATACCAGGGCAAATCCAGATCCAAACCCTACTACAATAGTTGATGACCCTGACAAGATTTTAAGAAAACCAAAAAAGGTAGAAACTCAAGCAAGTAGTAGCCAGTTAGTTAAAGTGAATTCAATCCTTGAGGAATTATCAATTTTAGAGTATATTCCATTTGATTTGTCATTTGACCTCTCATTGTTTAGAACTAAATCAAAAAATGCAATTCATGAAATTGTGGTAGACCCTGATTTTATTCAATTCATTGAGTGAAAAAAGGTTCTTATACATCTAGATTTAGATAAACTTGTGCTGGATACTTCTGACAAGCTAGAAGCTTTAACCTCTACATTGATAAGCCATATAGATGATGCCTACCTTCAACAATCGATTGAATTAGTTGCC
The DNA here is from genome assembly GCA_031772625.1 of Pinus tabuliformis. Lineage (NCBI taxonomy): Eukaryota > Viridiplantae > Streptophyta > Pinopsida > Pinales > Pinaceae > Pinus > Pinus tabuliformis. Next base: position 38,746,437 of record CM062810.1, on the reverse strand, counting down.
CTCACTACTGCTGCCTCTGAAATTTCTACACAATCTTCAAATATTGTAAATACACCTTCATTTACTACCACCTCACCTATAATATCCACCACAATTCATTACCCTAAACCAGATATTCATTAGATTCCTATCCAACCAAATTCCTCAACCTCATCTAGTTCATCTCCATCCATTTCAAGCCCTTCCTCAAGCACCACTACTTTGCCCCCTAGTCAAACCAAAATCTTAGCCATGGTAGACAGATATGCACCTTTGGTTTTACCAGCACAGCTCCATGCCATGCCCCAAGATTACCAAAGAAAAATCTTTTTGTTTGATGCTACTGGTCAGTATATTGCCCAACAACATGTGAACAAAATGATTGAATATTTTGAGTTGCATGAGATTGATGAGTCTGATGTCCAAATGAGGTTGTTTTCCCAAACATTAACTGGGGATGTAAATAAATGGTTTAAAGGTTTACCTGCTAATCATATTGCAAATTTAGCTGTTTTTCATAGATTATTCATTGATAGATGGGAGAGAAAGAAAAACCCTCTGCAAATACTTTCTGAATATGATAACATTAGAAGAGCTCCTAATGAGTCAGTTTAGGATTATTGTATTAGGTTCAATAGCATCTACAATGCAATCCCTGCTAATATTAAGCCTCCACCAAACCTAGAATTGATCAAATTCCCTGATGGTTTTGAAACTGACATGTCATACCAATTAAGGGGAAGAAACCCTGAAACATTGGAACACATGCAAAGTAATGTTGTTAGTGTAGAAGCCAATCTATTAGCTAATAAAGCTAGGATGAGAAATGAAAAAAGAGTTGTTATTAATGAGGAAACTTCAACATCTGATGGTAAAATAGATAGTTTAGCAAAAAGTGTAGAAAGAATAATGGATAGATTAGAAAACATGGAAAGAAAAACTCAATGGGAGAATCAACAACCACCCCCAACAAGAAACCCCAACTTTAGAAAGAATCCTAACACTGGAAAGAATGCTATACTAGATTAGAAAATTAGACCACCCTTCCAGGAAAACTATGCTGAGGGTTCACAAAACCATGAGGGAGAAGATGACACCCAGATAAATCTATTAGGGATTAAAAATGAAGATGTTGTTTTTCTTACTCATGAAGAACAGGAATTGTACATGCTGCAACAATTGCAATTAGAATTTGGAGAGTCTTTTGATTTTAAACAGGGCCATGAGTCAACCATATATGAGGTTCACAAACAATATAGCCTAAGAAGTAAAAAGTATAATGAAATTCCCACTAAGTGTTGGGTGTGGAGCCTGATTATCTTCTATATTCAAAGGTCTCGCCACATTGGACCCCAGTTCGAAATGGGGGCGACAACGCCGCCCGTAAAATATTCGCTGCAGGGGGGGTGGCTACGACCTTTGGGAACCCCCCCCTGACGGGGGGTTTCGGGGGCAGCAGCCCCGAAGCTAAAAACAACTGTAAAATTGCCTTGTAAAAGTATAGTAATTTCTAGTCAATCTAGGCTGTTAATTAGGTGGATGATCTGACGGTAGAACTTATGTTTAGTTTAGGGTTTTTTTTTCCCTAGAAGGCAACCCCTCTCTTTGTATGAGGGCATTGTATTTGAGGTTGTGTGATAGATGTGTATTCTGTGAGCGGGAAATAGAGAGGTGAGACTGTGAGAGAAAACAGAGGATATTACAGCGGATATGCTGTAGGTTGTGTCTCTTCATTTTGCTGGATAATAGAAAGGAAGGACTGGCTGTTCGAGGTGGACATAGCCCAAACTGGGTGAACCACGTATATCTGTGTCTCTCTTGTTTTATGCGTTTTCTGTGTTTATATTTCTGCAATATTTTATGTGTTCCATTGCTCCATAATATATAATTTCTAACAACTGGTATCAGAGCCGAAGGTCTATTTGGCTGATAAACTCGCAGGAAAGAAGAGTTCCTGGTTCGAGTGGGAGCAATGGCAGAAGATGGTAAGTTTAGGTTCGAGAAATTTAACTGCCAAAACTTCTCACTGTGGAAGATGCAGATGGAAGATTATCTGTATCAGAAAGATCTATACCTACCATTGGGTGGAAAATGAAAGATAATGACAGGTATGATAGACGAAGAATGGAACCTTCTTGATAGAAAGGCACTCGGAACAATACGGTTGTGCCTTGCTGCGTCAGTCGCCTTCAACATTTTGAAGGAAACCACAACAGAGGGTTTGATTCAGGCGTTGTTGAAACTATATGAAAAACCCTCGGCCTCAAATAAGGTATTTCTTATGAAACGGTTATTTAATATGAAGATGGCGGAAGGTGGATCTGTTGCAGACCATTTAAATGATTTTAATACAGTTACAAGTCAGTTAAGTTCTGTAGGGGTAAACTTTGATGATGAAGTTAGAGCTCTGTTATTCTTGTGCTCATTGCCAGAAAGTTGGAATGGTTTGGTAATGGCCATTAGTAACTCTGTTTCTGGATCTAGTACTTTAAAGTTTGATGATGTTGTCGGTGCTATCCTTAGCGAGGAAATGTGATGGAAAAGCTCCGATGAGATATCGGGAAATGCTTTGAGTGCAGAGTCTAGAGGAAGAAAAATGGAAAGAGGAAAGAGCTCAGGATATCGCAGTAAATCAAGGAAAGGCAGATCCAAGTCCAGATCGGGGATAGTGTGCTAGAAATGTGGAAAGAAAGGACACCTAAAGAAAGACTGTAGATCTCGGAAGGGGAAAGAAGGAGATGCACATCAAGAAAAAAATCATGAAGCAAATGTGACAGGTGAGGTGTTACAAGATGCTTTGATTCTTTCTTTCGAAAATATTACTGATTCCTGGGTGGTAGATTCAGGGGCTTCATTCCATGCCACACCTGATAAGAAATACTTTCATGACTATGTTCAAGGAGATTTTGGACAAGTTTGTCTGGGTGATGATAAACCCTGTAAAATCGTTGGAATGGGTAAGGTTCTTGTAAAACAACAGAACAGAAACCAATGGCTATTAAAGGAGGTAAGGCATGTTACAGATCTAAAGAAAAATCTGATTTCAACAGGGCAGTTAGGCGGTGAAGGTTGTGTGACAACTTTCACAGATAAATCTTGGAAGTTCACCAAAGGAGCCTTGGTAATAGCAAAAGGCGAAAAGGTTGGTACATTGTATTTATGCAATGGTATTTCTAACTCTGTTAATGCTTTAACTTCCAAAGGAGTAGATGCAGCATTATGGCATCATAGGCTCAGACACATGAGTGAAAAGGGGATGAAGATTCTTCACTCAAGGAATTTTTTGCCAGGTTTGAAGAATGTTGATTTGGACTTCTGGGAGAATTGCATTTATGGAAAATAGAAGAGAGTCAGATTTCTCAGAGTTGGGAAAGAAAATAAGAATGAAAAATTAGAGCTTGTGCATAAAGATGTATGGGGACCTGCTCGGGTAACATCTCTCAGTGGCTCTCATTATTATTTTACTTTTATTGATGATGCAACTAGAAAAACTTGGATTTATTGTATTAAGAATAAGTCTGATGTATTTGATACTTCCAAGAAATGGAAAGCTTTGGTTGAGATTGAGACAGGAAAGAAATTGAAGTGTCTTAGATCAGACAATGGAGGTGAATATTGCAGCAAAGAGTTTGATAGGTACTGTTCAGAGCATGGAATTTGCAGAGAGAAGATAGTTCCAAGAACACCACAAGAAAATGTTGTGTCAGAAAGGATGAACAGAACAGTCATGGAGCGTGCAAGGTGCATGAGATTGCATGCAGGATTGCCTTTACAGTTTTGGGCAGATGTTGTAGATACTGCTGTTTATCTAATAAACAGAGGGCCTTCAAGTTCCTTGGATGGTGGTGTTCCAGAGGAAGCATGGACAGGTAAAAAGGTAAACTACTCTATTTTAAAGCCTTTTGGTTGTGAGGCCTTTTTCCATATTGATAAAGAAAATAGAACAAAGCTTGAGACAAAGTCAAAGAAATATACCTTTATTGGATATGGTGTTAATGATTTTGGTTATCTCTTATATGATTACGAAAATCACAAAATCATTAGGAGCAGAGATGTAATATTCAATGAAAAGGTCTTGTATAAGAATCAATTGCAGGAAAAGAAATAGGAAAAGGAAAACAAGGAATACGCAGTTCTTGATGAAATCACTGAAAAAGTAAAGGTGCCTGAAAATAATAATAATCAACAACCACAACAACAGCAACCAACACAACAACAACAGGCACCCCAAACACCTGAAAGTGGTGTTAGAAGATCTACCAGGATAAGTAGACCCCTGAACGATACTCTCCTTCATTATATTATTTATTGTTGACTGATTTCGGTGAACCCAAACGTTATGAAGAAGCAATGTAGGTTAAAAGAAGGAAGAAGTGGGAGGTAGCCATGGAAGAAGAGATGGACTCCTTAATGCATAACCAGACTTGGGATTTAGTCAAGTTTCCTGTAGGAAAAACTACATTGAAGAATAAATGGGTTTACAGTGGACTCCTTAATGCATAACCAGACTTGGGATTTAGTCAAGTTTCCTGTAGGAAAAACTACATTGAAGAATAAATGGGTTTACAGGCTGAAGGAAGAAGATGGAGGAAAACAAAGGTATAAGGCTAGACTTGTGTTGAAGGGGTTTGCATAGAAGAAAGGTATTGATTTTGATGAAATATTTCTCTTGTTGTTAAAATGACTTCAATCAGAACTATTTTAAGTCTTGTAGCGGCTGAAGATTTGCACCTTGAGCAGTTAGATGTAAAGACAACCTTTCTCCATGGGGATTTGGAGGAAGAGATATATATGCAGCAGCCACAAGGATATGAGGTGAAAGGGAAGGAGAAACTAGTGTGCAGGTTGAAGAAGAGCTTGTATGGCTTAAAAGAGGCTCCAAGGCAGTGGTATCTAAAATTTGACAAGTTTATGTCTGAACAAGGTTATACTAGATGTCACTCTGATCATTGTGTTTATTTGAAAAAGAAAAATGATGGCGGCTATATTATATTGTTATTATATGTAGATGACATGCTTGTTGCAGGATCTAACACGCAGGAAATAAATGCGCTCAAAAGAAAATTGGCAAATTCATTTGCAATGAAGGATTTGGGAGCTGCAAAACAAATCCTTGGTATGAGAATAACTAGAGACATGAAAAATCGTAAATTAACATTGTCTCAGAATGAGTACATACAAAAGGTGTTGAAAATATTTAACATGCACAATGCAAAACCAGTTCGGACACCTTTTGCTAGCCATTTCAAACTTAGCAAGGAAATGTGCCCAAAGACCCAAGAAGACATGGATTATATGTCTAAAGTTACATATGCATCAGCAGTTGGAAGCTTAATGTATGCAATGGTCTGCACAAGGCCTGATATTGCACATGCAGTGGGAGTTTTAAGCAGGTACATGAACAATCCAGGAAAGGAACATTGGATGGCAATGAAATGGATTCTCAGATATTTGAAAGGTACCACAAATCAAGAATTATGCTTTGGTGGTTCAAACATCTCCCTACAAGGATATGTTGATGCAGATATGGAAAGTGACAGAGATAACAGGAGGAGCACTACAGGATATGTATTTACTGTTGGAGGAACAACTGTCAGTTGGGTTTCAAAAATCCAAAGTGTTGTTGCACTTTCAACAACAGAAGCAGAGTATGTTGCTGCTACAGAGGCTAGTAAAGAAATGAGTTGGTTACAAAGGTTTATGGGTGAATTGGGTAAGGAGCATGATATGGGAACGTTATATAGTGATAGCCAAAGTGCCATTCATCTTGCAAAGAACTCAACATTTCATTCTAGGACTAAGCACATACAGCTCAAGTACCATTTCATACGATCAGTGTTGGAATATGGAGAGTTGAAGCTAGAAAAGATACACACTAGCCAGAATCCTGCAGATATGCTAACAAAAGTTGTAACCAGGGAGAAACTGAGAATATGCTCAGTTTCAATTGATCTTCAAGGATGACGATGAAGATGAGAAATAGCCAGGTCCAAAGAGGAGTCATTGTCCAACAAATGGAGCAACGGTGGAGTTGCTACAATCAGTCTCCAAGTGGGAGATTGTTGGGTGTGGAGCCTGATTATCTTCTATATTCAAAGGTATCGCTACATTGGACCCCAGTTCGAAATGGAGGCAACAACGCCGCCCATAAAATATTCGCTGCAGGGGGGGTCCAGGGGGGGGCTGCTGCGACCTTTGGGAGCCCCCCCCCTGGCGGGGGGTTTCGGGGGCAGCGCCCCCGAAGCTAAAAACAGCTGTAAAATTTCCTTGTAAAAGTATAGTAACTTCTAGTCAATCTGGGCCATTCATTAGGTAGATGATCTGACGGTAGAACTTTTGTTTAGTTTAGGGTTTTTTTCCCTAGAAGGCAACCCCTCTCTTTGTATGAGGGCATTGTATTTGAGGCTGTGTGATAGATGTGTATTCTGTGAGAGGGAAATAGAGAGGTGAGACTGTGAGAGAAAACAGAGGATATTACAGCGGATCTACTGTAGGTTGTGTCTCTTCATTTTGCTGGATAATAGAAAGCAAGGACTGGTTGTTCGGGGTGGACATAGCCCAAACTCGGTGAACCACATATATCTGTGTCTCTCTTGTTTTATGTGTTTTCTGTGTTTATATTTCTGCAATATTTTATGCGTTCCATTGCTCCATAATATATAATTTCTAACACTAAGAGCTGAATCCAAACCCAAACTAAAAAGATAACAGAAGCTCCTGTGAACAAAATCCTAAAAATCCTCTCTAGGGGAACTCAGGAGACTTCTAGTCCAAAAATTGTAGATATAACTTCATCAGAAACTCAAACTAAATGATTACTCAAATAATTCCAAATAAGAGAAATCATAACAAAACTGCTGAAACACATATTGAAGTGCCAAGTACTGAAAAAGAAGATAAAAACACACAGACCACATTTGCTAAAGAAGATCTCACCCAGTCAAGCAAAATTCAATTGCCATTCAACATTAAGACTGTTGATCCCCTGTTTTGTTCCTATTACTATCAGTTCAATCCCCATTTTGACCTCTTTTTGGCACTATGGAACCTACTTCTTTGCTAAGTTTACTATCCTAATCCTTGTCCCAATCCCCATTTGAGGTAAATCTTCTTATGATTGCATTTGGCTATTTGTTGGTATATTTAAGTGAATATAGGTAGCATATTCTTAAACTAACTCATTATTATAATTGAGTGTAGACTTCTCAACAGAATGTGCAGGACAATACCAGAAGAAGCAGTTGATGTACCATGACTCCCTATTTCAGTACTCAAAGGCTACATTCGAATTTGGTTCTCAAACACTGCAATGGATAAGGAGTCATTCGCCTCTGGATGATGAGATGGTACCAACCATGAGAAGAACACATGTGATCCCAAGATCTTCGTTCTCTTTCCTTTGGTTGCAGCATACACTAAGTTGGGGGTTGGTTACGAGTTGTTGGACCAATTCGAGCCAACCGTTCAAACCAATTCATTTTGAAGAAGTAATGTTGTTCGACTGTTATAAACCACCATTTTTAGTTTAATGTTAAACCGTAATCAAATTCCTTTAAAAGGCGGGGATGTTATATGTCAGGGGGCACGCTGAACCTTTGAAGTATTTACTGTATAATTTTGACTTAGTTTCAATAGAAGATCGTTATGATGCTCTTGCTCTGAATTCTAGTTGAATGTGTTGATGGGATGTTGATGCTCATGTTTTAATTGTGATCGAAATTGTTTCATTACTATAATTTTATTAGCCCCCAGGTGTGGCTGGGCCCACCCATCTGGGTTTGCTCTGTATTTTCATCAACAGTGTCACTGTGAAACTAGTTACAATTAATTTCCTTTTCTATTGCAAGTCAGTTCAATTGATTTGTTCGTTTGATTGATTAGTACACATAGGTGCGTTGAATGATTGCAAAATTCTTGTTATTTTCATAGTTGCAATTACATTCGGGTGTGAATGTTGTGTGCTTTCCAAACTAGAACTATGTCATTACCTTGATTTACCATCATCTTAAATGCATCATATGGTCATTTGACAAGCTGATTGAAATCACTACCTATGGTCAATGCCGGAATAGTCCTTAAACTCATCAACAATCATGTATGAATAAGATCTTAATTGATTAGAATAGGCTTGGTCTATTCGCCAAATCGATCTCTGTTTCTCTGAGAGAATTGACTTGAATCGATCTCTTGATTAAACCGTTAGCATTGTATAGGAAACACGAATATAAGAAAATGTTGCATCGACCGTTCAAATGCTGTAACGGATTTGGTTGAAATGAATTGGATTGGTGACCAAAGTGTGAAGATGCATTACTTGCACAAATGATTGATTGGTTTTTGTTTCGTTTCATTTCATTTAACAGACTATTGGATTAATGCGTTGTGGATTGGTAACAGAACACTACAGGAACATTTGTGTGTAATTAGTTTTCAAAGACCAATTCTTTATCTCATACTTGCCTCCCCTGTTCGTGCAATTACCAATTTCATTAGTTGACTGAAATGATTACTCTTCCCTATTTTTGTGCAATAATTAGTCTCATTTGAATGATTGATCTCTCTTTTGGCTCATAGGTTTCGGTTATCCACTTTGTAGTTAATTCATTTCTTGTATTTACAACAACATATTGGTTTTGAGTAAGAATATTCACAAGTAGGGATTGGTGTGATTCTAGGAAAGATTTAAGTATTGTTTCTTAGAATTTGTCTGATTACATAGCTGGGTGTTAAAGAGGATTAGTGTTAGGGTTTCTTTCATTAATCAAATCCTGTAAGTGGTTTATTTGAAGATAGAACAACAAGTAAGTGAGTGATAGAGTAAAACAGAGTAATTTCTCCAGATTAATACTTAACTCCTCAGTCTTTATAAGGGAATGAACAATTAAGTATAGAATGATTGTTTGATTGGGTGCTACTGGGATAGATTCCTCATTTACTTAAGAGTTGGATTGTTATTATTACAGGTTATTTGTAATAGTTTGATAATTTGAGTGGTTATTAGTACAGGTTATTTGATTACTTCAAGTAAGAACTGCCATCATCATAGGATGCTTGTTGAGGAATGATTGAGTGTTTTTTCACATAGAAGGTCTGGTACCAACATTCAGAGATTTGATTGAGTACAGTTTGGTGTGGATAAAAGTTTGTTTTCATCACTAGAGATACATAGTTGAGTACATATTTGAATACTAGAATTTGTAAAGGTTTTAGATTAAATTTGATTGTTGGGTTTGCTCTTGACAATTAGATGATTTGATTTGCGAGTAGTTATTATTTCATAAATTCTTAGAAGGAAATGATTAAACTCTGACCTAGCCCTGAATAGAGAAAGTGCAAGGCAATTCGTGCTTACAAACCCCGGGTTGACAATTAATATTAAGGGATTTAATCTGACCATTTAATCTCTCAACAAAGACTGAGATAGAAAAATTGAAAATATCAGTTCCTTTGACCAAGTTAGTGAAAAATGAAACCTATAGATCACAAATCACTGAAACATTAAATATAGGTGAAGGAGAAGATGGCGTGAATTAAAATGATGATCAACCTGTGTTATTGTTTGGTCCTGAGGTAGATGGTACACATAAAAAAGGAGGTATCCCTCCTTTCTACATTATCCTGAACATTCATGATAAAATATTACATAATGCTATGCTAGACTCAGGGTCATCCCATAATTTAATTCCAAAATAAATCATGGAGAGACTAAACTTAGATATCACCAGACCATATAAGTACCTCTTTTCCTTTGACTCTAGCCAAGTTAAATGCCTCGGCCTGATTAAGGATTTGTGTGTAACTCTAGTCCAGTGCCTAGCAAAGAGTATTGTGATGGACATAGTAGTTGCTGACATCCCACCCAAGTATGGAATGTTGTTATCTCCCTCACAGGGAGAAAAATTTCAAGGATCTTTACAGTTAGATATGTCATATGCCACCATCTCTGTTTTTGGTCAACAAAGAAAACTTTATTGAGAGACCTTGATGAAATACATGGTGAGTAGTGCAGAAAAACCATAGAATTTCCCTATATACTCCATGCATTCTGATATGGACTCTTTCATCTTATACAATTCAGAAGATGACAAAAATGAAATCACAGCTGTAGAAGAAAAATACAAAGCTCCTGATAGTGAAAACATTTTTCATGAGTCCATATGGCATTTGGATTTTGATGGATCTGTGAATATACTAGGAGTAGGTGTAGGAGTGGGATTCACAACATGGAGAATAATCATTCTGAAGGTCATGCATTTAGATTAAACTTCAAGTGCACAAAAAACATGGTAGAATATGAAGCTCTAATCTTAGGACTACAAATGGTTAGAAAACTTGGAGCCAAACGAGTTTCTATTATGGGAGACTCGGAATTGATTACTAAACAAATCAAAGGTGAATACTCTATAAATACTCCCAGACTTGGCCAATATAGAGAGACTGTCCTAGATTTGGTTAAAGACCTTCTGGAAATAGATTTTACCGCCATTCCTAGGAAACAAAATATGCAGCCTCACAGTCTGGCCACTTTTGCTAGTACCTGCAAATTAATTTTTCAGCCCAACCGCCAGTACACTGCAGAAGTGAGACATAGGCCTATGATACCTAACAATTTTAAATATTGGCATATCTTCTCAAAAGATTCTCAAATTTATGATTTCATGAATGTTGACGGTGAGTTTCAAAATTATAATATAGATACAGACTGTACAGTAGAAAATAACATAGATAGTGACATAGTTGTAAATATTTTAGATATAGGTAAACCCACTAATTTCACTAAAGTAGAAATAGATAACTTAGAAAATGTAGAACTAGAAGAAATAATGAATGATGATCCTGGAATTTTGAACCTTAAAAATAACTTTTTACCTAAGGGATTAGTCCCATTAGAAGATTTGTTTGATTCAAATGATGTAGCTAGGAAACCAAAATGGATCCTTTAAGAGCAGATAGAAGAATGTAACATAGGAACTCAAGAAAAACCTAAGCTCATTAAAATATCAAAATCCTTACCTCCAGATGAAAAGGTTAAGTATATAAATATGTTCAAAGAGTTTCAAGATGTCTTTTCCTGGAGTTATGAAGGCCTAAAGTCTTATGACACCAGCATAATTCAATACAAGATATCCATCAAAGAGGATCATAAACCCTTTAAACATAAGCTTAGGAGAATTAATCTGGTTCTTATGCCATCAATTGAAAAAGAAGTAAAAAGGTTGTATGATGCCCAAATCATAGCTCCCATTAGATATTTATACTGGGTCTCAAACTTAGTCACTATTAGGAAGAAAATAGGAGAAATCAGACTTTGTGTTGATTTTAGAAACTTGAACAAAGTCTCATTAAAAGATAACTATCCTCTCCCAAAAATGGACCACATTCTTTAGAGAGTAGTATGCTCATCCAAAATTTCATTACTTGATGGATTTTCTGGATACAACTAGATCTCAGTTCAACCAGAGGACCAAGCTAAAACTACATTTACTACTCCTTGGGGTACTTTCATGTATTTGAAGATGCCTTTTGGATTAATGAATTCAGGAGAAACATTTCAAAGAGCTATGGATATAGCTTTTTCCAAAGAAATCCATGATTTTCTAGTTGTTTACCAAGATGACATCACAGTGTTTTCAAAATCTGATAATGAACATCTAGATCACCTGAGAAGAGTTTTCATTAAATGCAGAAAATTTGGTATTTCCTTAAATCCCAAAAAGACACTCTTTGGTCTAGAAGAAGGTAAACTCATGGGACATATAATATCCAAAGATGGAATTAGAATAGATCCAGGTAGAATAGAGGAAATCTTGACCATCACCCATCCTAGAAACAACAAAGAATTACAGTCATTTATAGGAAAAATAAATTTTCTTAGGAGATTCATTTCAAACCTAGCATAATTAATTAGAGAACTTAATAATGTGTTAAGGAAATATTCAACACTTAAGTGGACATTGGAGGCTAAATAGTCCTTTGATTCCATTAAAGAAGCCCTTACCAAAACTCCAGTCTTCATAAGTCCTAATTTCCAAGAGGATTTTATAATTTTTTATTTTGCTTCAGAACATACTATTGCAACAGTTTTGTTGCAAAAGAATGATCAAGGATATGACAAACCTATTGCATTTTTTAGTAAATCTTTAAGAGATGCCACATTAAAGTACAACATAATGGAAAAACAAGCACTAGCTTTAGTGAAGGTTATTAAAGATTTCAAAGTATACATCTTGTATTCACACATCATTGCTTATGTTCCAAATTCAGTAGTAAAGGACATTTTGACACAAAATGGGCCTGAAGGAAAGAGAGGAAAATGGATTGCCACTATTTTGGAATATGACATAGAAATAAATCCTACAAAACTTATTAAAGGCCAAGGTTTAGCTAAACTCATGGCTGAATCAAACTTTCAGGCCTTAGATATAAATTTCATTGGTGCCCTAGATGATCAGGAATAGATGGTACCTCCAAAAATCAGTGAAGCTTTTACAGATTCACCTTGGTATGTAGATATCATATTTGTTTTACTAAACTTACAAGATCCTCGAGGTTTATCTAGAACCAAAGCTAGATTTTTGAAAATGAAATCAATGAAATATTGTATCATAGATAATGCTTTATTTTGGAAAGACAATGGTGGCATTCTATTAAATTGTTTACTGAAAGATGAAGCTAACAAAGTTATGCAAGAATTTCATGCAGGAGATTGTGGAGGACACTTGTATTGGAAAACAACTGCTGATAAGATTCTAAGGGATGGTTTTTACTGGCCCACTCTTTTTGCAGATGTTAAGAAACATGTGACCTCCTGTCATAAGTGCCAAATATTTGAGGGAAAAAGGAAGCTTTTACCTTTACCTCTCAAACTCATATCCACAGAAATTCCATTTCAACAATGGGGTTTAGACTTCATTGGAGAAGTCCACCCATCCTCCTCAGCCCAACATAAATGGATTTTGATAGCCACTATTTACTTTACCAAATGGATAGAAGCCATCCCTTCTAGACAAGTAACAAAATTTGTCATTATCTCATTCCTTGAAAGCAATATCATGTCAATATTTGGATGCCCCCAAAAGCTCATTACTAATAATACAACTACTTTTAAATCCAGGAAAATGGTAGACTTTTGTAACAAATATCACATTATCCTTGGCCATTCCACTGCCTATTACCCTCAAGGTAATGGACTTGCAGAATCCTCAAACAAAAGCCTTGTCAATATCATTAAGAAACTACTGGAAGACAACAAGAAGACATGGAACAAAAAGTTGGTAAATGCCTTATGGGCAGACAAACTAACTACCAAAAGGTCCATTGGTACATCTCTTTATCAGCTAGTATATGGTATGGATGTTGTTTTTCCATCCTCTTTAGGAGTATGAGTGATGAAGATCATACAAGAGTTGCAGGTAGAACCAAATGATATCCAAAGAAAGATAAATCAGACAATACACTCGCAGCAAACCAGAGAAGAAGTCTATGTCAAATCACAAGTGATCCAGGATAAAATCAAAAGTATTTTTGACAAAAAGACCAAAGCTGATGATTTTTACATAGGTGACAAAGTACTTAAATGGGATTCTAGATGAGAAGATAAGGGCAAACTTGGAAAATTTGATTTCCTATGGCAAGGCCCTTACATCATTTACGGTTACAGAGGTAACAATGCCTTTTTCTTGAGACAGTTAGATGGAACAGATCTACCAGGAGGACCTGTCAATGGTAGAAAGCTGAAGAATTACTTATCCACAGATTAACAACAATTCATTTTACATTACTCACTGTATATAACATTGCAAAGTTTAGATTGTATTGGATGGTAATATTTTGATGTTGAAGCCCAAAGAGAAGGCCCTGAGCTTTGAAGGGTTCACCATCATAAGTATGAATAAAGCAGAATCACAGAAGAGCAGTGTACAAGTTAACTACAGTCACATTGCCAAAGGCTACTGATCTTAAAGTTCTTGACATTTCACTAGGAAATGCCATCCCCATGTGGAGCCACTATTAGGATCCTATAATAATAGCATTCATAATTTTGAATTGGCTATGGTTAGTCTTGTAATATTGTACATACTTTTTCTTTCTGCAAAATGTTTTCCATATTAAAAATTAAAAAATTTAAAGAGGGTATGTCCTAAAAGAATAATCAAAGGACAAAAATAAAGAAAAAGATCAAAAAAGTGAAAATATGAACCCCAAAAAGAATAAACAGATCATGAAAGTGTGCAAATTCAAGTGCCACTACTTTTTACTTTATTATGCAAAATAAGGTTGTGTGAAGCTTGTTAGAAATGCCACAATCCACGATGGTCAAATAGCTTAATCTTGACTCATTCATGTTTTAAATTTTATGTTAATAGATAGAGAATAAAAATCTAGCCAAATTGTTTAACCTTGGTAGATCAGTAGTTAGGTAGAGAATAAAATGAGCTCATCAGTTTAATCTGAGCCATTGGAAGCTATAAGGTTAGAATTAGATAGTTTGATTGTCAAAAGAAAAGGAAATAAAGGGTCAATAAGCTCAAATGCACCCAATAAAATGAAGAGAAAATGTTAGGATAAATAAAGGGTAGGTAGGAGAAAGGTTGCAAATGCACAAGGTTGCTAAGTCAAAAGCACATTTATCATGCTTAATCCTATGTTTCAAGTGCAGGAGGAAATGTGAGAAAGAAAGGATATTCACAAGCTTGTTTAACTAATTTCCCCTCATTTCAGTGCATCCCCATATGATTATTTGCTAATTTCCCCATTATCCCTTCATCACTTATAAATCCCCTTTTCCCTTCATTTTGATCTTTACCCTTTGGTTTCACACATTTCCCTAGTAATTACCCTTCAAAAATCATCCCCCTAACAAAAACCCCTTTTCCCCAGTGTGTAACACATTTCCCATTGTAAATATTACCTTCCCCCCTTATTAATTTCCATATTTCCCTTCAAACCCCATAAAAACCCCTTTATCCTAAGTTTTTATGCCCCTTCTTTAGCTAATTAACTCCCCCGCTTCATATTTCCCCAACAAACCTTTTTAACCCACCAACCCTTGGTGCGGTTAAAAAGCCCCGCCACATAACCCCTAATCCCACTTTATTAACCCGCTGCTTATGTTAAAAAACCCGACTTTATTAGTTAATTAATTACATTTTTGTGTAATTAAACCCTGGGCCCTGCAAATCCCTTTCCCGATTCCCTCCATGCATCTTAACCACATGACAACCATCTGATCTCCTACCCCCAGATCCGACGCTGCACATTCATATCGCGTGGGTTCATTATCTGACCAATAACAGCACAAGAGCACGCAAGATTCGTGGTTTTGCCTAGGCGCTTTTCTGCTACGTGGCAGCCCTAGACTAGATCGCGTGCTCACGAAAAATACCACCTACCCTCCAAAAGTGGTGTGATGGCCTAGAAAACCACCTCCCTGCCCAAGCCGAAAAATGGCCACTATTCATTTATATTTTCCCTGCCAAAATATGACCATTACCCGTTAAAAGGCCAGAAAATCCCCAATTCACTCTTTTCGTTCGTTTTTCACTACAACTGTTGCTTAGCCATTACGGCACCCTCAAACCTCTGTGACCAAATTGACCAATGTTTGTTGCCTGAAGAAGCTTCAGATACCCAATTGAATAAACCAGCTGACAGTTGAAGCCATCGTACCCTCTGTATTCACCATTGAACCTAGTTTGTAGGCCAAACCATAGATTTTCCAGGTATTTTGGGAAAAACCAGAATGGCCCTTCAATTTGAAAATGCACAATTTCATTGAGAGGATAATTAATTGAATTAATTAAAATAAACTTCCCTAAATTGGAAAGAAACCTGCAATACACCCCAAACCCTGTTTATAGACTGTAATTACCCTCTCACTGTACCAAAAGTTTCCAAAAATCACTCCTAAAACCCCTCAAAGCCTAATTCATATCTATAAATCCATTTATGGCCTCCCAAACCTCTTTGGATGTGAGACCTCTGCAAACCCCTCACCTGGACATCGACCATCTTGCATTAACAGACAAAGATTTCCAAATAAAGGATATTGATTCCCTGCTTACCTTTTAAAGTTCCACTGCTGGAGTAAGGACAAGTTCCTAAACCAAAACGATAACATTCACCTTTGGGATTCTAATTTTCCCAAATATATGTTCCGAGAAGTACACCCTTTCCCTGACATCATCCACTTCTATCATGATTGCTACATTCCCAGCCAAAGAGCCATTGTCACCCCTGACTAGCAAGTTTTGTTTACCATCACTACAAAATCCATTAACCAAATGTTTCAGGTCCAACCAAGCCCTAATGAGACCCCACTGTCTATTGGAGACTTGTTGGATCTATATGTCAAGTTAGACCTACCGAGAATAGCCCAAATTTTCCAAACTTTCATCATTGAGGAATGTCATACTCCCACAGATAATCCCCCTTATGCTGCCACCATTTTTTTTGAGAGAGGCAGATAAATTATTACCATGCTCTCTTGCATCTTAGGATACACCATAGATGAGCATGTGGATGAGGTTTTCCTTGCTTTCCTCTCCATCTTTAGCCCAAGCAAGCCTCCTGCTGTTATTTACAACTATGCTCAGTTCATTGCAGATAGGATGCATGAACAATTCACTAGATTACCTACTGAAAGAGTCTTCAAGTACTCTTCTATATTATTTCATATGTTCTTGTATTATCAATTAGATAAATTCCCTGTCAGCATCCAGAAGTTGGATACCAAAGGAAATCCAAGGTCAGTTATTTATTGGACACCCTTGATCTAGAAGTACTCCACTATATTCACTTACAAGGACTTCATTGATTTATTTGTCCATCTAGTCATGAATATGCTAACCAGTAGCCCTCAGCCCAAAATCAGCCAAGAGATCAAAAGGGTGTTACAATTGGCCAAGAACAGTAAGGTGGGAGACTGGTATCTGTACTAGAACCACATAGAAATAAGAATTTATAGATGCCAACTTGCCCCTTACAAACTTCCCAAATACCTCCCCATGAGGATATTTGCACTAGAATACTTTAGGCAGATTATCAATTCTGATGAAGTCAACTTCCTAGCAGCTAGGAAGAAAACCCAATTCAAAATGAAAAATCAATTGGGCCCCTTCATTTGTAATACTAGAGAAGCTGGACCAGAAGCTGATAAGATGTTGGAGCAAATGAAGTTCAAAAATAGTTTTATGTTACAGTATGACCCTCATGGAGTCATAAATAAGTTGAGAACCAAGGTCAAATTGGGACCTTTTATCCATCATCCTATACCAGAAATTGAGAGGTTTGCCAACCAATCAAAATGGTTGGAAAACACTCTAATTGACATGGATAGCACTGTAGTTGATGTAGAAAATACATTGATCAATGTAGAAAGATAGATTGATGAAAGTTACTTTCTACAGGTTCCAGAACTAGGATAACCAATGAATATTCCTCCTATTTTACAGACTCTAGAAAATGAGAAGAGAAACCCAAAGAGAAATAGGGAGGAGGCTTCCAGTTTAGCTATGGAAACCACAGATGAGTAGTTTGAAATCAGTTACAGGAAGAGGCCCAAGCTTAATCCTGTAACTAAATAGGAAGACACCACTGAATCAGTGGAAATCACTGACACTGATACAATGGTGGAAAGAAACAAAGGTACAAAAGCTTCAGGAGAAATACTACAACCCTCAACATCTAACACTCAGCTAATTGAGAGATAGCTCAATGTTGAGGTTTCTTCTTTCACCAGGCCAGCTGATAAAGAAAAGGATATCAAGGACATATACAAGGAAATCAAGTTGAGGAATGAGAAGTTGAAGGCTGAAACCTATGCTCATTACTTCAAGCACACACTAGAAAATCAAAGTAGGTTGATGTTAGCCTTTGACATCAAAATAGGGAAAATGTAGGTGTCATTGATGCAACTTATTGTCCAGCAGCCAAAAACATCAGTTGACTACAGGAAACTGACTTTGAGGTTTTTTCTAGGGATGTTCATCCCATTGTGCAGATTAAATTTCACAAGTAGGCAAGTGAGATGATCTACTCCACCTTGAAAAGAAAAGCATGGCTGCACATAAGCTGCAAAGCTCATTAGATACATTACAACATAGTAAAAGTTGGAAAAGGCCTCCTCACAGGCCAAGGACAACAGGATCAAGTCATTGGAGGACTTGGTAATTGAGATGGGACATGATCCCAATGACATCAAGGCTACTGAGAAATTGATCAAGAATAAGAATGAGGACATAGCTACTCTCAAAAAATAACTGAAACTTTCTCATTTAGAACACCCACAAACAAAAGAGGTCTTGGAGAGCTAAACACATCAGGAGGATATGATGGACCTAGTTTTACAATTGAATGATCAACTAAAGGAAATGGAAAAGGAGTTAGACAGCCTAATACAGTTAAAACAAGCTAGTCTTGAGACTGCCCCTGCCACTATTATCCCAATAGTTACTATTGCAGTACCATCCACCTTGGAAACATCATTAGCTCCTACAACTCCAATAGCTACAACCCTCCTAGCCTCCACAGCATCTACATCAGCAACAGGGTCAACAGCAGTAGCTCAACCATGTGATGAGGCAAGTAAGTCGGTCAAAGAAATGGAAGACATGTCCATTTAGAGCATAGAAATGAACAAGCTCAAGGAAAAGGTAACTAGTTTAGACACTGACTATAAGCTTGCATAGATTATGCACAAAGAAGAAGTGCAGAAATCAACCAGGATGAATGAAAGAATAAAAAGCTTGGAGAAGGATTTGACTTTGAAGGAACCACTTGGCCAAACCAAGGAACAGTTATGGGCTAATATCATTGACTCTGTCAATGATATTTGGCCATCCATTCAAGTAATTTTTGAAGAAATTGGCTTAGTGAAAGAGGCTATAGAAGCCATACAGAGAGTGAAAATAGAACTGGGAGACATGCTCGAGGAAGCTACAAGGATCATTCACTTCCATAACTACAAAAATAAGTATGAATTGCAGGAATTGGAGATACCTCAGAACAGCTACAATACTGGAAGATAAGTGCCAAACCATGTAGCTGGCTATAGACAGACTCATGGTTAAGTTTGAAGTTTTGAGGAAAAAGGGTCTGCCAAATCCCTTATTAATAAATGATAAATTAATGGCACAGGAGGACAACAATAGAAGAATTAGATAAGTGGCTAGAGATCAGGTAAATACTTCATCTATGAAGGGGATGCCAATTGGCAAGGTTTGATACTAGACTTTTGAGAACTTGTTTTACCTCCAACATGAGGTAAAACACCTTTTCATGAATAAGCCCACGTTTGCCAAGTACACAGATTCAGATGAAATTTATAGGAAAATGATAAATATCCAATTACCAGATGAAAAAGCATGGGAGAAGTTGTAAGACTTACTTTATAAATACACAGTCAAAATGTTAAAATGTACAGTAAGAGTGAAAAAGCACAATAAAAGGATAATGACAGCCCAGCCAGATGAAAGAGTATCAGGTAAAAGTATATCAGTTGAAACGTAAGAGTGAAAAGAACATCCATCATGAAGACCAACAACAAAGCAGAGATTAAAAGGCAAAATATTAGAGCTTAAAGATAGCACAACCTAATAAACAGGGACAACATACAATAGTTGAACATCTGTCTCTATCTTTTTGCACGAAAATATTTCTTTCTCTTAGATTAATTCCCAAGATAGTTTGGGATATTTTGTAAATTAATTTTGTATAAATACTTCATAATTCAAAGTATTGAGGGGGGATTGCTATACATTTGTAGAGTTATATTAATCAGAAAACCTGAGGGTTATTGTACCAATTTTTCAAGTCAGCAAACTCGACTAAGTAATAAAGAGATTGCATTACAGGATTCATGTATTGAGCTATTACAGTGAAGTATTTTGTTTGTCAAATTTGTTATTCTCTTATGTATTTCACAAACTTAAATGTTACCTAAAGTTGAATGAATTAACTAGAAATTTATCTCAGAATTTGTTTAAGTACACTCTGTTTTGAATAATTGATCATTTCTATGTTTTCTTCTGATATCCGGATCTAAGTATCCTTAATTGCTCTCCCATCCTAGTTGACCTCTTTCTTTTCATCCAAAATCCATCCTAAGGAACCCTTAATTTCTCCTTGGATCCGATTGGAATCAATTTCACCATCCATCCTTGAGATCTGAAGTAACTCAGCTATCTTGCCTTGTAGACACTATTTTTAGAACTTGATCCAATCCTATTTGCTTGACATTTGACCCCATAGCCCAATGGTGAAAGACACCCCTATTTTCATCTAAGTAAGTGATTCCACCACCAAATCCAAATCAAAACCCAAGTACAATCATAACTAGCCTAAAATTAATTAGCTAAACAAAGTTAAATCATAAAGAGAGAGCCCTCTTTGAGAATTAGGAAGGCTAGATCCTAATCTCCAAAGTTCGTTTGTGGTTACCTCTATCATTTCTTTCTCTAACAACTTCTAAAGAAATTTTAGAGTGATAACGCACTGGAGATGAAAAACCCAGTATCACAATGAATAACATAGAGAGTTGGTCAAATGTACAGTTACGATTGCTCTTGAGCTTCATCCAAACCTCAGATTAAGGGGCAAAGTACTCTCGCAAAGACGGGCACCCTCCCAAAAACCGAAGATAGAGTAGGTTCGTCTATGTTAGGTACTAGGGCAGCCCGCACCAGTCACCTTGTGTTTGTCCCTAAAATTATCTCCACTAAGGATACCTCAAATCATAGACACTACTGGGGGGGACATAGTCGTAGACAGTACGCTGTGTGGGCAGGATACCTGAGTCCTCGACTCAGATCCGATATCCCCGAAGGGATGCACAATACATAGAATACCGAAAGGTGATGTAAGCAAAGACGGGATACCTTCACTTATAGTTCGATGTTATCTCGTATTTAGCTCCACTTTTACTAGAGTGATCCCGGATAGTATGAGTGCAGAAGGATTTCTCTCTTTAATGACACTAGTTTCGGTGTATGATCTTGGGCAATTAACTCACACTGCCTATCCCAAGATCCTAGCCTAAACTAATGTTTGTTTACTCTAAAAAGAGTTGCTGATTGATTTTATTCAGTAGATTTTAAATGTAATTCATTAGAGTCTTCGGTAGGGGTTTTGACGTATGAAGTTATATGGGACTCTGACTCAAATCATGCAAAAACAATGCTTGTAAATTTTCACTTTCAATGAATAAGATGCTTCTACAAAGGGAGAGTCATTCATACATCAATATATATACCATGCATCCTATTCAGTAAAACACTAGCATAACCAATAGAACTTTAATGCGCACTAATAACTATTGAAACCAAATAATGCAGATCTAACCAACTAAGCAGAAAACAATAAAAGATTTGTATTTTTTCTTTAATGAAAACAAAAATTTTAAGAAGTAAATCTATTTTCTTAAAAAAAAAAATTGTTCAGGACATAGATCAGTCAAACAAGTGCATCTGCGGATCCCTGATCAGTCTACAAGCAGATTTCCCAACCCATGAGGTCATATAACAAGCTGTTTATCAAGAAATGGCTAATTAACGCTCTGTACTAGAGGCTATAGAGAGTTAGTTTCAGCATTAACGCTCTGTTTTTGAGGACACAGTGCTTTATAAAGCACTAATTACACTAGTAGCCATTGTTAGTGAGGAAAACTACTAAAAAAATGGGTTGTGGGGATCAAATCTAGGGTTGAGCACTGAGAGAAGGGTGTTGTATAGTCCTGAGTGGTCAAAAAGGGAATGAAGAAGTATAGGAAGGCCTGGAAGAAAGAGAGATCTAGGAGCGTTCTGGGAAAACTGGGAACTAAGTGTAGTCCCCAGTGGAGTCGCCAATTTTGCTATAGGGGTTAATGCATGGGTGTTTGGTGATGTAGAAACCCTCAAGGATCTTCTCAAGATCCTTCGCAAACAATCAAATTAGCTGCAGTTGTCACAAATATGCATTGATATCTATGTTTAACAAATGAATATCAAAGCGAGAAGGACTTATTACCTTGAGTATTAGTGTGGTGTTGCTGGAGAGTGCAATGCAGCTAGGCGGAAGACCCCTGAGCTAGCTCCAGATCAAAACCTGCACATAGCAAAGACAAGCATAATATCACAGCATAAAACCTTGACAAATAATGCATGAACATGTAAATATATCTAGATGCATATATCTAAGCCACTCATGCTAACAATGTTGCATAAACATATAAACAAGTTATACTACCAACATCTCGAAGTGGACAACACAATTGCAGTTCTATATTGATGTAGAAAGAGTGATTACAACCATCATTTGCATCAGCCTTCCCTTACCCCTCCAGCTTCTCTCTCTCTCTCTTCTTAACCTCTTTTGATGACTTAGTCTAAGACTCTGCTCGATAGTCAAATAGGCAATCCTTTCAAATGGTTCGACATATTTGATAATGGCCCTAGCCTTGCATATATAGCATGTGAGGATAGGGTTTCCAAGTCCTTCATGAGTTCCATTAGGCAAAAGTAGTGATGTTTCCATGCCTTTGTGCTCTTTCCCTTTTGCATACTCCATTAGGAATTAGTAATTCCCCCAAACAAGTCGAGTTCTAGTGTTTTCCTGCTTTTATGAGCTGACATAGGAGATATTCTAGGGATATTTTCTTAGTCAACTTCTTCCCTTGACCCATAGAAACTCATTAGGGTTCCCTAAAAATCTTCCCAAGGTAACATATAGAGTTACTTTGGGCACTAACGCACCCTTAGCCTTACCAGGAAGCTTTATAAAGTAGGTTGCTAGTGTTTAGGCAGTGTTAGCTTGACAACTGGGCCTATGAACTTGGTCAGTCCTGTTGAAAATAGCAACAAGAAATGATAAGAATAGAATCCAGAATATTCCAATTTTAATTTGTCCTTGAATTAAAATTGTGAATTAAAATCGAATTTAGTCTCACCAGCTGCTTGGAAATAATTAATTAATTCATTATGGATTAATTAGTTGGAGAAATTTAAGTTAGAAGTCTTTTTGAAGTCATGCAACAATTATCCCTTAAATTAAGGAGATTATCCCTTAACTAAGGAGATAAGATTGAGTTATATTTGAGTTCTAATTAGTTAGATTAGTTTACTGAGTTAAGTCCAGTTAAATTTGTTCCAAACTGTTTGAGGAACTAATTGTGAGTTATCAGTCAGTTGATGCATGCATGCACTCAACTAGTGTACTCCAGATAACTAAAGATTCCCTCATCAGGAATTCATACATGTCTATTCAGATAAAGACCCATTTGATATTAAAGACAAGGACAATGTACTATCAGTTTCATGTGTTTTCCTATAAAGGAAACTCATGCATGCAGTCAAGGAAAGGTTCCTTGAGGATTGCGCAGTTCTGACAGTGTGTTAGAGCAGTGTTCCACTGGGTGAAGGAGATCATCCCAGAGGAACTGCGCAAGGAAATAGGAGCTTGGAGGGAAGAGAGGAAGGCTTGTGAGAAGCTTTTATTGCATGTGAGCATCTAGGAGGATTGTACTGAGAGCTAGCTAGCTATGAGAGCTAAGGCTTTGTATAATTCTGATGTATTTCCACCTTGTACGATAATACAGATAGTGGGGTTTTTAGCTGCGGCTTTCCCCTGATTATTTTCATGTGTATTGTGTATTGATTCTTCTTCTTCTGGTTATATGAGTTCAGCTCAATCTTGCTCAATCTTTAAGCTTCCGTAAAATTGATAGTAGAAGTAGGTTATAGTATTTTTCTTTGGTATATTGCATTATTGGGTTAATCTACATTCATATTTTCTACATAGGCCTCAGAGCGATATTTGTAGAGAATTTGCAGAATTTCCACATGGTATCGGAGCTAGCTGATCTATAGAAAAATTTCTACAAGTCCTTCAATCATCATGTCTTTCTCCTCTGAGCTGACAAGGAGGTCATTTTCCTGTATAACATGGAGGCCGAAGAGGGCACTTAAGATATCGACACTGAGGGCGTGGAGCCCATCTCCAAGTTGCCAGAATATATCCCTCTGCGTAAAGGAATGGTTAAGGTCACCAAGAACCCAGACGCGAAGAAATTTGGTATTCACATGCCCTTGTTGCCAGAAAATATAACCTTTGAAGGTTCGCACTTGGAAATGGTTCCCCTTTTAAAGATGGAGGACTGGGACTTGGCTAACCATGAGAGGTTCCCCCACCTCGCAATGGAGAACTACATGAAATGGGTGTATTACAAAGAATCTGGTGTCACTACATTGGAGCCAGTTGAGTGGATTTGCGGAGTAAATCAATCAGGGTGGCTGAACCTGTTGTGGGTGCCCCACTATCACCGTTCCAACATTAATATCACTTACATAAAGCAACTACTAACTCTGGTACATGATGGGTGTTTATGGCTTGACATGCCTATCCCCATCGCAGTGATGCTTATCCATGGATCACACCCTTGCCAACAAAAGGCTTGAATCCGGCCAAGGAGTTTGGTGGAAAGACAAGTGAGTGGGACTTGGCAAATAAGATGAAGGAAAAGTTTGAGCTTATCAAGAAGCCGAACGGGTACTCCATAACATCCATTAGCAACCCCACGGTGAAAATTGCGACGCAAATATTAGTTGGTAAGGTCATGAGGAACTGCCGCACGGATGAGGTTTCAGTGTCCATGTTCTTGTTAGCTGCACAATGCGCGAGGGGAGTGCAGTTCAATTGGTCACGCTATCTATGTAGAGAGTTCCTTGCAAATTTTCACAAGGCTCAAGATGAGAGAAAGAGCTTCCACTATATGTGGTTTTTTCTCTCTATTGTGCTAGTTACTTGGGAACTGCCAGAGGACAGTCAGTTCGCCCCATTGGAGGTAGGTTTGCCGAAGGCTGCACGATTTGCCTCCCTTTGGGTCATGAAGGACCTCGCGTGGGTCACTGAGACAAAAAAAATTTGGGTTTTGACGCAATCAAGCATTCGCATGGCCATTAACGAGCAACCACGGTTGTCCCCAACCGTGTATGAGAAGTTTTTAGATTAGGCAAAGTTCAAGGAAGATTTCCATCTCGTGTATATCAGGGCACAGAAGGATCCAGAGTAGAGGTGGTTTGATCTGCCATATCTTGCCATAGATGATGCGATTCAGGAAATCATAAAGCGGTGGCCAATAGATTGGCATTATCCGTTTGACCTGGCCATGGGTACTAGCAAAGGTGCAGGGAGTTCCGCGAAGAAGAAGAAGAAGGAGGCAACGAAACAGATGGTCCAAAATTTGGTCGTGCAGCGAAGGAAGGAGGCTGAGGAGAAGGCCTGATTAGAAAAAGAGTGCACTGCAAAGTAGCAGGATGAATAAGAAAAGCATGACTCTGAGCGAAGTGGTAAATCCGTTTCGACCTAGATCAAGGAAGAAGAGCAGTCAATGCAGGGCGGTGGTGGTGATGAAGGACAGAGCACTCCATTCCAGGTCAAGAGGTATAGAGAAAAATAGATGGAGGGGCCTCGAAAGAATTCCAAGGTGACTAAGCCACCGCTAGATCACATTACGTTGATAGAGGGTGACCTCAATGAGATCGGGGATAAAGTGCGTGACACCACCACTAAGCTATTGCAGAAATTTGAACAAAAAAACCTACAGTCATTAGGTACTATTTAGAAGGATCTACATGAACTGCAGATCCAGACCAGCAGTATACAGTGGGAGTAGGTCAAGTGGACGCTGCACAGACGAGCCTGGCACCAGGGACAAGTCAGGCTGTAAGAACTTGTTAGGTCAGTGCACCTTAGGACAGTCACGCTACTAGAAGGGTCCTCGAGCACAGAATCGGTTGATGATAAGGTCATCGTAAACACTCTGAAGAATATTGGCCTCAACGTTGCAGCGCTCCCCAATGAATATCTTCACGCATTGCAGACTAGTGTGACAACAAAATTGAGAGCACAGGAGAAGCACGCCCTCAATTTAATTAGCGAGTATAGGGTGAACAATGAGAAAATGTTCACTGAAAAGATAGAGGCCTTGAAGGCAAAGGAAAAAATCCAGGCACAAAGTGCCCAAATGGCAGCCGTGGTGGTAGAAGCATGTAGGATAGTGATGGAGTTGCACATACCTGACGAGGCACCACTCGATGCCAAGATCCAGAAACTTGCTATAGGCGTCCATGATGCTAAGGCAGAGGTGGCCATATTTCAGTTCAAGCTCAATATGAAAATCAAAGAACTGGAGCTTAAGTCACAACCTTCAACTCCGCCAGAAGTTAGGGAACAATGTGAAGTTGTCGTCAAGGAAGGATTAGCCACTATGTGAAGCAGGCCATGGAAGCGGTGACAAGCTTGGAGGAGGATCCCACTGTGCAGATATTCAATACCGAGATCTGCGACCTCCAACAGTAGTATGACAAAGTCAGGGTGATGACCCACACCAATGCTATGGCATAGCGCCTCACTAAGTTGCAGGAGGAAAAGCAGCTCCTTGCACAAGTGGAAGTCGCACAGAAAAAGGAAGCAGTCCTTAGGGCCAGGTTGGGTCCTTGGTTGGATGAAGTCTACCTGGTCTCAGCCAACATACTAGAAAATTTAGCTAAGTTGCATATTACACAACAAAATATCAAGCGATCTGGTGAAGGACTAGGCACAGAATAGCTAGTGGATAAAGTAAAGCAGGAAGCCACGCAGAGCGCAGCTGAAGTAGCAGTTGTACAGGTCAAGCTAGGGGATCTTCGCAGTAAGATCAACTCACTAGTTGAGTGACTCGAGGGTGAGTCACGACCTTTGTGTTGGGGGCCTGTTGGGATGGGGTCACCTGGGGTCAGGTTTGGGGAAAAAGCCCAAGTTTTGATGTAAAAAGATGAAAAGTCTCCACAAATTGTGGTCACGGACCACGTAGCTAGTTAAGAGTCAAAAAAGTTTCTTACCCTCCTTTATGTAAAGTTGAGTCAGCTTTTGAGATCTACCCATGGTCCACAGACCATGGGATTGTATAAATAGGTGTGTCTTATAGAGCCTAAAAAAAGTAAGAAGTTTGTCTATGGGTACGGGCGAAGAAGTCTAGCATAGAGATAGTAGTCTTAGAGGAGGGAAAGGCTTTGCAACTGAGTGCACATAGGCCTAGAGTAGTGTTTGCAGCTAAGTGCATGGACCCCTGCCACTGAGTGATCAGGTAAGTATTGAGTCTATAAACCTATATTAAAGATTAATAAAGAAGATTATTGCAAAAACTCCTATGTTTTAGCTCTTTACTTTTGTTATGTATGATTGTGATATATGTTGTGATGGAATGATGTCTTTATAAAATAATGATGTATTGATGCGTAAATTTACTTGAACCATCTTATTATTTGAATGCAATTAATGTTAAGTGATTACACGAAGATCATAACACTGTC
Organism: Pinus tabuliformis; assembly: GCA_031772625.1. NCBI lineage: Eukaryota > Viridiplantae > Streptophyta > Pinopsida > Pinales > Pinaceae > Pinus > Pinus tabuliformis. Next base: position 38,719,135 of record CM062810.1, on the reverse strand, counting down.
TGTTAAATTTATTGAACACTTAGGTGGATCTAAGTAACTTTTGGTCTAAAGTAATTTATGGTGTGCGTAAGTAGATAATTCGCCTGTTTTGGGTCTACAAAAGCCAGTCGTAGACCTTTGCGAAGGTCTAGAGGCCAATTCAAGGAAGTTATTTTCGTAAGCCATAAGCACTTAAATATCTACACAAAGGTAGATCTAGGTCACAAAAGGACATCACACTGATCTCTGGGTGCGGAAACTTGGTTCCATCATCCCCTGATACTGCTTCAGGTGATACTTTAGTCTGCGCACCACGGATTGATGCCAAAAGGGCCAGTAGTGTAGGGATTTGTTTGGCGCAACTAACTTTGAACCTGGGTCAGGACCCCATAAGCCAACAGTTCACTTGATGTTTCTTTGGCACATTTCTCCTTGCTTGTATGTTGGAAGGCTTGACAGGCTCATATGTTCATGAAAGGTGTATGTTCGTCTGTTCATCCGTCCGTGAGCACATCTTGCATGTTTTCTCATTCATCTTTTCATGAACACATCTTTGCATGATCATCTGTTCGCGAGCACATCTCTTCGCATGCATCATTTGTTCATATGTTGGTGAACCTGTCCTTCTGCATGTGCTCCCTTCGTTCACCCATTCGTCGTCATGCCATGTTTGTTGGTGTACTTGTACCTGCAGTCACTCATGATGAGACAACATAAAATCAAAAAACCTCCTAGTCTACCATGACATATGATCATTTTTAATGCAGGTGACCAGGAGAGGTAGCAAGGTTGCGAGGCAGGATGATGGCTCCTGGTGCTACTGATGAAAACTGCACAAGAGTCACTGGGTGATGAAGATGGGTAATCCAAGCTGACAGTGACTGTCCACGGGGTCTGGCTTGGCTGGAAGGAAAAACTGCACAAATTTTGGGAGGGACAGTCTAGGCTATAGGAAGACATGGTAAACAAAATCTGCACATTTTCCGGAATGAGCGGGTAGTAGGGGATTGACAGCAAAATTTGTGAAATTTTCTGGAGGAACAGGCCGGGCTTGCATGGAGGATCAACAGGCAGAAATTGTGTAGTTTTTTGGAGGAACTGGTCGGGAACCCGGCAGCCAAAACTGTGCAATTCCTAGAGGGATCTAGCAGCTGTCTTGCTGGGTCAGCGTCAACAGGAACTGCACAATTCCCAAGGGGAACTAACAGTCAACTGTCGGGAGCTTGGCAACAGAAACTGCACAATTTTTAGAGGGAACTGTCAGTCTGCATCTGGGAACTGCTAGTCAGAGAAACTGCACTGAGGTTGGGAGACAGGCCTATTGATCATCTCTGCACAATTTTTGAGCTGAGCAGACTGTTGGGTAGTAGAATTTTTGCTCATGAAAATTGCGCAATTTCCTAGATGAGCAGTGGGTCGAGTGTCTGGAGGACTGACTAGGAAAACTGTGTAACTTTCTGAGGCAAACAGGGATGGGAACTTGGAGTCTATCCATCTTATCTGTGCAATTTCCTCAGTCAGCAGAGCGAGCAAGGTCAACATCCTCTACACAATTTTTTAGGGGAGTCAGTCCTGTGGTGGCTACCGGGTCCAACTCTTTGGGTGGCCAGCATGAAGGTTGATTGAATTTTTTGCAAGCAATGCAACTTGAAAAGACTTTCTTGGTGCTTCTGCATTATTATAGGTGACAATAGATTTAGTCGATGGTGGGTTGATGGTCCGGCTATCAAAGGGGAGTCCAATCATTAGAAATTCAGCAAAATGACTAAGTGTGTGAACGAGTGAAAGATGCAAATGTGATATTACAACACACACCCTCATGACTTGACGATGAGACGACTCAAACAAACCAGACACACATGTTCAACATGGCCGACCGATGGTGCAAGAGACAAGTGCGACACTCGTGATTGATCATTGATCGACCGTGATGATGCTTGCACGACAGTGAATGTGACTCCATGTGTGAGTGTGACAGATGTTTTCGTAATGAACATAACATGTACACATGAAGCGAAGACTTTGATCATGACCAAAACATGGTCGCAAGAAAGACATTGACATCAACATGCAAAAGCTTGGGTGGAATTAAAAAGAAAGGTGGGTGCAAAGGCTCACACAAGCCCACAGAGTGAACCCAAGTGTATGCAACCATCAAATGAAACTCTCAAGTGAGGCTCTGAACTTGGGTGTAGGCCAAAATTTTGGACGGTGGCTGTAGCTGCTACAACCACTGACAAGGGTTAACCGAAAAGAACTAATTAGAGTAGGTGGTACTATTTAACAGTGCAAGTGTTGTGTTTTCACCAAGACTCACTCTAAACAGAATGTATTTTCCATCAGTGTATCATCGACTGAAGACAACAAGCTCTTCATCAAGAGAGAGGAAAATAGATAACCAGATGTTAATAGCTGTACAAGTCCTCTTATATTTTCCCAGCTTGTCTCGAGAGCGAAACACAGTTTCATGTAAGGCTAACCTATGGACATGAGCAAGCAAAGAAAGAAAAAATAAAAAAGAATAAGTAAAGTGAAAGAAAAACAATTAAGAAAAGAAAGTAAGCAAGCAAACCAAACCATGTAAGCAAGAAAAGAAAACATACAAACAAGGAAGCAAAGCAAAACAAGAAAGAAAACATTACTCCTACTCCTACACTAAACAGTGCATGGGTTTACTCACATGAAGTGATATTTCTAATGCAACCACCAGTGCATTCACTGGCCCATGTTGGGGAAGGCATGGTAAACAAGAAATATATGCATGTAAACCAATGAACAAGAAATATATATTAGCAAAGACAAACACGCTCTAATTTCTAAAACATCCACAGAAAAGAAAAGAGTGAATGCACAAGACAAACATTTTGTGGACTTAACATGGTGTTGTGACACACCGTGTGCATATGATAAGCATGCACACTCTCTTGACTGTGAAATACAAGCAACAATGAGAAAGCGAGACAACTTACACCTTGCAAGTGTGCTTGCTATATATCATTCCTCCAATGCATGAGTGATGGGATCATGTGATTCAGGTGGAGGAAGCAAAATTTGTGTATTGGATTTATCTTCAATGCATACATATGAGTGATGAGGAGCCTTGGGAGTTTCAAATATTTTTTGATCGGAAGTGGAACTAAGCTCAGGATAGTGAGGGTCTGACATAACCATTAGCTCAGGCTAAAGTGCCTCTCTATCCTGCGAGGTTTACACTTCGTTAATAGATAGATCGTCGAAGACCAGTGGCTTAGGAAGATAATTAGTGAGTGAATCAACATCATGAAAAAATGAATAAGTACAAAGATCACAACAACCATGATCAGAAAATTCGGGATGTTTGTCGGCATCCTCATGCTTTGATGAATCATGTTTTCAAAAATCACAGATGGGAAATGGGATGGATTTACAGAGGAAGATGTGTCCTCTCCGCAATGAAATGACAGGCTGACATCCAATTTGTCCTATGAATGATAGGAATTAGAAACATCCAGAGATTATTTTTCACAGGGAAAATCAAAAGTGGTAGAATCACAAGAGATGTCAGGATAGAGTGGATGAGGCGCGGATAAAAGGGAGTCATCCTTCAACATTGGTTCTTCTTTAGATTCTCGCACACACTGTTATACAGGAAAATGACCTCCTCATCAGTTGAGAGGATAAAAACATGATGACTGAAGGACTAATCAAGTTCACAGGCCCAATTGTCAAGCTAACACTATCTAGACACTATAAACCTACTTTATAAAGCTTCTCAACAAGCCTAAGGGTGCGTTAGTGCCTAGGGTAACTCTACTTGTTACCTCGAGAACAACGTTAGTGACCCTACATCAGTTTCTATGGGTCAAAGGAGGAAATTGACTGAGAAAATATCCCTAGATTCTCTCCTATGTCAGCTCATAAAAGCAGGGAAACATCAAAACTCGACCTATTTGGGGGAATTACTAATTCCTAATGGAGTATGCAAATGGGAAAGAGCACTAAGGCATGGAAACATCATTGCTTTTGCCTAATGGAACTCATGCTATATATGCAAGGCTTGGGCCATTGTGAAAGGGGTCGAACCATTTGAAAGGATTGCCTATTTGACTGTCAAGAAAGGTCTCAGACTAAGGCATCATAAGAGGTTAAGAAGGGAGAGAGAGAGGGGCTGGAGGGGTAAGGGAAGGTTGATGCAATTGATGGTTGTAATCACTCTTTCTACATCAATATAGAACTGCAGTTGTGTTGTCCACTCCGTGATGTTGGCATTATAACTTGTTTATATGTTTATTGAATATATTTTAGCATGAGTGGCTTAGTTATATGCAAATAGATATCTTTTATATGTTAATGTATGTGTTTATCAAGGTTTTATGCGATATTACGCTTGTCTTTGCTATGTGCAGGTTTTGATCTGGAGCCGGCTTAGGGGCCTTTCGCCTAGCTGCATTGCACTCCCTAGCAACACCACACTAAGACTCGAGGTAATAATTCCTTCTCGCTTTGATATTCATTTGTTAAACATAGTTATGCATGTATCTTTGTGACAACTGCAGCTAATCTGGCTGTTGCTGAGGATCCAGGGAAGATCCTTGAGGTTTTTTACATCACCCAACACCCGTGCATTAATACCTATAGCACACACTCATCATGAATGATAGCACAAGTTGGTTTCACAACACCAAATCCGTCGACAACTTGATCCTTGTTCACACCAAATGTGGAGTTCGAAATGGAAGAACACAAGACAGTACAATCTGGAGGATCAGTAGAACGTGGGGACAGAGGTTGAGGTAACAAGTCCACATGACAACCAGCAGGC